>OZ059849.1:16173322-16694784 GCA_964057195.1 Orthosia cruda
AGATAAAAGGTAATAAGGAATATTACATACGTATGTATGTAATATTCCTTATTACCTTAAACATACATAATTACATACATACAAGATACGCGCGAAAAACATAGCCCTTCCCAGTCGGGTAAAAAGCACTCGTGCTGGAAAGCTCTTACAATGCAGTCGTTAAACACACCCACATTGCCGTGAGCAGGTGGGGAGAGACGCGTGCGCCCGCGCCGCGGCGAAGGTGAGCGAGCTGGCTTGATGCCGTGCCAATCTCTTACGTGCATATTAATGATGCCGTTATTGTGCACTTGTACATACTCAAAAATCTTGTAAATACGGCGGAAAATTTTCTACAAAAACGTAGCAACAAGTTGACAACAATAAATTCACGGTAGTTGTATTTATTAGCTACAGCCACCTGTCGTATAATTAGTCTGCCATTGTTAGGCTGCCGGCGGTTAATTAAGATGCGCGAGAGCTCCTATTGTGACGCGAGGATGCGCACGCGCACGTTGATGTCGTACACAAGGACCCGCTCGCTGACAGACAAGCCTGCGACTCGAACAAATTTCAACTAAACAGACGTATACGTGCTGTTCCACATGACACTAACACACGGCCTCGTTGGCCAGATTGACTTTTTATTGACAACTTCACGCACATTTCAGTTACAAGGACACTTGCGACTGTGTGTGTGACTTGTGTGAGTGAGCTCTGTGGTCAACAAACAGCCACCTGACTTGAATTTCGAAGCGCTCGCTCGCATACTCGCAACTTGTTGCTAAATCTAAAGGGAGCACTTGAATAAAAACGCGGCGAAAACTTCGAGACCTTGGCGGGGACGTCACCTTATCTGGGGGCGCGATATCTACCTCACATTCGGGAGGTATTGTGCAAAGTAAATAGACATGACCTTGGCAATATTAAGCGCTTGCCGGCTCCGCGAGATAACGCTCTCGGCCGCGCACGTTACCTTGCCGGCACAGAACGAATTTCTTTATGTGCGAAACAAGTTAGTGAAGTTGGTCGCACACCTTGGAAAAAAACCTATCGCTGTCGCGTTGCGTAATTTGAAAGGGCACTGACCTGTGTAACCATGTCCCAGTAGAATCCATCGAGCATAGACTTTCCATGTTGATGCTGTCTGCAGAGCGCGGGCCACAGGGACGCGCGCACGGGACTGTTGATCGGCCACGAGTTCTCTCTGATGATCAGCTTGAGCTCGCGCTTGCGGGCTTGTTGCAGGAGCGGCTGGATCTCCTCGAATGTTTTGAGGGGTGCTTTTTTGCCTGCGAATAAGGGTGAAGGTAAGCACTGCGTCCAGATGGGCGAGGGTTCGGAGACGGCGAGGGACTCCGCGCTGGGTGCGCGGAACGCGGCGGGTTCTATGTACATGGCACAGAAGGCGCGGGGCACATGCTGTCGATGCGCGCGCGCCGCCGGCACTGCCGAGTGCCGCCCGCAAGCTCGGCGCGAGGGAAAACGCGATAGCGCGCCCCAACACTGTCACACTTCCATTGTTTATTTCACCGTGTGACGCGCGCGCCGGTACAACAGACCACAACACACAACTTATTGAGTTTTCCGAACAAAATAATTAAAGATTTACACAAAAATGCTAATTTATTTATTATGGCAGCTGATTTTATTATATATATATCTCTTACTATTTAGTTTAAAAAGAAGTGTGATATCTCACACGAATTGTCTACTTTTCATCTTATCAAAATTATCCAAAATCATAATAATGAAAATTTTCACGAAAACCAAGTACATATGTCAAGTAAACAACACGTAGATATCACACGATAACAGCATGAACAGAGTGGTAAAAATAGTAACAGAAATCAAAGCAAAACGCAACGTTTTGGCGGTGAGCCAATAAAACGAAATTTTCGTATTGCATACGTAATCGTAGGCCGAGGACTGGAAACGGAACGAAATAAAATGGTTGAACAAGATACGCCCTTTACTCGACCTAATATACGTTCTAAATACCGCACATGGGTTGTGTCAAGTTGTAAGTTCAGAGCAAATAAATCAAAGTTGCAATGTATGGGAATCGTTAAGGGGGCAATGGCATGGGATAAAAAATGTACGAGTATTGATTCTCCATCAGCCATTGAAATGGTTCTGTATAACATCGTTTAACGTAATCAACTGTTTAACCACCTCGGAGAAAGTGGTTCAGGTAAATTAGATTACTTTATAGAATATAAATGATGTGAAATGTGTGGTCGGGGGACCGTCGTTAGGAACGAAGTTCCTCAAGACACAGAAAAAAAGGGCGATTGCAAAAACTCTTACTTCACATTTTCGCGTGAAGGAACTTCGTTCCAAAACTGAATTGAACTTTGTAAACAATAACAACAGAGCTTAAAATTACGTAACAATAATGCTTCATTATCCTAGATGAAAAAGGAGAGACCAGTATTTTAAGATGAAAGATCCTGAGCCCGCTTTTGTACAATTTTAGGCGTTCGTGTAAGCGTCAGGCAATTGAAAAGCTTTCAGGGTCTCAATTTTCAGCCGGTCGTGACCTGCAACACCAATTTTCCGCTGAAATCTTTTACGCGCATTTAGGAAAGACTTTTACGTGGATATTTTTTAAAACTATATTCGTCGTAGAACTTTTAAATGGAAAAGCCACTACTAAAAACCATTACATTAAAACAAAAATAAACATTTATTTCTCTAAATTGTTCTTCGATATTCAAAATTTTAAAAAGGTTGCACAATATTGCACTATGTGACGTCATTTGACATACGTAGAAAAAATTACGAGGATAATTTTAGTTACTATTTCCATCCTTTCATTGGCAAATCCATTTCTGAAAACCATTAGAATAAGCCCAAAACAGTTAAAAAAAAATAACGCATTTATTTCTCTAAATTACACATCGATTTACAAAATTAAAAAATATTGCACATTTTTTTCATTATCCATTCGTTTCTCTAAATTCATATTCCATTTTTAAAATATGAAAATGAAAATTATTGCACAATTTTTCACAAAGTGACGTCATTTGACTTACGTAGAAAATCAACATGGCCGTTCCTACCGACGGTTAACATTGAGGTGTTAAGTAAACAAGTCTGATAAGACGAGGTTATCTACAATGCAGTCGCCGACCAACCGCTGCGATTGACAGACATAGACGATTTATTTTAAGTTATTGTTACGTCCAAGTTAAGAAGAGGAATATTATTACGCAGATTTTTTTATTGATTGTGTATGTTGAAGTATGTTCATTATTTTGAATACGGATGACGATGTTTTTTTTTTGTCAATATTATAAAGATATTTGTTTGTACTGGGTGACCCCGGTAAGTCCTGCACCAATTTCGAAAATTCATAATCATAAACGTCATTATAGTATAGAATTTCAGGCTGGTATACACCCCGTCAGAGATGGCGGGACGTTCTAGACCAGACTAGCTCAATAAAACGTGGTATTTAACATATTTACAGCAGGAGATAACAGGGGCCCAGCAGTGGGACACCACAAGAGCTTCCCTGCCGGAGTCTGTGTTTCCCGACAGCTACAATTTAGGGGTCTTGTAAGTCAAGAGTGAATAGGTTTTTTCTAGGAAAGCGTGATTCACCGTCGACCACATCATCGCTTACCATCAGGTGAGATAGTGGTCAAGCGCGAGCGATTTTGAGAAATGGGTGACCTCTGCTGAAACGCTAAATACCGAACGGTGGTATTTTTCTCTCAAAATATCGTTCGTCGTTCTAAGTTATTTCAAATAACATCAAGAAATATTTACTTAACTATGAGTAAGATTAAATTATTGATAATCATTGCGGAAATTAAGTCTCGTCATAAAATGAATCGCAAGATTATCAATTTTCTTATCATGTTTTCTGAAATACCACTAACAGATTGTTAATACCTACCCTGTTATTTAAGGCGTAGATGACGCACTGTAACTGATATTAAAATGAACATTAAGTCAAAACGGCTAGTCGATTTTTTTTAAATAGATATAGCCTATATTAGACCAATTTCTTAATAATTTGATTTGTGAAAATTTCATTTGTATAGCGTATTGTAAAATTATGTCTAACGCGGTCAAAAATCCGGCTAAGTGCGAGTCGGAAGTTTGTTGTATGGGAGACCCACTTAAATATTTTATTTTTTATATTTTAGTAATTGTTGTTATAGCGGCAACAGAAATACATCATCTGTGAAAATTTCAGCTGTCTAGCTGTCACGGTTTATGAGATTTAGCCTGGTGACACACAGATAGACGGACCGCGGAGTCTTAGTAATAGGGTGCCGTTTTTACCCTTTGGGTACGGAACCCTAAAAACGACAATCGCACCAAAACCTTTTTTAATAATTTTATATTTTGATTTACGGCCTTTTATTAAGTTAAACAATAACAAAGACTAAATTTTGCGTCCCGCGGGTGTTAAACGAGTGTGCATTTTGCTCCCTCTAGGTCGTTTGTGTCTATCGTCGCCTTAAAGGGGTATATATTTCTCCTTGGTTAGTTAATTTCCGCCCCATCCCTCGCGTGTAAGTGGCTTTACTTCCGATGTTGTTCAAACAAATGTTTTCTTCTTGCTTTATTAAGTGATAGGATAGGCAATTTACTTTATACGTTGACTTAAAGAAATATATAGTGTTAAAAGGTTTGTCTCGTCTGATAAAATTGATTTTATGGGTTTCCATAAAGATCACTTATCCATATAAAAAAAAGCTGAGAGTAAATTTTCATTTAAGCGTAGAATCCGGAACTATTACTTGTCCTCTCTTATATAGCTCGGTCTTCGTCATAGTTATTATATTTAAATTTCTTTGGCATTTCAAATAATGTTATGGTATTTATTAGTCTATTATTTCGTTTTAGAAAATATTTATGTACACTTGGGAGCAAATAAATCGAGCCACTACCTTTTTTCACGTAAAATGGTAAATATTTTTGGTAATATGGAACGTATCAATTCGAACTATATATCGCCTAAAAGTTTAGTTAATAACCTTTACAATGAGGGTAAATTATTGAATAATAACCTTATTGAATGATAAATTATTGGCTCTGCAAGAAAAATGGTAATTTTGATAGAAAATTTAGTAGGGCTAAAACAGTCCATAAAAACAATAAAAAACAAAATTATTGCAAAAAAAATATTCTTAATAACTGGTATTACCCCCCCGGGCCCTGATAGATTCTTGTAGCCTATTAGTCATCGATCTGATCAGCGTTACGATGACATATTGTGGTATGTTCTCCCACTCTTCAAGCACAGCGACTTTAAGCTCGGGAATGGATGAAACAGCGGGAACCCTGGCTCGGACTCTCCGTTTTAGCTCGTCCCATAGGTGTTCGATCGGGTTCAAATCGGGACTTCGTGCTGGCCATACCATTTGTTGAATCCCGATCGCAGACAAGTATTCCGTAACGATCTGCGCGGTATGAGGTCTCGCATTGTCATGCATAAACAAGAAATTTTCTCCGACAAAACCAGCATACGGCATTACGTGGTTTTCAAGAATGTCAGTTATGTATCGGTCAGCTGTTAATCCACGTCTACCACTGCCATCGTTGGCGGGGTCGACGAAGACAAGTTCCGTTTTTCCGTCTAGAGAAATTCCTCCCCACACCATACAAGAACCACCACCAAAACTCACCGTTTCTCGAATGCAACATTGGGCAAATCTTTCACCAGGACGTCTATACACTCGGTTTCTCCCGTCATTGCTAAAAAGACAGATTCTTGACTCGTCAGAAAACAAAACTGACCTCCAGTCTTCTAACGTCCAATTAATGTGTTCTCGAGCAAACTCCAAGCGAGATCGGCGATGAGCTACAGTCAATTTTGGGCCAGTTGCTGGTTTGTGTGATGTTAAATTTCGTTCTTTTAGTCTTCGTCTCACTGTCCACCTACTGATTGCGACTCCTCGAACGTCACGTAACGCTTGCTGTAGCTGAACAGCATTAAGTCCACGGTCGCGCAACGAATTGGTTGCAATAAAGCGGTCGTCACGTTCTGTTGTTGCCCGTGGTCGGCCAGTTCCAGGTCGCCGAACAAAAGCACCAGTCTCCAGATACCTGCGGTATACCCGCTGTACCTTTGAACGACTCAAATGAAGTCTGCGTGCCACTTCACGTTGTCCGTGTCCAACCTCAAGTAAAGCTACAACTTGGGCAGCTTCCGTCGGTGTAGTATCCATTTTATCAGGTTATTTTGATTACACAGACACAGATAAAGACAACAATAACAAGTAATATGGGTATGATTAACAAAAACCTCAAATTTAATCTTTTCTTAACAGAGTACAATAAAAATGTCATAAGCAAATTAAATGCGATAATTTTATTCTACCCTTTAAACTTTAATAAAAATGAAATTTTGACAACTAACTACCCTCATTGTAAAGGTTATTAAATACCCTTTTAGGCGATATATGTTTCGAATCGATGCGTTCCTTAATACCAAAAATAATTACCATAATGCGTGAAAAAGGAAGTGGCTCGATTTATTTGCTCCCAAGTGTATTTAATTAGTAAGATAGTTTATTAATATCCGATTTTAATTATTGTTCATTTTATTTTACTATTATACTCCTACACTGTTGTGTCCTTTTTAACCCAAAGGTTGACTGGTAGAGAATGCCTTGCCGCATTACGTCCGCCTATGTATCACCATTATACATGAAGTTTAAATAAATATAGCAATCTAATATTCAATTTCACTGTTTTCACATTAGTTTTATTAAACAATTTTTAGTATTTTGAAGTTTGAAGCATGAACTGCCTCCTCATTAGTTGCCGGACACATACGAAAACAAAGTAATATATGGCTTGTAATAAAAACCCTAAGTAGGTAATTTATTTTAGGCTCCACAGACTAGTAACATGATCAAGGTACGTAACTATCCCTTCGACTATGCAAATACGGGTAGATACATCGCGACTTTGCGCAGTCTTACGAAATATTCTTAACGCGATATTCATGGAAAATAAATTGGACATTATCTCAACAATTTATTGGAAATATAGAAACAGACCTGTAGCTGTTATAGAATATAGGAATGTAATAATATACAATGACTAACGGTTCACAATAAAGCAGTGGATGGCAAGGCCTTCTGCATATATCCCTCGCTTGATATGAGAAAATCGAAAAGTTAACTAAAAAATTCAAAAATCCCGACTGCTTAAAAAGCGAACGTAAACAAGAAGAACATCATGCTATGCTGTCGGAGGATACATAAACTCGAGCTGGCTGACCAAAACCAGTATTCACCGACTGCACAGCATGATTTTCTTCTTGTTTATGACGTTTTTGTTCGCTTTTTAAGCAATCGGGCTTATTGATTTTCTGTATTTTTTTTTATTTACGTATTCTTAGTTAACCTTTTTTTCGAATTAGGTACATTTAAACATATAAGTGTTATATATTTTTAAATTCACTTCTTAAAACCCTTTATTTTCATACCCCACATGAATGGTTTGGAAGAAAAAAAAAGTTGGTACCCCTCAATATGGCGCCCAAAATCCGCAATTTTCCTATTTTCTAATTCCAGCCAGTGACTCTCGCAGGGTTAAGACGAATCCATTGACGTAAGAATCATCAAAATCGGCCAACGCGTTTGGTCTCTAGAACGCCACATAGGAACAAACATACATACATAGACTGATAAACACATTACCCTCCTTCGGCAGTCGGGTAACAACAAGCTGATAAGTTCGATCAGACAATGAAACAGTCTTGAGATCATGAATTCATGATAGCTTTTCCGTGTTCGGAATCTTGGCTTAATAGTGACATCTCTGAATAGTGAATTGTATAAATCAAAGTCGCTGTGCTCGTTTGGCGACGTAATTTCTGTTTCTCCGCCACTTCTTCTAAACCATCCAACGGATTTCAACAAGGTTTTCACTCATCATCAACATCATCATTTCAGCCGAAAGACGTCCACTGCTGGACATACGCCTCCCCCAGGCGTCGCCACATTGACCGATCCCGTGCGTCTCGCATCCAGCGCCTTCCCGCAACCTTAACCAGGTCATCCGTCCACCTAGTGAGAGGCCTTCCAGCGTATCGTCTTCCGGTTCGCGGTCCCCATTCCAGAACTTTTCGGCCTCATCGGGCATCCGTTCTGCGAGCAATGTGCCCTGCCCACTGCCACTTAAGTTTGGCAATTCTTCGGGCTATGTCGGTAACTTTGGTTCTCCTGCGGATATCATCATTTCTGACGTGATCACGCAAGGAAATTCCGAGCATAGCCCTCTCCATTGCCCTTTGGGTGACTTTGAGCTTTCTGATAAGGCCCATTGTGAGCGACCACGTCTCGGTCCCATAGGTGATCACTGGCAACACACACTGGTCATAGACTTTTGTCTTGAGACACTGCGGTAAATTGGACGAGAAGATACCACGCAACTTCCCGAACGCCGCCCAGCCGAGCCTTTACACTAATTACCTAAAATCGTTTTGTAAATAATTTATCCCGTGCTAAGCCGGGACGAATAGGGATATTTTTTGGGTAGAAGAATGATAATTCTCTTTAGTCCGTCAGTGAGATTATCAAATAATATAGGACACGTATTTTTTGCTTTACCAAATCAATAAAAATTGACATAAAGTTCAGGAGCCCCACTCCTGAACTTTATGTCAATTTTTATTGCTTGTGACGTAACTAAGGCAGTATAAACTGTACTAGCGGCGTGACGTCACACGATGTTTCATCGCATTATATCGTCGTTGTTTTATGTTTACGTGTCAAAAGAAAAATAAAAAACCGGCCAAGTGCGAGTCGGACTCGCGCACGAAGGGTTCCGTACCTTTATCGCAAAAACGGCAAAAAAAATCACGTTTGTTGTATGGGAGCCCCTCTTAAATATTTATTTTATACTATTTTTAGTATTTGTTGTTATAGCGGCAATGGAAATACATCATCTGTAAAAAAATTCAACTGTCTAGCTATCACGGTTCATTAGTTAAAGCCTGGTGACAGACAGACAGACAGACAGACAGACAGACGGACCGCGGAGTCTTAGTAATAGGGTCTCGTTTTTACCCTTTGGGTACGGAACCCTAAAAAAAGAAATTTTCAGTAAACTACCCTATTGCTAGTATCAGATAATTCGACTTTTGTAGACCGAAAAATACTAGTGCCAGACAAAGTAAATGAGCCAGTAAGTAAAGCTGGTCTAGAAATCCCAGACACAAACAACTTTCTCGTAGATTTTCGTATTGATTATAATTTTCCAAGAACACATAGCGATTATGACGTCAGCCTTGCAAGTACGTACGCAAACCGCGAGTTTATTATTGGGTTTAAGATACCGTTTGTTTTATCAGATGGAGTAATCTGCCAGCTATTTTCGGTTTGTTTTTATCGAGATAATCTGTTATTTTCACCCCCACTGAGCTGTTACTAACCCTGATACAATTACAATGTCATTTTGATTTTGAAGAGATCGTAGAAAGCTCCGCATTTAATTGGAAATTCGACATGGATGAAGACATTTTGGAAGTCTGCTAGCTATGACTTGCATGAAATCACACTATGCAATTATTGGATCCGTATGACAAGTGGGAACATTTGTTCGAAAAAAATGCTTCTGCTCCGTATCTGATATTAGAGAATCTAATAACTTAGAAGAAAAAGTATTGCCACAAAACGACATACAACCATTACATTACAAGAACAAGAACAGTGGTAGTAGATTTTGAAAACTAAACCCTTGTTAGTAGTTCTTAAATTATGTATGGAAAATAAAAAAAAAGACAAAAAAATAAATGCGAGTATAAATAAAAGCAGATGCAGGTCGTGGTTGTGGCAAGAAGGCTTCCACTCAGCATAATGCTGTGCCGTGGGAGACCCTCAGCACGGCGCTGATTTTCAGTGGTCGCCACTTAGAGAAGACATACCCTACCCGTAGATGTCTGTATCGACATAGAGAATTTGGTTTGAGAACTTGTTGAACTCTGCATTTTACCGACTTAAAAAAAATGAGGTAATCAATTCGATACGTATGTACGTAATATTGTTGGAACTGCACAACATATATTTATGTATGTAGGCAAAATTTCACAAGTGTATGTTTGTATGTATGTTTTGCCTCGTATTTCTCCGAAATTACTAATCGGATCGTAATCATCGTTTTTTGTTGGATTGAGAATCTCCCTACTTAGGGAATAGTGCCAGTTTCATCAAAATCGGTTCAGAAGTTTTCAAGATATGGAGCATACAACCGAACTCCTTAGCGACAAACAGCACGAATGTGTGAATGGAGTTATTATAGGTTAATCGTCTAGGTACCTTATTATAGAACTTGCTCATTTTGTTGTGATTGTTTTACTAAAAATAGAGAAATAAAAACATTTTCTCTAAAACACAAAAAAGTGCAAATATAACATTCCTACCAAAGACACCGACTGCCGAAACAAACTTATTTTTCCACTATTTAGTGTTTTGCTTTGGCGATCGGTTTAATTTTTTAACCGACTTCCCAAAAAGGAGGAGGTTCTATGTTCGACTTCAAGATTGTTTTTTTTTTTTTTTTTTTGGTTTATGTTCACCGATTACTCCGTCAATTGTGGACCGATTTTGAAAATTCTTTTTTTGTTTGAAAAAGTATGTTCCGAAATTGGTCCCATTTTAATTTGGTGAAGATCTGATGAAGAACTTCGGAGATATACAACAGAACTCTTCAATAAATTACGGCAAATCTCTCGGGATTGCTGCAATCGCATGTCTGTTTGTTGTTTATAACATTTCATAACATAACATCACGCCAGTTCGCTCTTAAGGGGTAAGCAGATCTCTCATTTCACCGGTTATGTTCAAGTTTCATGAAATCTATTCTGGCGAAATAGTTCCCTTACTAACTTGCCTATTAGGTACGTACAACTAAAAAGTGAAAAATAAAAAAACTTTTTGCAAAAAAATACTACCGACTTCCAAATACAAAACTACAAAGTGAAAAATAACTTAATTTTTTAAAGTCGGTGTCCATAATGCAAAAAAATGGTACCTACGAAAGACACCGACTTTAAAAAATTAAGTTATTTTTCACTTTGTAGTTTTGTATTTGGAAGTCGGTAGTATTTTTTTGCAAAAAGTTTTTTTATTGTGGAAAAGCTTTTAACATGTGGAATTGTCAAACTTGTAGAGTTTCAAATTCTTAACATATCAACCGAGTGACAATGAATTTGTTACTACAAGATATTTCATACAGCCAGTTTAAGCTGTGTACGATAATGATAATGTATCCACAATGGATTGCTTTATCTCTGACACAGGGGGAAAACAGACGTCGTGTGACGGCTATGCACGATAACACAGTTTTCAATAAACTGTTTTACACTCAACCAGATTGAAATATGTAACAAGCCATTGATATACAAACAAAGTTTCTAATAGCAATTTTCCATGGCAATTTGAAAATGCGATGTTATAATGCATTTCTGTTGTATTGTTTTCACAATGAGTACTTTAAACTTATCTTCATGCGCAAATAACTAATAATTATTTTATCTACTCTCATATCGTAATATTCGTATTATAAAATTCAAAACGAGTTTATATTGGCATACTTTATAAACACAATACCGAAATTTAAAATATAATCTTATTGTAACACTATTTCTCTAACAGTACATTATACAGTAACTATAATAACTAATTCTAACAGTACGCTATAATAGTACATTATGGTACAAGTGTGTAATGTTGTTGATTACCGCTGAGGCGCCATTGAGACCCGAGCCGTTAGGTGAGGGTCTTAAGAGAGCCGAGGACGGTAATCATCAATACACACGTGTATCATACGTCGTTTTTCAACACACTTGTGAAGAAAATAATACAAAAAAATCATTTCCAACAGTGAAAATGAGTTGTGATTTTTTTTTCGCAATGGCGGGCATAATTAATCAGTCTTCCTATGCGCGCGCATATAACAATGGCGATCGGCCATAGACTAAAAATAAAGAGTTATCTTTTTTTTGGCCGTTCGCGGATAGCGTTTTAGCCACGTACAAAATGGGAAATTTCAAGTTTTCTTTATTACAGACAAAAACAAAAGTTATAATTAAGTGAAAGTTTTATTTATTAAACACGTACAAGTTGAAATTATCTATTTAAATACGAAGTTGCATGAAATGTGTTGCATTTATACTATTGAGCACGATCTTTTTTGTATCGAAACTTTTTTAAGAACAAAGCAACTCAACCAATAAATTAAAAAATATAACTCTTTATCTCACTTGTGAATAATAGTAATGAAAAAGTCACAGTTTGATAATAGGTGTCATTATGTGCCTAATTGGATTCGGTGAAATTAGAGCCACATTACGAGCAAGTCTGTTGAAAAACATTTTTTTCTATTACTGTGCTGTAGAGGTTAGATAAGCAGACCCTAAGATAATTGAAGAAAATGATGAGCAAGCGGTGTTTTTTTAGGGTTCCGTACCCAAAGGGTAAAAACGGGGCACTATTACTAAGACTTCACTCCACGATCCGTCTGTCTGTAAGTTCGTCTGTCACCAGGCTGTACCTCATGAACCGTGATAGCTAGACAGCAAAAAATTTCACAGATGATGTATTTCGTTGCAGCTATAACAATAAATACTAAACACAGAATGAAATAAACATTTAAATGGGGCTCCCATACAACAAACGTGTTCTTTTTTCATTTTTTGCGATAATGATAGGGAACCCTTCATACGCGAGTCCGACTCGCACTTGGTCAGTTTTTTTTCTATACCAATATTATAAAGAGGGAAGATTTTTTTGTTTGTTTGTTTGTTTGTACCGAATAGGCTCCAAAACTACTGGACCGATTTCAAAAATTCTTTCACCGTTGGGAAGCTACTCTATCCCCGGGTGACATAGGCTACTTTTTATCCCTGTATTCCCACGGGAACGGGAACTACGCGGGTGAAACCGCGTCGCGTCCTCTAGTTTATATATAAAAATAAAATTAAAAATAGCGAATAATCGAAATTTGAACACAAACTTGGTGCTTTAATTTACATTCCCATATTATTTTTAAATTAAAATGACGTGCCGTGTTCTCATCACGTGCGATGTTAATTCTTTTAATATGAATTGCTTGATATGAGAAACACGTTATTATATGCCGCCATAAAATACTATAAACCAGTCTGTCTTCTATCTTATCATTTTAATCCACTTTTTGTTGTTTAATTTATTTGAAGACCACTGTTTTTTTATAAATCAAACTTATCGTTTCATCGTACACATATGAAACTAGCTCTTGCCTGTGTCTTCGTCTGCGTAGCATTAGTACTTTGAATAGCCATTTTTTTGTATCGCGCCATAATATTATAGGTGTGTGGGCCAGCTTTACTTGAGAAATTATTAGTTCACCATACAAACTTCTACCCCTGTCCATCCCCTAAAGGATGATTGCCGGGATAAAAACTATCCTATTTCCTTTCCAGGGTTCAAACTATCTGCATACCAAATATCATATAAATCGGTTCAGCGGATTTAGCGTGAAAGGCAACAGACAGACAGAGTTACGTTTGTATGAGTAACTGTTCGGAGGACATTGGTTTTTTTCTGACCACTACAGGTATATATCAGGTGGACTGTATCCATATACAAATTAGGTCTAACTGGCCAAACTTCATAGATGTAATATCAGGCAGTATATTCTGTTAAAATGTCACCGTGAAATCAAGTTTTGATGAAGAGAACGTGAAGTGAACTTATCATTGTAACTGAAGCTATGGATTGACACATTGTATTTAATACTCACTTCATATTGTACTTAATACTCACTTCATATTGTACGTAATACTCATTTCACATTGTATTTAATACTCATTTCACATTGAACTTAATATTCACTTCACATTGTACTTAATACTCATTTTACCTTAGTATACACGGTGAGATGATTTTAGAATAGCACTGCAGAATCTATTATTTTGTTTCTAAGAGCGGTATATGTGGTAGGTACCTCGAAATCTGTTCTGATTTAGACCCTTTTCCCTGACGTATCATTATGACCCATGATCTCATCCATGTCATTTATAGCAATATACAATTATGTATTTTGTATTAGGAGCTAGAAATCAGAATAATATATCCTTCCGTACGCAAAATACGCGCTTAGACGTGGAGTTGCGGACACCAGCCCGACTTAATTTAACATAATATGTCCTTACAGAAGATACGAAAGAAAAGGGAGTTAATAATACGGTTAACAGGGCACAACTTAATGGAAGAAGAAAACAGGTTGAACCAATCCCAGGTATTACATGGGGCAAGAGCAGGAAGATGATGGTTTCCTCGGACCCGCAGGATCTCAACTCATTCTATGCGTCCGTATTTCGGCACAAAATTCACAAAAGCCGCCTTTGGACTGGCCTATAACATCGTCGTGACGACCGTTGTCCGATTCCGAATATCATTGTAAATGATTCACGCACCTTGTATCAGTATTGTACCTCTCACGATACAACGTGTATTTTTATCTTTTAAGATTGTGTAAACCACTGGGCGTGTGGTTACAAACTGGTGTTGCAGGGCTGCCGATGCATTCAGTATTAATGGGATTCGGTGATTTTAATCTTATAAGCCATCTCTAAATTGATTCAGCGGGGATTTTGCCTCGCATGTTCAATATAAGGTCCAGTTTTTGACACGTTTTCAGTTTCTTTTAGTGGTTTTAAGATAGTAGAAATTGTAATAGGAGTTCATGACTTCATCAAGCGATATTCTGTCCCGCGAATTTCATACCGTTTTTCAACCGAGCCCTCTCTTTAATGAAACTTTTAACTAGCTCTAGTGCTCGCCTGAAAAAACATGGCGGCCTAAAAATTTTATTAATACGGTATTCTGACACACCGCTCTTAGCTGATATTTGTATTTACTATCTTAAGTTGTGGGCCGGTTTACACTCATAAATAAAGTAAAAATTCCTGAGACAAGCTCATTAATATATTTTTTTAATTTCTTAACAAACTGCTAGTGTATGACGTGGGATCTACGTCAACCGCACACCGTCGCCCGCGCATCCAATGGGTTGGTTTATTAACAAACTTGGCAAGTTCCATAGTATATTATGTTGCTATATTTACTAATTCGCTTGCATGGAGATATTTATGAAGTTCTGTACATTTACATGTTGGAATGCGGGCACATTACTCCATGTCGTTATTCACTTTAATTGTTGTCTAGAGACATCTTAATTTAGTCCGTGTATTTAGAACAGAAGTGTAAGACAAACACACTAAGATCAATAATACCCTACATTATTCGTGGCCTGATTGTGAGACAGTACGTCGCCATAAAGAATTAATTAACATTAATTGATTTCAAATTAGAGCCAACTCGATTATCATTCTATTTCTGTAGCGTCAACTCTACATTAAAATAACTAGTGTCCGACCGAAACTGGTTTTTACGACCGAAACCGAATTTCGGCAACAGTCTCAGTTTCGGCCGAAACCGAAACCGAAACTCGCTTACAAGGATCATGTTTTGAGGGAAAAATAAAGAAAACGTTATTATAATCAGTCAGTCTTTATTTTTTTTTTATTTAAATCACACAGCTATGCAGGTAATGCAGTCTTCGACATTTTTTGATGTTTACTACCTACTCTTATGTTATATCATGTAATAAAACTTGCCGAATTCAAAATACTCCACACGAAAACTCACAACAAACTTTTTTTTTTAAATACCTGCTACAAACTTCTTCTACTTCTTTTACTAACTGCTTAACCGGTCTCCCCTGTGGAGACAAAACTATAGCCTCCAGCCAGGCTCAAAAAGCTTAACCTAAGCGTCCACGCTGAGTGCTACTCCCTACGGGATCGGACCTCGGCTCAGGGCGTCGCTGCGGGGACAACAAAGGCTGGATCGTGATTAAGTGATTCTACCATCCGTTCGGAAAATACCGACGTGGAGTAGAACGGACAAGAAACTCCTTTTATAGCTAATATCTTAACTATAACTCAGCATTTTGCGGGCGGACAACGCGACCTGCCTCGGCGGTGAGGACGGAACGAATGCGGTCGTTTATGTGGTCGAGAGGGTTCGTACTAATTACGAACCCATTGACCGTCCTTGTAGACAAGGCTATCTAGTTCCCTAGTTATGCTTTCGTACCTCGAGAAGAGGACGCTGCAGGAAGCGGGGGTTACTAAGCCTGCATTCCGGATCTCTGCATCCAGAGCTTAGGCCTGAGGGGTCATCCATATAGAGTACGCGCTGATTATGTTTTCAGCAACGCTCAGATATTGCTTATGACCGGTAGGGGTGAAAGGGGGCGGGCACTTCGCGGCGGCGGTGTTGGGAGCCATATGGCGGCTTTGAGCGGGCACGGTAGCAGCAGGTTCCACTGGGTCAGGGATAAGTATACTGGCGGGCGGGCGGGCGCTGGAATGGTCTGTGGGTAAGACTGAGGAGCCACACTTTGGTCACAACAAACAAATAAACTGCATACACAAGCCAGTCACGGCAAGATTAGGCACGTGGACGCGGCAAAATGTCACAGCGCGAAAACTCCCGAATGCAGTTTCGGTGTCGGTCGTAGTTACGGCAGGTTTGCCGCCGAAACCGAAACTCGACCGAAACCGAAACTCGACCGAAACCGAACTCACGGTCAGACACTAAAAATAACACGCATACTGCTGCTAAAAATGTGTCTACATTTCTTTTTTATTTCTCCTTTCGCGATCTGCTAGTAGAAATGTCTAAAGAATTAAGCAAAACCTTTGTCCTCAATTGTCTTGTTGTCTTTGCTCTATATTCTGTGTACAAAAATTGTAGAATAAATAAAATAGCACATTGACCCATGACATTGACCTATACCCAAAAAAAATAAACGATCGCATTTGAAAATCAAATGCGCGCGTCTTTTTAATCTAGATAAAAATGTGCGCATTAATTACTACTTGGATATTTTTAAAATTTGCTGCAACTCTTCCTCAATATGCCTAAGTATCTCACACGAGTGACATCTATAGAGGTCGGATGAGAATGAAACTCATTGTAATTAAATCTATTCGATGTTTACCGAGACTTGGCATCAGCATTGACAGATGGCACTGCCTACTATACTCATGTTTATTGTTTTGTTTTCATTTGCTCACGCGCATCCAACTTTGTTTTGTTAATTTTGTATAAATTACACATTTTTCATACTCTTGCTCTGGTGGAAAACTCATTCTAAGTATATGCGATGAGAAAAGTGTTTCAACCCACTCCTGGGGGGTTACATGGTAAATATTGAAGATATTGGTGACACATTTTTTCTAACATAATCTCTTATTATCTGCACAGTAGGGTCAAAAAATACCAAGTGTGGGTGCTATAATGGTTGTATATTAGTAGGTTCCGAAATATTGTGTACAAAAATCTGTAAAGTAATTTTAGTGTGGAATGGAATAGAATAGAATTTTGTTATGAATACCTATCATTAAATTTTAAATTTTACAGCATTCAATTTAATTTTGATTTTATTGTTGTTTTGATTTGATTTTGATGGTTTTTTGATTTTGTTTGTGATTTTAATTTTGTATTGATTGTATTTTGTTTTAACTTAGATTTGATATAATGTGTTCTTGATTTCGATTTTAATCTGGAGTTTGGTCGATAGCATGATCATGTGTGCCTGCTTGAAATTGGATGAGTATAAGAACTCATCTAATTGTAATCAGGCGCCCAATGTCAATCGGAAAATAAGTAATGCATGATGTGCTTACCTGTAAGAAATTCATACACTAGTCTATAAGTATATTGGATGTATCTCATATCTTTGTATCTGTGTATTTAATTGTTGGTGAGCCAAATAAATAAAATAAAATATAACTTTTCGATGTCTATTTCTTCTCAAAGTTGACTTTTAATGTTTTAATATGACTTTTATAATTGCCTGCTTATAAATTGTTATCAAAATGATGAGAAGAAACATTGGAATTACGCTGTGTAATGGAAATTACTAGTCATATTATTGTTAATACTGCTTCTGCTCATGGTAATGAAATAACTTTAGTCAAGGAAGACATTATTATAAATTCCCAAAACAAGTAAAATTTAAAAACCCCCCGACACATTTGTCTTGCGAAAACATCCCGATTCAAACAGTAAAACGCCCATAACTTTTGAACGGCTGAACCGATTTTATTCTAACATAGCTAAGAACACTCGACACAATCACCTTTCAAACTAAAAAAAAAACTAAATCAAAATCGGTTCATCCGTTGAGGCGCTATGATGCCACAGACAGACACACAGACACACAGATACACAGCAACACACCTCAAACTTATAACACCCCTCTTTTTCCGTCGGGGGTTAAAAAATGGACTTTGCATTCAAAGTTATCATCAAAATTAGTAGAATAAGCTGATAATAATCAGTATAGGAGGCACCATTTTAAAGAATTCTCTATGTGTTCCTGGAAGAAAGTTGTTTATTTTCATAGGCAGAAGCAGTTTTCAAAATATGTCTACACATGTCCGTTACACCCTGTATTGACTTCATCATTATGTTGTCAACATCTTTCGTATTATAGTGGATCTAGTGACTGCAAAACACAGATGATGCCCCATCTCCTGTCCTGCTCCTTATGCAACAACACCTGCACCAAGCGATACCATTGCGAGGCCTGCGTATCGCTCGAGTTGGCTGAGTACTGGTCGAAGAAAATTTTAATCAAGAACAAGGAATCATTGACAAGAAAAGGAATCATTGACAAGAAAAGGAACCATTGACAAGAAAAGGAATCATTGACAAGAAAAGGAATCACTCCTCTATACCTATCATGAAACAGTTCTAATTAATATTCAACATTGTTTTGTGATTGTGACCCGTTTATACCAGAGATTCGACGTGATACGGATCACGGTAGCATTATCACGATAATTAACTATGTACATACAATAAAATGTATGCGTACGTGTCAAGAAACTACCGTCACACTAACTACCTAAGTTTTTCAAACGTAACGTCAAGATTAGATTATTACCGCAAAAACACACGGTCCAGACTAAAATAAGATTAAAAATTACTTAATAGTATAATCTTAATATCGTCAAGTATAGAGCAAAAGATAAGAAATGAGTTATCGCTTTCAAGAACAAATATACACCGTGAAATTTAAATGGTTGTTTTCCCGCAGCGAAATGGTTTTTTCTATGTAATACAATCGTTTCGTAGTTATGTAAAATATTAGAAACAAAAACTGGCATATTTAACATTGTGAAAAACTTAACTCGAAAGCGATCACGAACCAATAGTAATACCTCCCGATATCTACGGCCGAACGACAGCGGGGCGTTGACCCGGGTGCTAAGTAGGTCAGGATCACTGTCAAAAGGATTAGGTTCGAAGGCGGCTCCGTTTGATAATGTTGCGCGCGGGCTAGTTTATGCCGTATTACTACACGCGAGAGCTTATTTTACTTTAAACATTTAATAAATCGGTATTTGCTTTGTCGGCTTAGCGGTGGTATTGTTCCTTGCAAACTATTTTATGACGTATCACTACGTGCGAGAGTTTATTTTGGTTTGAACATTATCTTGTGCATCGCTTTTCTTTGCCGGTGGTGACGCGAGTAGTACCTAGTACCTACAAGTTACTATTGTAACTCACTTTTTCGAGTTGATGAATATTTTTTAAATTATTTTAAAACAAAAACATCGTTATTTTTTTACTTTAACTCTATGCTTCGAAAGTACTCCTTAAGGCAAGTCGTTCTGCCGCGGGAAAACAACCAATTAAATTTCACGGTGTATACGACGATGACTCAAAAGTCTTTTGCACAAATCATTGTAGGTATTTGTACAGGGAAATCTTAAGATAATGTGCCACTAATAATTTTCCTGTTCGTATCGTCACCTAAACCGGATCTGTGGTCCGTTACGTCCTCAACATATTAATGTGTCAGAACGAAAGTAAAGCTGGAATTTCGCGCCAGATGACGTCAGAGTCATACTATTACATGGTTGTAGCTAGAGTAGCCACCAACGATATATCAAGAACATAATAACCAACCCACAATGTAGGCATTGATTCCACGTAGGGTCTATAAGGCCTTTGGGAGCCAACACACAGCAGCAGGCAGGCAGGCAGGTACACATGCAGACATGCATGTAGGCATTACTGAACACGTTGAACACAAAGGCAAAGGCGAACAGATGACATGATAAATGAAGTTGTCTCTGCATCTATTTAGTCAGGGTTGGTCAGGTTTACTAGAATAACAACTTCATGAGCACCAAGAATAAAGAAAAGAAGAATGGATTGCGTGATAAATTATGTGGCTTGAAAGAACGTGACTATTGAGATAAAGGAATGACTAATATAGTTAAATGCAAGGATGAAGAAGGACATACAGTTCCGACTCCAAATCAATAGGAACATATACAGGCAACACACAGCAGGAGGCAGGCAGGTACACATGCAGACATGCATGTAGGCATTACTGAACACGATGAACACAAAGGCAAAGGCGAACAGATGACATGATAAATGAAGTTGTCTCTGCATCTGTTTAGTCTGGGTTGGTCAGGTTTACTAGAATAACAACTTCATGAGCACCAAGAATAAAGAAAAGAAGAATGGAGCGTGATAAATTATATGGCTTGAAAGAACGCGACTATTGAGAGAATGACGAATAGAGTTCATGTATAGACTAAGAAGGACATACAGTACCGACTCAAAATCAAAAGGCATAAAGGCAGGGGGATGATGTATGGATACCAAGTCTGATTGATATTATGAGGATACAATAAGATTCAGTTGATCATGTTCTTTTTGTAACCATTGACACATTCCTAATGACAGCAGCAGGAAAAAGGCACCAAAACTTCATTAACAAACGGTGACTGAATTTTCCTTGCCAAAACGTAACATAGTAACAGCATTATTCACACAGGTTACAATACTTTAAATGAGAAGGATTTCCTTATACGCATCTAGAACAATAATGTATGGGAAAATGGCGTTTAAACTTATGACGGAGTTCACGAAGCACAAGATGGAGTGGTTCCAGTCTTAGTCACAAAATTTTCAATGGTTGTCGTAAGAAACGTTTATAGTGCAGGTCATTAATAAACTAAACGTGCAAAGTCACACGATGTTTATTAAGCTGCTGAAGTAAATTGTCATCAGGGATATAATAAAATAAGACTGAATAAGGTAGCTAGCATACATGGAATCATCTTGCATCACCGTCCGTATCGTAGCCGAAAACCGTTCAATATTGCCTCTCCTTCAAGCAATGCTACAGTGAATGGTCTAAGGACCCGTGATCTTCTAGAGACTGGATCCAAAGGACCAATAGATGCAAAGGATTAACAAAGAGAAACTGGTTTAAGTACGTTACTTAGGAACAACATCACCTGACAATGTAACAGGAAAATTACCACAAAAGGCAAACTAAATCAAAAATATTCATACAAAGAATGTAAATAAACAGCTGAATAGTTCAAGGTAAGCATCATCCGATTCTCTGAAATCAGGAAAGAAGTGCTACCATTTTGAAAAGCGTCCAAAATTCACAGCAAGATCGACTCACGCGCATACTCGGAATACCGATCCCGATGCATCACTGGGCAACGAAATTAAGATTTACTGTACAGCTTCTACGAGTATGGCCGAACGTTACGGCCGCTTTCATATTACAGAATTACTAATTGTTTACGTTGAAATTCTGAGAACTCGGAACAACGTTGAATCGTTAAACGTGAAACCTCAAAGGTAGACCGTATTAAAATATTGTTTTCAGAGACTTAAAACAACAGCAATAAAATGGCGTCCAAATCCATTTCTGATATCAAAACAACTTACTCTTAGGCCACTCCAACACCCCCTCCATCGTAGGTGACTTGCACAATTTCTGAACTACCGACATTATAAAAACAGAGTCTAATAAAGAGATCTTGCATTGTTTTCAGTTTCACCATGAATGAACCTCGTAATCATGCGAAGTATGACTCAAACACATAACAGGCACCATAATAAATCACATTTATCTTGTCACTAAGATCACTGTTCAAACTATGTATAATAGTCTCCTCGGAGGATGACGACAGAATTTGTAGAGACCGTAATAATATTCACGAATAATTTTTGACACAGTTTTACTAAAATCGGTAAAAAATTGAGCCTCTAATCTAGGCCGCAAAGTCATTAATACGATTAATAAAACAATTAATTGGAAATAATAAAGTAAAATAACAAGTTGAGCTTGACTGATAGGTTCTTATGCCGAAACGTGACTAAGTCAATTGCAACTGTGGCCCGTATTTTATATTATAATTTTGCTGTTGTAACATCCAAGCTCTGTTGTGTAGCGATGAAACCGTTATTATTCTAAAATAACAGCTATATAACCTAAATGAGCCGATATTCTATAAGTATCATTCGGAGGGTAAATCTATCAAATTAAGGGTCTTGCAATTGCAACTAAATATGCAATAAATTGTCGCATTTGTTTTTTCACACGCGTTATATTGCAAAATATATGTACAGTTACGTCATCATTTCTATGAGAACCTTTAATGACACTTTCTATGAGAACCTTTAAGGACAATTTCTATGAGAACCTTTAAGGACACTTTCTATGAGAACCTTTAAGGACACTTTCTATTCTTTCATCTTTCGAATTTTGGCCGGCGTTGTGACCTTTCCAATTTTCGTTCGATTGCATCATCATCTTACTCAAAGCAGAGACCTTAGAAATTTAAATCATCCATATATATACATACAATAACGGGTGCTATAATATATATATTTCTTTTTTTGTTTTGTGACATCATCAAATGACTTCTCCCGCTCTGGGTGAAGCGGAAGGGCGTGTCAGACTTTTACTGACTAAAACCCACCCGTGTTCCTACAGTTGCTTGAGCCAGGGCCGCGGTAACTCTTTTTCAAATTTATCCGCGTACACGGTAACTATATCCTGGGGGCTATACGTTATCTTTAAGCCAAGAGTAAATAGGTCACTTCTAGGCAAACCTGCTTCATCGCCAACCACATGGTTGCTTTTTATCAGGTAAGATTGTGCTCAAATGCGACCCTACCAAAAATTTTAAAAAATATATCGTAGAGTCAACTGTAGATGATTTTAATAATTCAAATCTGTAATTATATAATAATACCTCAGTGCCCCAAGTCACGTAGACCACAGCACAGCGTAGATCTCTTAACGGAAATCCCGAGATAAATCTGTTCGCTATAAGAGTTCGATCTTACCGAGAATTGTAGTATGATTGTATGTATATTTTTACTTTTGTTAGTCAGCCTCTTTGTCCTTTCCTCTTTAGATATCTCCTAAAGTCGATTCCAGGTAGGGCATGAAAAACCCAGTACCGGTTTTTACATGAGGGGAAATCTGGTCCTTAGTTCCAGTTTCCAGCTGCTCCAGAGTCTTGAACATCGGCACCGATTTGCCAGCCTTTTTATCGGTTACACAGTACATGGTGGAGATCCAACCCATATGCACCAAAAGTTTTAGGAATACTTTTATTAGGCGCACAGCAAAATTGTGTAATGCCCTGCCGGAGTTTGTATTTCCTGATAGGTAAAATCTGGGAGTCTTTAAGTCAAGAGTGAATAGGTTTCTTATAGGCAAGCGTGCTTCACCGTCGACCACATCATCGCTTACCATCAGGTGAGATAGTGCATGAAGGTATAAAGTATAGTCCTTAATTGACAATGTATTTCGTTTGGGTTCAAAGTTCACATTCAAAGGCCAATGATAGATAGTTAACCTATTGTAAAAGAAAACATGTTGCATTTTCCTCAACGTTTTTATCATAGTAGCTATTTTCTTATTCTTATTACAGATTGGTTTTTCCATGTATTTTCTAAACAACAGTGATTAGATTTATAATCATTACCTCAATTATTCCAAATCTTACTGAGATTACGCTTTCTAATCTGTATAGCTCAATATTGCTGATTAGATTCTAAACTTCACTTACCTCCACTTAGCACTAATGGTTTGTTCTGCCAAACACGTCAAAAAACCCGACTGCTTTAAAAGTGAACTAAACAGACATAAACAAGAAGAAAATCCAACGACTTAGCATGATTTTCTTCTTGTTTATGTCTGTTTAGTTCATATACATACACACATAAACTTTTCGGATACATACATAAACTCACGCCTTTTTCCCATGGGGATAGGCAGAAACTACAGAACGCCACCTGCTACGATCCTTACCTACTTCTTTTGCTTCACTCACATTCATGCATCTAGTCATACACACACGCCGGTATGAGTACTGCACACCTGGCCTTTCTGAAGAACATTACCAATAAGGTCTATATATGTCTTTCTAGGGCGTCCCCTCCCGGCGTCCTCCCTTCCATTCACGTCTGCCTTGTAAATACATTTCGTTAGTCGCCTTTCATTCATCCTCTCAACATGGCCAAACCATCGTAACATGCTTTTTTCAATTTTAATCACTACATCTTCTTTTAAACCACAATGTTAAAAACCACACACATTTAAGATAAAACAATTTTTTTTTCGAATTAGGTACATTTAAACATACAAGTGTTTTTTATTTGAAATCACCTCTTAAAAATCTTTATTTTGATACCCGACACGATGTGCTTGGAAGAAAAATATATTGGGGCTCCACAATATGGCGTCCAAAACCCCCATTTTTCTTATTCTTTTTTCTTTATTTTCTTATTTTAATGCAGCCAGTAACACTCGAGAGATTAAGACGAATCCGTTGAAGTAAGAATCATCAAAATCGGTCGACGCGTTTAGTCTCTGGAACGCCACATATAGGAACAAACATACATACATAGACTGATAAAAACATTACCCTCCGTCGGCAGTCGAGTAATGACACCCCTCTAATTTGCCTCGTTCCATAATCCATTCAGACGTCATTATTTCATAAACACAAAAACAAGTCAATGGTCTCTGGTACTTTCACCAGGTGGCGCGGTACCCCCACTACGCAAGCGCAAACGCAGCCATGTGCGCACATGGCACGTCTTCGTTGACCTTGAGATTGCGTGCATAACTGCAGGATATCCGGTCAATAGATTCAATTACAACAACAAAAAAATGCGACTACCCTCTCCGGCGTTTTGGAAGAATTAAGAAAGGGTGGCCCCTAACTTACACTACATTTTTGCATACTGTACTTTCGCCAGGTGTGGCGTGTTACCCCCCCACCTTGCGCAAGCGCATGGCATCGGACCATCGCCGCACGATCTTGCGCTTATCACGTGATTAAGATGGTTCACCTAGTTTCTGTTTATCTTTGTTGCTAGGTAGTTGTTTATGTTTATTTTCAGGTATTAGGCTAACTTTGTTACATAGTTTAAAATAGTTTTGCTTTACCGTTAATTATAGGAAGGTGTCTTAAGAACATTATGTCATACAATTACAAAACAAGCCATAAATATCGAGGATACTAAATGCAAACAAGTTAATAAGTAAATAAAATATAATATTTATGGCTAACAAGAAACAACGAGCCATAATAAATTTACATTTTTAAGTAAACTAATTACATTTTTAGTCATTCAATTTGTAGGGATCCTTGGCAAGAAAACCATAATTATGAAAAATGTATATTATTATATATATCTGGTCTATGCCAAAAAAAAAAGACTTTCTTTTTTTTCAATGGCATAGACCATATGCGGAAGACGATGGACTAATTAGGATAGATCACTCGCTTCGGGGTACCGCTAAGTATAAACTGCTGTAAACGCTGGCGGATTAAATACTTTTTGGAGGATAATTTGTCGGGTTTTTTTAATTTATGATTTAATTTTTATTTCATGTTTTTTTAACTGCATATTATATATCTAGTAATAGGTAGTTGAGAACAGTTGTAACGGCCGCGACTTACAAGTTATAGGTCGTGGGTTCGAACCCAGGAACCCAGGCATGCGCTTTACTTTGTGTAAATTGTTTCATTAACCGACTTCCCAAAAAGGAGGAGGTTCTATGTTCGACTTCATGAATGTTTTTTTTTTTGTGTGTATGTTCACCTATAACTCCGTCAATTGTGGACCGATTTTGAAAATTTTATTTTTGTTTGAAAAAGTATGTTCCGAAATTGGTCCCATTTTAATTTGGTGAAGATCTGACGAAGAACTTCGGAGATATACAACAGAACTCTTCAATAAATAACGGCAAATCTCTCGGGATTGCTGCAATCGCATGTCTGTTTGTTGTTTATAACATTTCATAACATAACATCACGCCAGTTCGCTCTTAAAAGGTAAGCAGATCTTTCATTTCACCGGTTATGTTCGAGTTTCATGAAATCTATTCTGGCGAAATAGTTCCCTTACTAACTTGCCTATTAGGTACGTACAACTAAAAAGTGAAAAATAAAAACACTTTTTGCAAAAAAATACCACCGACTTCCAAATACAAAACTACAAAGTGAAAAATAACTTAATTTTTTGAAGTCGGTGTCCTTAACGCAAAAAAATGGTACCTACGAAAGACACCGACTTCAAAAAATTAAGTTATTTTTCACTTTGTAGTTTTGTATTTGGAATTCGGTAGTATTTTTTTGCAAAAAGTTTTTTTATGTTATCTAGGAACTAAACTAATTACATTTTTAATCATTCAATTTGTAGGGATCCTTGGCAAGAAAACCATATGAAAAACTGTATATAAATGTATTTCTTTTCCAATGGCATACATAGACCAGATGCGGAAGACGATGGACTAATTAGGATTGATCACTCGCTTCGGGGTACCGCTAAATAAATCAAATAAACTGCTGTAAAGGCTAGTGGTTTTTTTGCTTTTTAGAAGATATTTCGTCGGGTATTTTTAATTTATAATTTAATTTTAAGTTCATGCTTTCGTAACTACATTAATAAACCTAGTAATAGGTAGTTGAGAGCAGTTGTAACGGCCGCGACTAACAAGTTATAGGTTGTGGGTTCGAACCCAGGCATGCGCTTTACGTGAGGAAACCGGCACGCAACGCGAAGGAAAACATCGTGAGGAAACCGACATGTCTTAGAACAAAAACATTCGAAGACATTTGACAGTCATCAACACGCACTGGGCCCGCGTGGTGGATTACAGCCCACAGGGAACCGGGCACAATCGAGATAGATTCTGGCCCGTTCCCTGTAGTATCCCAGTAGATATCATCAGATCGCCCAAAAGGGGAAGGAAAACATTGTAAGCAAACGGAAATATCTTAGAACTTTGATTAATAATTTATTAGTAAATCACGGTCATGAAAAAGTAATGGCAATCATACGCGGCTCAACTTAATTGATCTACTTTGATTGAAAGGCGCATAAATTGTTTCACACTGTTTACTGTGTTTGTTCTATTGAGAAGGACTCTAGAATCAGTTGGATGTGGGATGCATAAGACTCACCGTTATGGCGTTAGCTGGTAGAGAGGCCTTGGCTAGATTTCAGCTTCGTGATATTGATCCAAATTTAAATAGAAAGCCAACAGTCAGCATTCGCATTACGAATGAAAATAAAAAGAATATTCTAATATCAGATTCATCTTATCTTTTTAGATACTTCACACTACTATAAAAGGGCATGCCAGACGCGGGACTTTTTATCATTTACTCATTTATGATGACAACTGCACTACGTCATAGTGTATAGCATTTTATTTAATCCCTCCCCCTCGCATCGTATTCCTCATCGCTGAGGATCGTGATTCCCCGGTCGTCATTAAACAAATTTTCCTTCATCAATATGCGCCATCTGCTTATGTCTTTGGCATCGTGTATTTTAAATAAAAAGAGGTATTTTCCGTCTCAAGATAATCCACCTTACAATGGCTATGAAAACTATAGATTCACGCATTTAAATCTCTTATCAGCACTTAAGATATTGCTGTTATCACCGGCTCAGATTCCTGATAACCCTCATTACGGAGATGAGAACTGTTTGCCTCTTCCATTGATAACAAACATTGTGTTGTGACCTAGATAGGACTAGAATATTAATAGACTTTATTGTTTTGTGTAGAATGTTCTAGAAATAACAGCAAGAAATAATAGGTCCACATGACAATGTTGTTTCTAACGATTGATACGTGAGAGTATATCTTGCGGAATAAAGTAATGAGAAACGGAACTTAGAACCCATTTCTTATGAAGTAGATACGATTTGCAAAACGATTTGGAAGTTTTAGGAGGTAGTAATCATAATAGAAGACAATACAGAGAGGGTTAGAAGACTGCAAATCTATGTACATATAATGTACAAATTAATAATTCCAATTAATAATCAGGCAAGCTTAAATAAGACTGTGCTGGCCATGTTTGCCCCATGTCGAACGAATCGTGGGCCAAATCTACCGCAGCGAGATGCCCGGAAAATTTGGAGACCCAGGCGAATATGGCGGAACGAGTTCGAAATCTAAAGACAGGACTGCTCCACACTCAGCCAAAACTGGGAGGAATGGAAAGATTGCCGCATTCCGAACGAATTATGGATCTGGGACACCACAAGGTAGGTTCCGGAAAAAAAAAACAGCGACATCGCAGCAGACTCAGGCGAAGATAGCGGAACGAGTTCGAAACCTACAGACAGAACTGCTCCACACTCGGGCATCAAAACCGGGAGGAATGGAAATATTGCCGCATATCGTACGAATCATGGGTCTGGGACACCACAAGGTAAGTTCCGGAAAATATCTGGCGTCATCGCGGCAGACTTAGGCGAAGATAGCGAGACGAGCTCGAAACCTAAAGACAGGACTGCTCCACACTCGGCCAAAACCGTGCGGAATGGAATGATTGCCGCATGTCGAACGAATCGTGGTCTAAATCTACAAGGCGGGTCCCGGAAAATGGCCGGCGACATAGCGGCGTACCCAGGCGAAGATGGCTGTACGAGTTCGACACCTACAGATAAGAATGGTCCACACATGCCCAAAGGAAAGAAGAAAAGGAATATTTTGCCATGCAATAGAACAACAGAGGATATACATTTTGAAAAGATCAGACAAGGCCCTAATTAAGAGACAAGTAAACGGAGACCTAAAAGATCCTGTTCTACGCCAGAACGGCAAAAAAGGGTCAGTGCAAATATCCTTCGTAATAGACACTATTAATTGCTATTTGCAAAGGGAAGCTGATATGTGTCGAGTTAATAGCATCTTTTGCCTTTGATATTTATTCACGTGCCCTAAGTAAAGACGATCTCCCGCGGTTTTAATTAAACATAGTTGAGGTCGGGGAGACGATTCTATTCAGTCTTTAATAGCTTTTAATTCTAGAATTATCTAATAAAAAATAAAAATATTAAACCGACTTCCAAAACAAACACTACATAGCAAACTTATTTTTCGCTTTATAGTCTTTTGTTATGGAAGTCGGTTTAATTTTTATGTTAAAATAATGTGTTTATCAGTGTATGTATGTACGTAAGTATGTATGTTTGATCCTATGTGGCGTTCTAGAGACCAAACGCGTTGGCCGATTTTGATGATTCTTACTTCAAACGTTTCGTCGTCGCCATTTTGTGGGGGAAATTTTTTTTTTCTTCTAAACCCATCGTGTGGGGTATCAAAATATAGGGTTTACGTCTTTTTAGTTCGCTTTTTAAGCAGTCGGGTCTTTTGTGTTTTCTAATTAACTTTTTTTTGGTTTAGTACCTTATAAATTAACATGAAAATACACATTAAGGATAACTTAAAAACTACTCGTCAAATCTTGATTAGTTCAACAAACAATTTAAGTGGGAGCACATGAGAAGCAACATATTTCAAATAAAAAAGAATCATCAAAATCGGTTCATAATTCGCGGAGTAATCGCAGTAACAAACATACAAAAACATACAGTCGAATGAGAACCTCCCCCTTTTTGATATCAAATAAAATGGGATAGGGAATGAGGAGAATAAAGGTCTATCCACACATATCAGGGCCTTGCCCGGGACGTGACTGGGCCGGAGTCATTCCCGCTCGTCCACACCCCGTCGTCCACACTGCGGACGACTGGGAATGTTGCGTTCTGTTCGTCTACACTGTGGACGAACAGAACGCATTATTCCCAGTCGTCCGCACCTCGTTTCATGTTTAGTTTAAGAGTCAGTGTTTTTTTTTTTTAATTAAATAAATGATTTAACGGTTTAATTACTTTAAAAAACAACATAACTATTAAGTTTTTTTTATTTAAAATCATCAAATGTTAAAATAATTAACAACAATTCTAGTTTTTAGTCGTCCACACCCCGTCATCTCACGTCTAGTCTAAGAGTTAATAAAAAGAAAATATGATGATAGTATTTCATTATTTATTAAACATACTTTTAAAATATTATATACTTAGCTTTATTACTTTAGTAAGGCAAATACTTCAAAAGTACATACCTAGTAAATCTAAAGCTTTTTTTCGTATCAATATCAGTTTAAATGCAATTAATATGTAAAAAGTTTTAAAGTTACAATCGCCTGGATATACTCAACTATTATAACTGCACCCTGTCGATCCTCCAACAAAAGATAGTCTTTGCACTCCGCTTATCAGTTTTGACGACGCTTCCGGGAATGAACAATAGATACATGGCCTTGAAATAGCCAATCAGCTCGCTGCATATTGCATGCCCACGTTTTAAGGCAATAAAGTGACGATGAGCTTTTGCATTCGGGATCATGTCGGGGTTAAGTGCACCGGCTGGTGGTGGTTCAAGTGACCAAACTGTGCTCGTGTATATAAAAAGAAAGCACGGGACTGTTTTACTTCATGGAGGTCACCAATATTACGTTAGAAGAGCACACAAAAGTGGATTAAACGTTTGGTGTTGTATTAACAGCAAAAAATTAAAGTGCGGCGGAGTTATAAGGATAAGAGTAAGTATATTTTATAGCTTACATAAAATAAAGGAAACTAGATTTCGTTATTCGACGCACATCAAAACGTTTATTTGTATTATTACACAATTTTATCAAACAAAATAAATTTTATACGGCAAAGAGGTATCTAATGAGAATTTAGCTAGTAGCTAAATTCTACCAATTCTACTTACCAATTTGTTTAATAATCTCTTGCTCACTCATAGGTATTTGTTTTAATTTTGATGTTCCTATTATTGACGATCTTTTTTATTTTGTTTAAGGACGATAAAATAATTGATGAAAAACCTCATATATGTTCGCCAGACTTCGACAGAAACAAAATCGATGAGTCGATTTATAAGTTGAAACAACAATTGACTACACCAGGTTTTCCTAAAGTACCGAAGACTTTTAATTCCACTGTTGCCAGTTTAAAGAATGAAAGTGCAGAATTATCACCTAATATGATTCCAAACTTTAGTTCCGTAAAAAGTTCGCTGTACAGACATCGAAATTCTGCAGCTAAACTGCCAAAATTACATTGTAAAAATGTCAAAGAAGTTCAAGTTCCACCTGATTTTGAAGATTTTCTCTTGGCAGATTATATGAATGGCAACACAAGAATTATTGTGTTTTGTTCAAAAAAAGCAAGAGAACTCATGTGCCAGATTAAAGATTATTACGGAGATGGCACATTCAAAAGTTGCTCACCGCCATTCAGCCAGCTCTACACTATTCATGGAGATGATGGAAGCACTCTAAATGACACAAATGTAGTGCCGTTGGTATACACTCTCATGAGCAATCGAACGGCAGAGTCATATAAAATCTTGTTCAGTCTAATACAATCTCGTATACCAGAATGGAATCCGATTAAATTTAAAACGGATTTCGAGAAAGCAGCAATGAAAGCCATAACGGAGATTTTTCCTTCTACTATTCTTAAAGGTTGCTATTTCCATTATAACAAAGCAGTTTGGAAAAAAGGTCGAGAACTGGGTCTCGTCAAATCAAAAGATATCAAGAAAAAACGAGTCATTCCCGCTCGTCCACACCCCGTCGTCCACACTGCGGACGACTGGGAATGTTGCGTTCTGTTCGTCTACACTGTGGACGAACAGAACGCATTATTCCCAGTCGTCCGCACCTCGTTTCATGTTTAGTTTAAGAGTCAGTGTTTTTTTTTTTAAATTAAATAAATGATTTAACGGTTTAATTACTTTAAAAAACAACATAACTATTAAGTTTTTTTTATTTAAAATCATCAAATGTTAAAATAATTAACAACAATTCTAGTTTTTAGTCGTCCACACCCCGTCATCTCACGTCTAGTCTAAGAGTTAATAAAAAGAAAATATGATGATAGTATTTCATTATTTATTAAACATACTTTTAAAATATTATATACTTAGCTTTATTACTTTAGTAAGGCAAATACTTCAAAAGTACATACCTAGTAAATCTAAAGCTTTTTTTCGTATCAATATCAGTTTAAATGCAATTAATATGTAAAAAGTTTTAAAGTTACAATCGCCTGGATATACTCAACTATTATAACTGCACCCTGTCGATCCTCCAACAAAAGATAGTCTTTGCACTCCGCTTATCAGTTTTGACGACGCTTCCGGGAATGAACAATAGATACATGGCCTTGAAATAGCCAATCAGCTCGCTGCATATTGCATGCCCACGTTTTAAGGCAATAAAGTGACGATGAGCTTTTGCATTCGGGATCATGTCGGGGTTAAGTGCACCGGCTGGTGGTGGTTCAAGTGACCAAACTGTGCTCGTGTATATAAAAAGAAAGCACGGGACTGTTTTACTTCATGGAGGTCACCAATATTACGTTAGAAGAGCACACAAAAGTGGATTAAACGTTTGGTGTTGTATTAACAGCAAAAAATTAAAGTGCGGCGGAGTTATAAGGATAAGAGTAAGTATATTTTATAGCTTACATAAAATAAAGGAAACTAGATTTCGTTATTCGACGCACATCAAAACGTTTATTTGTATTATTACACAATTTTATCAAACAAAATAAATTTTATACGGCAAAGAGGTATCTAATGAGAATTTAGCTAGTAGCTAAATTCTACCAATTCTACTTACCAATTTGTTTAATAATCTCTTGCTCACTCATAGGTATTTGTTTTAATTTTGATGTTCCTATTATTGACGATCTTTTTTATTTTGTTTAAGGACGATAAAATAATTGATGAAAAACCTCATATATGTTCGCCAGACTTCGACAGAAACAAAATCGATGAGTCGATTTATAAGTTGAAACAACAATTGACTACACCAGGTTTTCCTAAAGTACCGAAGACTTTTAATTCCACTGTTGCCAGTTTAAAGAATGAAAGTGCAGAATTATCACCTAATATGATTCCAAACTTTAGTTCCGTAAAAAGTTCGCTGTACAGACATCGAAATTCTGCAGCTAAACTGCCAAAATTACATTGTAAAAATGTCAAAGAAGTTCAAGTTCCACCTGATTTTGAAGATTTTCTCTTGGCAGATTATATGAATGGCAACACAAGAATTATTGTGTTTTGTTCAAAAAAAGCAAGAGAACTCATGTGCCAGATTAAAGATTATTACGGAGATGGCACATTCAAAAGTTGCTCACCGCCATTCAGCCAGCTCTACACTATTCATGGAGATGATGGAAGCACTCTAAATGACACAAATGTAGTGCCGTTGGTATACACTCTCATGAGCAATCGAACGGCAGAGTCATATAAAATCTTGTTCAGTCTAATACAATCTCGTATACCAGAATGGAATCCGATTAAATTTAAAACGGATTTCGAGAAAGCAGCAATGAAAGCCATAACGGAGATTTTTCCTTCTACTATTCTTAAAGGTTGCTATTTCCATTATAACAAAGCAGTTTGGAAAAAAGGTCGAGAACTGGGTCTCGTCAAATCAAAAGATATCAAGAAAAAACGCATGGTGTCACTCAGTGCAGTCCTTCCATTGTTACCACAAGCTGAAATAAGGAAGGGTTGGGATTATATTATACGTGATGAAAACGAAGATTCAGATGTCGCAAAATTTAAAACTTATATGGAGAAGCAATGGCTGGAGGACTCATTTATCAAAGTGTGGTGTGCATTTGGAGAAAAGCATAGAACCACAAATGCCTTAGAAAGCTGGCACCACAAATTAAACAGTGCCGTTGGTGAAAAAGGGCCCAATATAATGAATTTACTGCACTTACTAAAAGAAGATGCTTCTTTTTACTTGACACAGAATCGAAAAAGAAGTAATCAAAGACCCATGGCTAAAAGAAGTGAGAAATATATTCGTAGAGACGAATTCATTCAAGATGCTCAAATTGAATTAACCCACGGTGACATATCGGTTGGACATTTTCTTGAAATCATGCGGTGTTAATCTGTGTGCGTGTGTACTAACTTAACGAATTATTGAATGTGATTCTAATTACTCGTAAGTTTTTTAAGGTTTGTAAAATTGTACTATTACTGACAAAAATTGTAAATAGTTATGTTGTAAAAATGGTAATGTTTAAATTATTGTAAATTAAGTTGATCTGTGATACAAATTACTTTGTTGTTGCCCTTAATTATTGTAAAATAAGATGATCTGTGATGAAAAATACTGTTGAATTTAAACACTACTTAGTACATATTATGTTGTTATTATATACTTTAAAAATGTTTATATAATACCAACAAAATATTAGTTAAAATATTGCCTTTTAATTATTGTAAATTATGTTGATCTGTGATAAAAACTAGAATTGTTGTTAATTATTTTAACATTTGATGATTTTAAATAAAAAAAACTTAATAGTTATGTTGTTTTTAAAGTAATTAAACCGTTAAATCATTTATTTAATTTTAAAAAAAAAAACACTGACTCTTAAACTAAACATGAAACGAGGTGCGGACGACTGGGAATGTTGCGTTCTGTTCGTCTACACTGTGGACGAACAGAACGCATTATTCCCAGTCGTCCGCAGTGTAGACGACGGGGTGTGGACGAACGGGAATAACCCCTGGGCCGAGCCCAATCTTTGAAGATTCGTCACTGGCCCGTGCACGGATGTGTGCACGAATTCATATAAAATGTACACAACGATATTTTCTTGAGCTCCTGACGGGGCACGGTCCGTCCACGTCCCGGGCACTGTCCTGATATGTGTGGATAGACCTTAATGATGATATCTTCGAAACAAAATTATAATAAAATACTAACAATAATACGTTCACTGCGCACAATTATTACCTTTGCTCTAAAGACCTCACGCCTAATTAACTTTAATAGACAAGTCTCTCGTCTAGACTTTATTTTTAGTATTGGCAACACTTTTAAACAGTTGCATCCATTCTCAATCCGAGGTTGGCATAAATTACAGTCATTAAACGCTTATTATTCATTAGAAAGAGAGCACTTTCTCTTCTGCTTCTTTCACTAGCGAATTTTACCAAGAATTTGTACGAAATTAATTTTGATCTCGACAAAATGGAGCAAAAGAATACTTAGTCGCGTATTCTTTTAGACGCCTCAGCTAAAAGAAACAGGGACGTATTGCAAGGAAGATGGTATGAAAATATACTTCGAATATTATAAAGCTGAAGGGTTTGTTTGTTTGAACGCGCTAATCTCAGGAACTACTGGATGGAATTAAAAAAATATTTTTGTGTTGGATAGCCCATTTATTGAGGAAGGTTTTAGGCTATATAACATTACGATACGACCAATAGGAGCGGAGCATTAATGAAAAATATTTCAAAAACGGGAAAAATATTCCTTTTTGAGAGCTTCCGTTGCGTGCGCTGCGTAAGCGGTTAAAGTTACGCAACATTCATGTATGTAGGGTAGGTAGGTAGCCAGTTGACGGGAGCGAAGCCGCGTGGGACAGCTAGTACTGTCATAATAATTATGGATAGGCAACTTATAGTTATTTTATGGGTGTTTTATTAAAACTGACGTCATACTATGTAACACAGAATTGAAAGACAATTCTGACGATAAAATCTGATTATTTAACTCCCGACGGAAAAAGAGGGGTGTTATAAGTTTGGCGTGTGTATCTGTCTGTGGCATATAACTCTTAAACGGATGAACCGATTTTGATTCAGTTTTTTCGTTTGAAAGGTGACTTACCCAGAGTGGTATGGTATGGAGTTTCTTGTGCATTCTTCTATAGAGTTTCTTGTGCATTCTTCTCCATAACAAGCTACTTTTCCTAATGCACGGTACAATCAACTTTTATTACTTATATATTTTATTTTTTGTTTGACGTTCAAAAGTGCCGCTTTTTGGCCTAGTTGAATAAATATATTTGACTTTGACTTTGAGTGTTATTAGCTATGGTTGACGAAAATCGGGGTATTTTATTTTCCCAAGATATAGTGTCATAATTACGAGTTCGCTAGATTATTGATCGGAGCGTGTAAATAAATTATGTAGTTTAAAAAGCATGAAATAAAAAGAATATCGGGGGGTTTTCATTTTTTTTTATCTTTACTTGTTTCATACCTACCTAGTATAATCAGCCTATAACGTTGTGTATCACTGCTAGAACATAAGTGTCCCTTATTCGAGCGAGGGAGAGTGGGCTGTAAATGTATTCACGCGGGTCCTGTGCAGAATAGTAGAAGTCACTGTGTCACTGTATAATATCTTCTTTTGGTTCTAGGAAATCCCAGTTTCCTGAAGATATGTTTTCCTTCAATGTTTTGAGATCAGTGCACAGTGATGGCAAAATAAATAACACTTACCGCCTTTCTGGACCCGGGTATTTTTCACTACGAAAAAAATCAGCAGTTCGCATTCAGTCCAAACTTCAGCATCACGGTTTTCGCGCAAAATATTGACATAGCATTCGATATTAAATTGGTTTTATGACCAGTGTGTTAGTTGACAGTTCACGAATATATGTTGTACTAAATTAAAGATCAACAAATATTTCTAGAAGGACGATCAAACTGGAGTTTATTAGTTACAAAACTTACATAGGTGACACATCCTTTTCTTTGCATGGATAAATACATCAAAGAAGTCCAATTTCTCCAAATATACGTGACATTTAAATAAACTGAAGGACGAAAATAAAAACAAGCCAAAAATAAACGCTAAAGGAAATGCTCTCAGACATATATTGTAACACAATATTACATTTTGCAATAAAAGTGATAACAAACCACGAATGCAAATTTTTTGTTCAATATTGCCATAATATTATACCCATTCCCTTCTTTATAAGGCAGTTAACAGACTTTAAAATAAATATTTTATCACCTCAGTGAGCGAGACAATATCTTTACCGATGCTCTGAAGTAAGCCTTCGAGAAACTTCCGGGCGTTTCAAAATGTATTGCAGAAGAGTTTCGAACTAAATGGGGATACCATTTATCCTGTTTTAAACTTCGAAGAGACGAAGAGCACCTGCTTTGAAACTAGAACTTATAAGTGAATGGATTTTGTTTTCAACACTGGATTTGTGGGCCATGATTGTTGTCAACCATTCTACGGACATAGACGGAAATCCACATGGCGTCCAAGTCGTAGACCAATAATTGAATGAAGAGATGAAATCTCGCATGTGATTGGTCGTTTGCTGTAAAATGCCTTTCCCTTGCCGAATTCACTTACGCATTTAGGCTGCAGGACGTAACGACCGTATTTTCATGCATCCAGTACGTGCACATAGAAGGACACCATTGCCTTTCCAATAAAATTGAATTTCATTACATGTTACTCTGCGTTTGTATAAAGGTGTCTTTATCAAGTACACGAGCATCCGGTAACCAGTGATAAACACGGTTGGTTATGCTAAAATGGCTTCCCCGAGATCGGAAAGCAGTTTGCGAAATGACAAATTAAGTAGACGGATAGGAGCTTCGAAAACGAAACGAAAGGAATTCAATATCTCTTAGCAAAAACAACTATTATAGAGTATAATTTCTACTAACCCATAAGTAAATTCTTGTTTAAAGTAATCCCACTTCTGCTTTCTCAAAAAAAAAACGGAGCAATTTCGAAACAAAATCTTCAAGACATGAATACCAGCTACAAATTAACCGTCGATAATACAATAGAACCCGCAGCGTTGCTATGATGAACTCCATTCGCTAAAGTTAAGTCGCTATTGTCACCGCTAAGAGTGTTTAGACAGCGCAATGCACAACAAGCGAGTGTTTCACAAACAATGATCCAAGCAACACTTATTCAGGGAAACTCGCCGGCTGTCAAGAAACACGAAGTCAATGAATATGCTGAATGGCGAAAAGACAAGATTATGAAGCGGATCGAACAGGTTTTTTCTAGTTCTGGAGCGGATAGCGTGGGATCTTTGTGTTTCTGGATCTGATCCTTTAGCAGGAATGATTGCCGTATCATCTTGAAGGTATATTATCATAATAATGTATCCTCAGGTTTCTTTTAGGGGACGCTATACTAACCAGCGCAGTATACGGGCAGAATCTTGAGAAAATTCCCATTTCGCTTTCCCAGCAGATTAGACATAATGAAGGGATATCAGCAGATTGCTAAAGTAATTACAGTTGAGCTAATCGACTGCGATGTAATCTTTTTAAAGAGTTTTATCAACCGCTTTCATCAGGCATGTTGCAATCATGGTATCAATGCCTTGATGCATATGATCAAGTAACATAACATCGATCGTGAGGAAACCGGTACTAGAACTAAAAATTCGAAGACATGTGTCATCTAACAACCCGCACTACTACTACGTGGAGCCACCACGTAGTAGGTCCACCATCAACCATTGTCTCTTCCCACAGCCAGCCCCGGATCTAAAGGGGGGGCAAACCGGGGCACTTGCCCCGGGCGGCAGTTTCATGGGGGCGCCAAATCCTTGAGACAAGAATACGAGATATCGAACAAATGAAGCCGTACGCGGTGCCTACAATCTCATAGGTTTTTAATCTAATATAATGTTTGAAAAACAAACTTTTCTAACATAAAGCTAACTTTTTTAGGCATTGAAAACAAAACTGCCTATGCGACGGACTTTGAGGAGCTAATAGAGTCTCGCAGAAAAGAAAGCACGCCGTGTAAAATTGTAATCGTTCCTGTTTAAATATTTTTCTGTGTTTCTGTTTTATGCCACAAATGAAAGTTTTTAGATAATAAAAAGTTTAAAATTAAAGGATTATTATTTTAACAAATGGTCACAAAAATGTTACTCATTGGCAGTTTTAACAGTTTGAAGTCTCAAACACTATCAGGGGGCGCCACTATCAAGGTTTTGCCCCGGTTCGAAAAAATCGTAGATCCGGGGCTGCCCACAGACTGTGTCCCAGCTGTGGGAATATTTTATGATAAAGCTGAAGGCGTCAACATAGTATTCTGCTTATTCCTGTCAGTATTCTGCTTACGTAAGTGACTGATCGTTACGGAAGGCCTGTAACACGAATAACATACGAAGCAAAACAAACTCGGGTTTAACCCAACCCGATTTATCTATTCAACAGGACCCAGGAGCTCAAATAAGTGTTAACAACTATCTTTTACAGCCCTGCAACATTATCGGGAACATTTTCGGAAGCCGTTTGGAACACGAAACGCTCCCAAAAGCGTTGATCCTTGATGCCGAACATTGGTTATGAGGTTAGGAGGGTATTATTTCATCCTAACTCGGGTGTCGCGAAACTAGCAAGAGATCATTACTGAAGCTGATAAGGAGTCTAGACATTTTATAGGCTGCGTAAAACTTCGGACTGCTTTTAACTTCACAGATGACTACCTACAGGCTTCAGTTTCCTTCTGGTTTTTTACAAAATGTGTAGGACGATATGTTTATAATTTCATCTTCAAGGTGAAGAGACCATTAAACACTTGAGACATTCGTAATGCTTGACAGATTCATTGCTCAACCTGTGTAATAATCTCCGTATTTTGCGTATACTGTGTGTCCTATAACCCGGGACTGAAGACCAGGGCGTCCTATCGTCTCCTCTTTAGTCTCGTGTAATTTTCGATGTTACTTTTATTGAAATAACATCCTATTTCAGAACTTGTGCCTATATAAGTTCTTATTTGTATTTACGATGACTAATTCATCAAAAAAGGCCCGATATTACTCAGACCAACGAATGAACTCAATTTCGTTTACGTCAATCCAACGAAGCTTACGGTTTTTCGTTGGCCAGGTAATTTAATTACAGAAATAGCAAAAACTGCATTTCTTTTACTCAATTTGCCTTTTACGCACCAGTTTCTATTCCTTGAAAATTTCTTTAAGCACATAATTAATAGCAATTGAAATTATAATGGTTTAACACGCAACAATATGAGGTGATTTCAGAGCTGGTTCGATTGGATTTTCTAGGTAATTCCTCATGTTTGGAAGACTTTTTCTTTAAAAACAATATTTTTTTCATAGATTTTTGCTGACCAAATTACCGTTATACGTATTATTGCTGTTTTTGTGGCTACACAGCGTTTAGTTGCTTTGGTTAGCTTACCGGAAGACCATTTTTATAAGTGTTAAATGTCTTGCTTATTACAGCATATTAGGTTTCCGCGATAGGATAGCTTCATGGTCGCTGTTTCGAGCTCAAAACCGAAAACTAAGTAATGTCGGTATCTAAACTAATATTAACAAGGGATACTTTTTCCCTTCTTTACCCAAAACCAAGAAATCTGAATACGTTTACGATTAATAAGGCAGTAGGCTTGGACCAAATTGCATAGCACTTAAAATATAAAACGGACTGACTAAACTATAATACCTAACTGAAAATATATAACTGACGAAAATTGTGTGCGCTATGCGAAGTACGCACCTACCAGGGCTACCAGAACCTTACAGGCATACAGGCGTAATATGAACGTAATTATTTGGAAATCATGAGTTTGCACAATAATTATTTGACCGCCACCCGCCGCTGGCTTTCGTGTTCCCGGTAACAGCCGAACAACCCCGATTGTGGCTATCCCGAACGTTCCCGGAAAAAGGCTGAGGCTTTGCCAGAATCATCGAAAATGTATTGTTTCGGGCAATACTTAAAATCAAAAAGTCGAGGTTTTGTAAAAAGGTGTGAGTCATTTTGTAAAAACGATATTCTGTGACTCAGATGAAAACAATAAAATTACTACAGAAACTAGAACGAAATTACTCAATACTGAAATTATGCATGATTAAAAATAAGTTAGTACTGTATTCTTTTGTTAAACAATCATGCAAAGCAAATTTGAAATAATGGCTACAAAGGAGGTGGGTGGAGGGGACCATAGATAAAATGAATAGACATTATTTCATGTTTCATAAATTAGCATTGTGGTGCAAGTGCAAAGAAGACATATTCATGAAGTGGGTATAAATAATTAAAAATATACTAATTATTTCGATTTTGTTTCCTAAAAAATAAATCTATTAGCATTATTGTTTTATTTTTCGAACTTACAACTTGACTGGTATTTTTCCTCTGAAAAAATATTCCTAAACTAAAAAACACTAAATAGATCAACAAAAAAAATTAAAAATCTTTTCTACTAGTAGGAATACAGATCAATTATTTAGACCTTTCTTTACAATTACAATTGTAAAATTCCAGGCTTTTGGTTTTTCATTATTAAACGTCATATCAATTGATACACAACATTAACAATAAAAGTGTTGATAACCAAAAACATTTTTTTAAATCTACCGTAGTAGAGATAAGAAAATAGTAGAAGAGTCTTTTATATGAAATAACATTGAATTGAATTAATCAAAGTAATCAATTTTAATTAAAAAACATGTGACTATTTTGACCTTCATGCAAATTATATAAGATGTACTTATTAATAGATCTACTAGAGTATCTGTTGAATCATAAAATCTTTCAATACATAAGAAAGTAGTTGCATTGATCCGAGTTCAGTTACAGTTTTTGTCTATTTTAATAAAAAAGAAAATTATGTTATTTATTTAGAATTACTGTAATGAAGTGTAGTCTTACCTGGCGGGCTATCAGTGAGGATAGTAATACCGGTGGGGTCAACATGAGGGGGGAACGCCTCATACAGATCGGGCTCCTCTTCAAGCACGGCCGACAACATCACGGAGGGCATTCCGGCTCCACCGTCACTCACACACACACTACGACTAGACACTGCACAACACTACACTTGATTCGCCGAGTGTCCGTAGCTCTCTCGGAGCTCACACCAGTGAGCCACCCCGAGCCATTCCCGACTACCACTTCAACGTATGAGTCCGACTTGCCTAAGTCAAATCTTGCTGCACCATTTTTAAATCTGCGAAAAGGACAAAGTTCAAATCACTGGAAATGTGTCAAGACTGTCAATATATGTAACACTTTATCTCTCAGATAACACTATCAACATTATAATAATCAAACGATTATGCTCCCGGCGATAACGAAATCTTAGCGAATCCCAACAAACAATTAGTTACCTAATTCGTTATAATTAAAACGCTACAGATCAGCTGATTGCTACGGTGCCAGGCCAGACTTGACATTTTATAGCTATTTTAAGACTTACGGGCACCTGATCGGACTGACTTCAATGTCAGATGCCAAGTACGAAAATTCAAAACTCGCCTCGATATCTACTCGTAATAATTGTATGAAAAGGTGACCGCAGCGCGTCGGCACCGTACTCACCGCAATCCTGACGATAAATGATGCGAAGCAGGATCTGCGCCTCCGTATTTACCGCTTTGGAGTCCCCGCGGCGACTAAACCAAGTGGCCAGTTCCCGGCCCAACGTAATCACGAATAGGATAATAGTCTCGAATGGGAGCCAACGCTTTTCCTTTGTCACTTAAACGAACAACACAGTACATCACACAGATATATCGGTAACTGACCAAACGCACGGATACATTGTGATATAAATTCTAATATGTGGGATAATTTGCAAGCCCCCTTGCTTTCGTTAATCAAATTATCGATGTATCCGGTGAAAGTCGTTTTCGTTTTTATGCGGTAATACACGAATGTGTAGAAAATGGTGTGTTACAAGTTTTTCGTTTTGAGGGAGAAAATCCCGTTCGTAGAATGAGATCGCACGACCGCGATATCCACAATTTGCGAGAAGTTGAGAACGCGATTCTCTCGTCGTCGCACACCCGTCGGACCGTCGAACAGGAAGAGCATAGACTAAAAAAAATTGTTACAGACAGAGGTGAGGTACGGCAGGGTTTTGTGGTTTTCCTGCCTACTTCAGTTTCCATGCTTATTAATGTAATCTAACAATCAGATTTTTTAATTCCGGTTTTATTTATTTTAACATGTCGTGTTTCGGCCACATTGTCCGCAGAGGTACCAACAATATGGAACGGAAAATTTTAAGCTAAAAGACCTTCCAAAAGCATCTGGCCTTTTGGGGAAAAGACTAGGGAGTGCGGGATTTTATCACCCGCTAAAATCACCCCGGTGATTACTATCAGCAAGTAGAAGAGAAAGAAATAGTCTCGCATGTTTCCCCCGTGACATCTCAAAAGATCAACCCGGACAACTCCTCTGTAGGGTAAAAGACCTAGAGGCTGTACCCCAAACGGTGGTCAGTGGTTGGATTGGATCAAATATCGAAGCATTTGGAGATATAGTACTCGCCAAACTTCATGGTCGCCCTGAAGTTGGCTACAATGGCTGCGCAGTAGTAAATCTCATACAAAAACAGTACCGTTTCGTGCGTCGCGCATCCGGTAAACCAACTTCAGGGCGGCCAAGAAGTTTGGCGAGGGCTATACCTGTCAGCGCCGCATTACACAGGTTGCTGATCGTAACAGTTTGAGAAAAATCATTATTAATTTGAAACGGAGTCAGTTTCTCAGCAGCGAGAGAGTGACTTGGAAGAGACAGATAGTAATGAAATTAGATAATGTATTAATACAATATGGTGTAAATAAATTAATCAATGTTAAAACTAACACTGAAAAACATATTTCATGACTACTAACGTTTATGCCTACTTTCTTATCTGTAATATTTAAAATGTATTTGGCATTAATTGGTAATGTCTTTGTTTTCCTATTTACTTTATTTCATTTGGCAACATTTGAAATTAATGTCAACCGGTAAAGAAGACTTTTCACCAACCGAAATCAGGACAGCATGAAACTAACGAAATAACCAAAAATCTAATGCATAGATTAATGTTATAGATTCTCATAGTTTAGTAGTAATATTAAATCAATCGATCAAGTTACATAACTAAGCAGCTACTTTGAATTTTGCTATTCTATGCCCTCCCTGATTGATTTGAAAATCATTTTATTTTATAAAATTCCACTTTTACTCATTATTTCAACTCAAGGAAGCATTTAGATTTCGTATTTGCAAATTTGCAAAACCAAACCATTTCATAAAAGGCCTGGTGTATATACAGCTTTATTTATTTTCAATTACCAAAGACTAAGAGCTCTATAAAATAAATACCATTCTAGTAGAATAATATCAATTTTAATTTATAAAATGGTTAAGTTTGCATAATGCTGGCATGCAGGCTAAACAAAAATGGATTTCAATCCAAAATCAAGTTACATTTGAACGTATGTGTCTTCAAACAATAGACATACAACAATTTTCAGATAGAAAGATATATTGTACAAAAGGACTAATGTATCATGATTGTGCAACATTTGTAACAGATGTAAGAATATGACGGAATTAGTTAACCATCAAAACATTGGTAGTTTTATCAACAAAATATTAGCAACACCATTCTTTTAATGTCATTTTGACGCATAGTGCGCACAGCTGTGTCATGTTTTCGTTATTACTTTCGCAGATTGTCGTTGACTAAAATAAGAAAAACAGATAGAATTTGATAATTACTATAGAAAAGTTCAAGGATATGTGATTAAGTGAAGATGTCTTCATCAAAATCCGAATCTCTCAAAGGTATATAAACGAAAACTTTAGTTTGTTTACTTGTACGGCTTCAAGGTGCGATCAAAATTTTTTATTTATTTTCGTTTTACAGATACAGTGACAGTGTTAATTAACGCTGTCGGTGACAACGAGAACTCCGTCAATAATGTTGTAATCAAATCACTGACTAAAATAGCGAATACTTATCCAAATGAAGTGATAGAAATATTTTGCGAGTTCTACACCAATACTGTGAAAGTGAACCCTACGCAGCTTGGAAACATTGTAAAGTGAGTAATTTATAGTTTGAAATATGTCATGAGGTGATGATTGCAGTTGATTGATTTATTTATTTTATTACTGCAATAGAGCAATAACCTAACTATGATGAGATACTTTGTTGTGCAATTCACAGCATCTTTTATCTTGAAAACTTATGTAGGTATTTATATTATGGCTGGTGACTAAACATTACCAATTATCAAAACAGTCATACAATCCGAAGTAGGTAAATACTTGTTTTATGACTAATTCGCCCAATTTTCAACCAGATAACACTACAATTTTAACAATTATGCAAACAAAAGTCTTTAATTTAAATCTAAACAACATTGTTGTATGAAAGATTTGTTTATAAAATTTTTGCATCCCACTTATGATTTTATGGTTTCGATGGGCTGTTTCTGCAACTCCACGACTAGCGCATATTTTGCATGCAGATGGTATTCATTACTTTATTCGATCCACCCCGCATATGATGCATACTTATTATCACTTTAAAATTACCTACCTGCGCTCTCATCATCATTATTGATGTCAACATTTAACAGATATACAGGCTAAACTAAAATTAGACAAATCTCAAAATTTTGCAATATAGAAATCGGGGGTATGTCAAGAAAACACTAGGAAATGACATGGAATATCTACAGTAAATATTGGTATATTATTATGGATAAGCGAATGTGAGATATATCTTAATTGCTAAAATATACACTTTTGACATTTATTTTCTCAATGCCATGCATAAATTAATACTTAATGAAGCAAGGAATAGATTCATATCGTCACAAAACTATTTTATAAAGTTACATAACTGATCCATATTGTCGTAGAATTGCAAATTGATCATATTGTTTATAAAACCAGACGGGAAATTATGATAGTTGATTTACTGAGTGTTATTAATTAAATAAAGATGTTTTGTTTCCCCATTAAACTGAGCATAATAAGGAAAAACAATTTTTACAATTGTGTTATCAATTATACCATGTAATATTATCCCTGGATCTGCATACATATACAAATACAATGTGTAACAGAACAAGTTAAAATAACTAAATAATTTATCTATATAGATATGCTTCAATCAATAATCTATCAAACACATAGTTATGACATGATATCTTGCGAAAACACATAACTAGAATGGCTGAACCGATTTTCTTCAAACATAGCTAAGAACACTCTCAATAAAGTCCCCGTTCAAACAAAAAAATAAATAATTCGGTTCATCCGTTTTGGAGCTATGTTGCCGCAGACAGATACATATGTCAATACACCTGTTTTTATGTCAGGGATTAATAAAGACAGTCCTTTTTAGTCATAACGTTAATAATAGTCATAACGTGAAGAAGGCAAATTGTGCCGGCCTTCAATAAATTGGGATAATAAACCAACTGTTTTACTTTATGTTCTAACTAGCTTCGCTCCCGTTACCCTGCCTACCATGCCTACCCTGCCTGCCCTGCCTACCCTGCCTATCCTGCCTACCCTGCCAACTCTGCATACCCTGCCTACCATGCCTACCCTACCTACCCTGCCTACACTGCCTACCCTGCCTACTTTGCCTACCTTGCCTACCCTGCCTATCCTGCCTACCCTGCCTATCCTGCCAACCCTGCCTACCCTGCCCAACCTGCCTTTACTGCCTGCCCTGCCTATTCTGCCTACCCTGCCCAACCTGCCTTCCTGCCTATTCTGCCTACCCTGCCTACCCTGCCTACCCTGCCTTCCCTGCCTACCCTGCCTAACCTGCCTACCCTACCTACCGACCTATGTACTATTTTTTATCTATCATCAATAGTTTTTTCAGCGCATGCCAAAGATTATAGGCAACATTTTCCTACCTTGGGTTTCATTATTGCAATTTTCATAGGGAACTCTAATTTTTTTGAAAATATATTATAGCCTATGACACTCAGGAATAATGTAGCTTTCTACTGGTGAAAGAATTTTCAAAATCGGTTCAGTAGATCCAGAGATTACCCCTAACAACGTCACAAACTCACAAACCCACAAACTTTACCTCTTTATAATATTAGTATAGATAAGAATCTTCTTGGATAGGTAGTAAGTACTTCAAGCTCTCTGCATGCACACTTTAATATTGTCTGTTCCCAACATTACAGGGTTCTAGAACAAACATGCGTGAATCAAGTGAAGAGGTTGGAGCCCTCAGCGGCCACCAACCTGGTGACAGCCATGCTTCGTGCGATGATGGAGAACGTAACCTACGAGCCGGTGGTTCAGATGGGGGCGTCTGCTGTGCTGGTTGCTGTGGGACATGAGCATTTGGATCTGGTGAATATTGTGCTATTTAGAGATGATGAACTAGGTATTATTGGGATGAGTGGCGATAGGAATTAATGAAAAGGAATAATAAAATTAGTGTAGTTACTTTTTGCCATATGTTGGTTCAGAGTTATCGTTCTTGTAGTCTGTAAAACTGTTAATTATTGTGACTTTCTTTAGGACTGTTTTTTCATTTACAATCAAATTAACACCTTCCGGTAAAATCAAACCTAATAGCGGCTCGGTAACAAACTCGCTGCGCAGTAACAAATTTATGTGACATCGGGGGTGATGGGTGGGGTATTACGCACTTCACAGACGTCATTAAGTTTAAGCCGATCTGTACCTACGCCATGATTGTTGTCGTTTATCGTCCACCATAACTCTCGCGACTGAAGCACGAAATAGGGCCGGCGTTACTTTAGCGCTGATATTTCTTTATTTCTATACGAATGCCGCGGCAGAATGATTTGGTATGCTGTAAAGTGCTGTGTGGTGCCGCGGCAAGGTCGAAAATCATATATGCACGAAAAAATCCTTTGCCGTGAAATGCCGTCAGTGAGCGCCGGCCCTTAGGCAATCTTACATGCCAAATTATAAAATGGAATAATAAAACAAAACAAAAAACCCGACTGCTCAAAAAGCGAACTAAGAAGACGTAAACAAGAAGAAAACCATGCTGGAGGAAACATATTCGCGAGCTGGCTGAACAAAACGAGATGTATCTTTACGACTGCACAGCATGATTTTCTTCTTGTTTACGTCTTTTTAGTTCGCTTTTTGAGCAGTCGGGTTTTTTGTTTTTTTTAATTAACTTTTCTTATTTATAACTTTTTAGTTATTTTTTTTTTAGAATTAGGTACCTACATTTAAACATATATGTATTATATATTTTTGAAAACACCTCTTAAAAACCCTTTATTTTGATACCCCAAACGAAAGGTTTGGAAAAAAAACAAAATTTGATACCCTACAATATGGCGCCAAAAGCCGCCATTTTTTCATTTTCCAATTTTAATTTAGCCAGTAAGAATCATCAAAATCGGCCAACGCGTTTGGTCTCTAGAACCCCACATAGGAACACATATATAGTGTGATAAACACATTACCCTCCTTTAGCAGTCGGGTAAAAATTAGACATAACAACAATAAGCAAAGGTATTAATATAATATCATACGATATATATTATGAAAGAATATTTTAAATGACTTCATCTCACCTACAGTATCAGTTACCCCTCTAAGTGGTGTCAATGACAAGTGCGTCACCGGCCTAGTTGCAACAGCAATCTGTCTGTTAAGAATACAGCTACTCAACCACCTCAATTGGTGCTGAGAGTGGATATTTCCTGTCGTTGGCCATCATAGATGAGCTGGGATGGAGACTGTTTGTTTGATTTTGTTATATTCTTAACTAGTCCTCGGCTAGCGTGGATTCGTATACACTTACCTAAAACTTTAATATTGTACTGTACAGTGTGAAAGTAAGCGACCTACGGCTCGATGCGATTCGATTTATATAGCACCGATAGACGATTTAAATTGCAGGGTTACGTACCCTGCAATTTAAATCGTCTATCGGTGCGATGTGCGATGTGCAGATGGACGCAATGCGATGCAATTCGACGGATTAGCACTTGAAATTTTCCTAAAGTTTTCTTAGAAAATACGTGTACGCGATTTCCGACAGCAATTCAAATTTCGCCGCGCCTTTAGAATGGTCACTCCTATCAAGATTGGAGACTACACTCGCGAAGTTGTACACGATTATGTCTACCTGAGACAAACAGCCCAGTTGGGTAGATCTAACTTCGAGAAAGAGGTCAACCGTTGAATCCGACTCGGCTGGGCGGCGTTTGGGCATTTCCGCGGTATCTTCTCGTCCAATTTACCGTAGAGTCTCAAGACAAAAGTCTATAAACCAATATGTGTTGCCAGTGAGATCGAGATGTAATCGCTCACAATGGGCCTCATCAGAAAGCTTAAAGTCACCCAAAGGGCAATGGAGAGGGCAATGCTCGGCGTTTCCTTGCGTGATCGCATCAGAAATCAATCAAAAACCCAAATTTACCGAGATAGCCCTAAGAATTACGAAACCTAAGTGCCAGTGGGCAGGGCAAATTGCTCGCAGAACGGTTAGCCGATGGGGCCGAAAAGTTCTGGAATGGCGACCGCTAACCGGAAGACGATGCGTTGGAAGGCTTCTCACTAGGTGGACCGTTGACCTGGTTAAGGTTGCGGGAATGCACTGGGTGTGAGTCGCACGGGACCGCTCAATGTGACGCCTGGGGAAGGCCTATGTCCAGCAGTGGACGTTTTTCGGCTGAAATGATGATGAAGATTAGAAAGATCGCTAATAGTTATCATTTTTCGAATTCACTTGAACAAGCTTGAACACAACACTCATAAATTTATATTCTGACTAGCTTCTGCCAGCGGCTTCGCCCGCGTGATAGTCGAAGATTGTCCCACGGATTATTGTACAATTTGCCGGGATAAAAAGTAGCCTAAGTGCTATGCCAGACTATAATCTCTGTTCCAAATTTCATCCAGATACGTTCAGCGGTACTGGCGTGATTGAGAACAAACATCTAAACTTTCACATATATATATATGTCGGGTTTAGTCAATAGTACGGACGTCAAAACATAAGGCGGCAAAGCAAGAACAACTACGCATTGGCGCGCTTTTACTAAGCGCTTGCGCGGTGGGGACAGTGGAATAGAGTAGGTTTAGTACTGACCGCCTCAGAGCTTAGACGTCGTAGAATCAGTGTCGATCCGTAATATTAGTGAGCAAGATTGTAACTCTGAATATTTGAATAAACCCAGTGTATCGAATAATTTCTGTGATTTCATTTGCACGATTGTACCCAACGACCTGCCCACACACGATGTCTTAACCTAAGGGAATACATCCTGACTTCCCGATGGTTTGCATCTATCGGCCAGCCTTGATGCGACATCAGAATTGGGATTCCGTCGTGCTAATGAGATCACACGTAAAAACAATGTTAGTGAAAATGGCGGTTACATTCTTGCAAAAAATATTGCGGTGTCAGTTGAAGTGAAATCGGTTGTGGTTCGTTTCTGCGACTACCCTCAGTCTTGAATAATGAAAAACCAGTCTGGAACGGAGCAGTAAGAAGGCTAGCAACAACCACGGAGCTGGACAGGTCAAGGAGGCTCGTGTGGACGTGTGGACATATCCATACACACGGATCTTTATGCCAATCTGGTGAGTCGTTTTCATTTTGTTTTGATTATCGTGCTATGGCCAAGAGTGTTCATTATTCAAAATTCTGGTTTTGTGTACGGTATGGCGGTTAATGGATCGTCGGGATGGCCCGTGTCAGGTCATAATTTAATGTTAGTTATCGATGGTCAAGTTTTGGTGTTGTTGAAGGGTATTCAACTATCACTGGTAATAACCCATTGACGTACGAGTAACTGAATGTACTGTGTTGAAGACTGATTTAAATCAATCTAGTAATGGTGAGGTCGGTGTGTATGGTCAAAGGACTGACTGTACGGTGATGAGTAGTCACTGCGGTGACTGCTGTAACCGAGATGGGTTACGAGGTGAGTGGTCAGAGATGACTGCTGTAACCGAGATGGGTTACGAGGTGAGTGGTCAGAGATGACTGCTGTAACCGAGGTGGGTTACGAGGTGAGTGGTCAAAGATGACTGCTGTAACCAAGGTGGGTTACGAGGTGAGTGGTCAAAGATGACTGCTGTAACCGAGGTGGGTTACGAGGTGAGTGGTCAAAGATGACTGCTGTAACCGAGGTGGGTTACGAGGTGAGTGGTCAAAGATGACTGCTGTAACCGAGGTGGATTACGAGGCCTGGTCAGGATGACTATGGTTGCAGGATGGTCACAGGGTTGACCATCAGGAGCCACAGCGATTGCTGTGGGACCAAGAAACATTGCTGGATATGTAAGGGAGGGAGCCTGGTCCCTCTGGGGCTTCGGTAACCTGTGGTCTGTCTGGGGAAGCCTGGTCCCTCTGGGGCTTCGGTGACCTGTTGTTTAGTGTATGGTTAAGATAACTGTGTGAACATTCACTCTCGTAGTATTTTTCATGTTTCAGATACCATATTGTGTCGCAGTGGAGCCCCTGCTGTAGACTGTATGCGAAGGCTGACGTGTCAACATCTGAGATGTTAAGAGGAACGGCAGGCTAGCAGTGATGCACAGAGGGTAGCTGAACATTTTGACAACAGCTTTGAGGTCATGCGCGCGCAAGTTTGGAATGGAAAACTCGGTGAGTCGCTTCCATGTTATTTCGACAGTTAGGTCGAAGGTTCTCTAGTGAAGAGTTCGAGTTTTAAGTGTTCATGTTTGACCACTGAATTGGTAGTGATTATACCTAGCACTATCACTAGGTAATTAAGACACACTTACTAAAAGGCAAGTAGTTAGTGAGTTGCCTATTGGCGGTTCAGTTGCAACATTTGGTTCAGTACGAACTTTAGGATGCGATATCTCATAAGAAGGAGATGAGATATTCAACATGACTGAATAACTGGTCGTTTTCAGTGGCAAAGCGAGTTAGTAACGTCGTTGGGCTATCGCAATTGTATCTAGGTAGTATCGGTACTGATCATTTACGTGTATTCAGAACAGATCTTGTTGCGTAACGATTTACAACCACCGTCTTCAGATTTGAATTCACTTGCTTACTTTCAAAGTAATATTATGATAGCAGTAAATCTCGCGATCGTTTTCCGTACATAAAAACTGAGTTAGTGGGCGATAGCAAAGGGTTACTGTTGATAATCTGATTTTAATGATATTGATCAGAGTTAATTCGTGTGAACCTCCCTAATATTATCAGGGTTAGTTTTTTCCCTTTTATTAGCTGTCAGTATAATCCAAGATATTTGAGTAAAAAGCGCGAATCTTGTGAGAATGATACCCGATCACCAAGTTCCTTGAGAATTAGATATCTTAGTTAATGACAGTGGTAGTGAAACCAAATCTGATTAACATGTCTACTCATAAGACATATTCTGGACCGCACCTCATGCGTAACATGTGGCGATGGGTCTTTGAAGAGGTTTCATGAGTTGAGTATGCATTGCCTTTGAATTATGGTAAGTAACATAATTGTTACAATTACTTTGTTTAGTTGAACTTATTGATCGTCGGACCTTTTTCTAATGAAGTGTTGTTTGGGCAACTCCAGTACGTAAACTAAATAAATAGGCCCTGTATTAAATCCGCGATAGGTGATTATGACAGGACGGTGATCGTTATTCACCAAACATCGTTATTCTGCCGACAAACTGTCCTGCAGTTTGGCAGAAGATTTGTATAATACCCACTCATGTAACTTATGTTGAAATAAAAAAAAAAAAAAAAAAAAGCTTTAAATAGGTACGCTTAGAACCTACAAGTATGCACACGGTAGGTTAATGAAGATGCCAGCGGGTCATGTACCAGTCGATGTTGATGTTAAAAGGATTTTAATGATGATGAGCTAGCTTAAGATGTCGAGTAATTGAGTCTATCAGCCGTATTATGTTGGACCGTACCAGTGGATTCTGGTGGAGGTCGGGTTCCAGAGAGACCGTTGTGTGAGAGCAATATAATTGCTGGTCGGCTATAGAGTCGTGGCGTTAGAGGTTTTACTCGAGAGTATCTGTGAGCTTGGCAGTTTTTGCCGTAGAATAAGTTTTAAAGTTTGTTTGGAATGACTGTGGTACATGGCCAGGGTAATGATTTAGTTAAAGAGTAGAGTTTTCAAATTTCCCTATATTCACGAACCCAAGAAACTAGTTTGGTCAGGACTAGTCGAGCGTTGTATGTTGGCCCGTGTGGCTATGGTTGGCCTTTATACAACTGGAGATTTTGAAGCAACTGTGGGCCTGTAGGGCACCTGTAAGTTGGTGTATAAAAAAAAACATGTTTGTGTAAGGAACCTTACAGAAAATTCCTATTGAGTCAAGAGTAAAAAGAAAATAAACTCACATAGTCACGCGAGTGGTGAGGTCACCATTTTAATGTTCAAGTCAAGCCCTCATTACGAATATTGAAATAACGTGGATTTCTAATTTTGATTATTATGCGTAGATCGTGTTAGTAAGACACACAAAGCTCAAGTACCAATTGAGATAGTAGATGAAGTAGATAATGAATTGCCGTGAACAGGTTTTGAGTTTAGAGTGTTGAGTTGACTTGAAATCGTGGGGATGTGCCAGTAGAGCACAGTTGTGATTACTAAGAAAGCTAGGAGATAGCTAAGATAGCTGTGAGATAGCTAGGAGAGCTATGCGATGGCTTAAGATCGTGAATAAGATACCTGGTGTCTTGTTTCTTTTGTTTTATTTAATGTGACATTAATGACTATCAGTGGTACTTGGACTTTGTAATCACGAATATTAGGTGCTTTTAGGTACTAAATCGATGATTACGTTGCTATTTTCTTTAAATTGGAAATAGAATAACTCGTTCCTTGCAATAGTGAACAGAGATTTAAATGATCATGTTTGATTGATTCAAAATGTTTCCTCACTCACCTAAAGTATGCGTCAGGATTGGACGAGCGAATACTGTTTGGAAATTTTGTGTTTCAGAGAAATATCCCTTGTATGATGGGAGATTGCCAGGATGGAGTGGACTAAGACGACGTGTGGTGCAACACGAGGTGACCATGAGATGGGGCAAGGACAAGAAGATGATTTGGGGATCTGTCACCTGAGAGAGGCCTGAGAAGGCGACGTGATGTGTTCCACGCTCGCCTCTCAAGAGGAATTATGGCCTAGAGAACACCATGTGGTTTTAGTCAGTAGGAGTCTGACAGACCCCTCAGCTTTCCCCAAGGGCTGAGGACATCCATGAGGATTTCCACATGATTCGATACACTGTTAAACCCTGACAATGAGGAACAGACGAGGACGCCTGTCTCGCAGGATGGCCGTGTCGGGTTTAGTCAATAGTACGGACGTCAAAACATAAGGCGGCAAAGCAAGAACAACTACGCATTGGCGCGCTTTTACTAAGCGCTTGCGCGGTGGGGACAGTGGAATAGAGTAGGTTTAGTACTGACCGCCTCAGAGCTTAGACGTCGTAGAATCAGTGTCGATCCGTAATATTAGTGAGCAAGATTGTAACTCTGAATATTTGAATAAACCCAGTGTATCGAATAATTTCTGTGATTTCATTTGCACGATTGTACCCAACGACCTGCCCACACACGATGTCTTAACCTAAGGGAATACATCCTGACTTCCCGATGGTTTGCATCTATCGGCCAGCCTTGATGCGACATATATTATAATATGAGTAAAATTATTATTTTAAAAGAAATAGATTGCCTCTTTTCTGTAGTGGCCGCAACGTCGCAAGCGCGATGCCCGGATTGGCCGAAATATTATTGTTTTTTTTTCCGTCTGGAAAGTCTCAGGACTTACGTGAATATAACTGTAACTATACATACTACAAGGAACACCACTGCCTAACCCTTTGGGGAACACTGGCGTGACATTTTGTATTTGAAAAGAATGAACGAATTCAAGAGATAAGCCAGCCAAGACAAGAACACAACTATCTGTAAATCCTCTAAAATTTAAATGTTTTCAATACTTTACTAATTTCTCCCATCTTCACCCAGGTCCTACGGTCCCTGATCAACCAGCTATCACCAGCATCAGTACCCCACTACACAATAGCCCATACACTGGGTACGTTGGCCGCAGTCAACACCCACGGTGTGGTGCCGCATATTAAGGAGATTCTCAGCAAAATGCTGCCTCTGCTGTCGCTGGTCAAGGCCGATGGATTGAAGCAGGCATTTGCTTATGGTAAGTATTTAGCTTTGATAGGATTTTTCGACACATACATGCACCCTCATTCCCATGAGGGTAGGCAGGAACTACTTCATTTATCCAAACTAATATTATAAATGCGAAAGTAACTCTGTCTGTCTGTCTGTCTGTCTTTCTGTCTGTCTGTCTGTCTGTCTTTGCTTCACGCCTAAACTACTGAACCGATTTGTGTGAAATTTGGTACAGACATAGTTTGGAACTTGAGAATGGACATAGGATAGTTTTTATTACAAAAAATAAAATATAAAATAAAATTTATTCCGGACATACAGCGCCATCTATTGGTCAAGAGTTGAAGTCACTATTCCACGCGAACGAAGTCGCGGGCAAAAGCTAGTGGTTATATATTTAGTCATACACGTACACCAGTTATGAAAACTGCGCTCATGGCCTTTCTGTAGAAGATCACCAATAAGATCTGTGTATGTTTTTCTATGGCGTCCCCACCCGATGTTTCCTCTCACGTCCGCCTTGTAAATCCTTTTCTTAGTCGCCTTTCATTCATCCTCTCAACACGTCCAAACCATCACAACATACTCTTTAAAATGTTTGCCGCGTGATCTTCTTTTAAAACACGTTTTCTTATTACATAATTTCTCAAAACATCATTTAAAGTAACACCGTACATACTTCGCAAGGAACGCATTTATACACATTTCATATATCTGTTTCAAGATCTCAGACGTTCCAGACGTTACTGAGTTCTTTCTACACAAAATATGTGGAATTCAATAGTGTTAGTATGTATTTTGAATGTACGCATACTTGCTAACTTGGGCCGACGGCCTATTTACAGGTACCTGCTGCTAGGGATACGCAAAAAGATTTCTCACTTTTCATAAAGTTTGAGCGGTGATTCTTAAGTATGATTTCTAGAATATTGACAAATTATTATGTAAAATTAAACGTCTAATTAGTAATTATAATACTTTTTTTTTGTGTTGGGATATCCTCCAATGACTTCTGGAGGGCCAGACTTTTACTGACTAAAACCCACCCGTGTCCCTTCAGTTGCTTGTGCCAGGGCCGCGGTAACTCTATTTCAAATTTATCCTCCAAGAGCTGGTCGCCACCTCGAGTGAGGTCCTATTTTCAAAGCTGAAATGTGATCACAGTTTCATCGGGTAATCGTGTAGTAGGCTAAGACCGTGGGTTCCTGAAAACGTTCAAAGTCATCAAGGCAGACTGTAGGCAGGGTTAGTTCATTCTGATGTAAGATTGAGTTGGGTGAAAAAAGGCAAGGGAGGCCTTCGCCCTGCAGTTGAAAAACGAGCTGAATTTAGGGGTTTAGGGGTTCAAAAGCTAGTTTAGGGGTTTTTTAGGTACAAATGTATTTGCAGAAGCAAAATTGTTCCTTACCCAAAGGGTAAAACGAGACCCTATTACTAAGACTTCGCGGTCCGTCTGTCTGTCTGTCACCATGCTGTATCTCATGAACCATAATAGCTAGACAGTTGAAATTTTCACATATGATGTATTTCTGTTGCTATAACAACAAATACTAAAAACAGAATAAAATAAATATTTAAGTGGAGCTCCCATACAACAAACGTGATTTTTTTGCGACAATGGTACGGAACCCTTCGTGCGCGAGTCCGACTCGCACTTGGCCGTTTTTTTAATGTTCCCACTGCTGGGAAAGAGGCCATCTGTCTTCGAATTTTTGGTTCTAGAACATGCCGTTTGCATTTCTTGAACGTGCGTTTCCTCACGATGTTTTCCTTCACCTTTTTGCGATCCAGTCTTGCCAGTTCGCCTGTAAAATAAATTTATTTCTTCTTTCTACCAAAATACTTTTAAAAGTCTACATTTAAGTATTCGATCAATGTAAACAAAATAAATATAACAAAGGACAATCGAACAAATGATATAAATAACAGATGTTTTATACAATATCTAAATTCAATGTTTTATCGCTCGTAAACTGCAAGGTTGTAGGGTATACGAATAGTTATTATCTTTATTGGATTTTAATTACACATTGTTATGACATGACTGTATTATTGCAGATATTGGATTGTTTATTTTTAATAATTTTAAACAAAGGTTTTAGTCGAAATCACAATAGTACGTAGGTAATAGTAAAGGTTCTTGTCATCATCATTCATCATCATCATTTCAGCCGAAAGACGTCCACTGCTGGACATAGGCCTCCCCCAGGCGTCGCCACATTGACCGATCCCGTGCGTCTCGCATCCAGCGCCTTCCCGCAACCTTAACCAGGTCATCAGTCCACCTAGTGGGAGGCCTTCCAACGTATCGTCTTCCGGTTCGCGGTCGCCATTCCAGAACTTTTCGGCCCCATCGGCCATCCGTTCTGCGAGCAATGTGCCCTGCCCACTGCCACTTAAGTTTGGCAATTCTTCGGGCTATGTCGGTAACTTTGGTTCTCCTGCGGATATCAGGTTCTTGTCAAAAAATCTTTATTATTTCTCGATGTGATGTTCTGCTTTTATTTATTTTAATTATAAGAGACATAATATATAGACCTTATTGGTGATGTTCTGCAGAAAGGCCAGGTGCGCAGTACTCATAACCGGCGTGTGTGTATGTGAGTGAAGCAAAAGAAGTATATAAGGATCGTAGCAGGTGGCGTTCTTTAGTTTCTGCCTACCCCCATGGGAAAAAGGCGTGGGTTTATGTATGTATGTTATTTCAATTACTGCCTGCACTAACAGTGTGACCCGACACGTGCAGAGATTCAATGCTATAAGATTAATACATTTACGACAGACAAACAACACACAAATTATTTACGATTCGCACATACCAACATTAAAACAACACAACATTAAAATTCTCAATCAACCAAATTAATAAAATTACATTCTCGCTAACAAATAAATATTTTGCATGCTTGCCAGTGAAATCATAGACACACGATCAACTCTTAGAATCATTGATAGCCTTGTCCTCTTCGAGACTGACACTTATATTTTTTTTCTGTGGGGAAATCCTCTAGGATACCTATAGTAAGTGCCTTTTCACACGCCCCGGTTTCCAGGTAGCCGGTGCCGGGTAACCGGCGGCGAATGTATGGTCATGTGCGACGGTACGTGTGAAAGCTAACATACATGCCTATACACACCGCCGCCAGTTACCCGGAAACCGGGGCGTGTGAAAAGGGGCTTAGGGGAATGGAGTGTTATGACGGACTCATACCCAGTAAAATCCCACAGTTTATATCGCTACATGCATGAGTCAGGTACCCGGGACACAAATTATCCAAACATACTCTTAAAAACTTTTTCATGCTTACTTCAAAATGGACCCTTTATCTTACAAAACATAGATAAAGTTACACATCCAATAAATATGTTTGTTTCCTTTTTTAACGGACATTCCAGAAAGGAGAAGGTTCTCAATTCATATTTCCTTTTTTTATATATGTTCGGGCATAACTCCGTCTCCGTTGTTGTTTGAATGGAGTTTATTCCGAAATGGTTCCATTAAAATTTGGTAAAGATCTGATGAAGAACTTCGGATATAAACCTACAACAGAACTCTTCAATAAATGACGGTAAATCTATCGGGATTGCTGCAATCGCATGTCTGTTTATTGTTTACACCATTTCATAACATTCCATCATCCTGGTACACTCTCATTCCACCGGTCATATTCAAGTTACATGTTATTCGGGTAATCAACTTGAGAAACTTGAGCGACTTCAAAATGTTTGTATAAGGTTCATATTCGGATTGCGCAAATATAACCATGTTTCTGAATTCCGCCAAAAACTCAAGTGGTTGCCAATTCGCCTTCGCCGGAATGAACATATTCTATCCCTCCTGTATAATATACTATTTTTCCCGTCTACCCCTCTTTACTTCAAAAACCGATTTCAGTTTTTATGTGACTCACACACGAAAGTTCTTAGGTCATCGGATAACATGAAACTTAAAATGCCAATGCATTCCACTATCTTCCTAGACAAATCTTTTACTGTCCAGGCCGCTCGTCTATGGAATGCATTGCCTGTGACAATAAAACGCGCGCATCACTACTGATCTTTAAAAGACTGGTAAAGGAGCACTACCTGTCACTGTGATCTTGTTCTTGTTGGAGCTATATTGTTTTCTTGCCTGTATAAATGTATGTATGTATTTATGTATCTATTTTATATTTATGTATCTATTTTAGTATTTTATATTTAGTGCTTCCTATATTTGTAACTTATTTAATTTTAAAATTGCACCAAGTGCAACCCCATGTCGTGTCCAGGCTATCTCTCTCCATTCTGGGTTGCCTGGAAGAGATCGCAGAACGCGATCAGGCCGCCTATTGTATGTTTGTTGTTATTTTAAGGTTTCTGTGTGTTATGTTTTTATCTTGGTGTACCTACAATAAAGTATATAATAAATAAAATAAATAAATAAATAATCTATTCTGGCATGACTGTGAGCATTATAGGTACCTTACCGTACTTACTGAACTTGTTCATTATGTACCACTAACAAGTGATGAATAACTTCAATTTCGGCAGTCGGTGTCAAAAAACGAAGAAACGAAAATAAGTTATTTTTCACTTTGTAGTGTTTTTTTTATTTGGAAGTCGAATGTATTATTTATTTTTTATGTTTTTATATTTTTTTCTCATTCAATAAGAAAATATTATTTTCCAGCCTTCGGCCACTTCGCAGTCGCCGTATCAGAACAAATAGGCGACAACGTAGAAAACGACAACATAACATCTATCAAAGATAATTTTGTAACGGAATTTACCATAATATTCGACGTACTATACAACCAATGGCTTGCTTCACACGAACCTAAAGTCTCCGAGTCCGTTCTAGAAGCCCTTGGACCTATCACCAGGCTTATATCCGAAAGACAGTTTAACGAGACTGTGAATAAATTTGTGCTTTCATTGCTGTCTTTGTACCGAAAACCAGCAATCAATTTTTACTACATAAGTCAGTGTATCTCGTACTTGCTGTCTCCATCTCCACTAAACCCGAAATTGAGTTTGAATGACAGCGTCATTAATTCTATAAACCACGTGCTTTTTAATCTGGTTTTATTAGAACCCGATTACGACCAACCTCATACTGTTAAAAACCATTTTGAAGTGCTCAGATGCTTTGACCATATGGCTGGACAGTTCCCTGAACAAACTATAGAAAGTCTGCTTCATCAGTGTAAGAATAATCAAGAGAAGGATCGGATGAAAGCTGTGATCATTCTCACTCATCTGACAACTTCTTCACAAGTCTTCGTCGAAAACTACGCGGTGAAATTCATTGCTCTACTCAAAGTCATGACTACAATGGAGCAAGGAGTAAAAATGAAAAAGTTGTTAGTCAAAGCTATTGTGGGACTTGTTTATAGGAACTGTATTACGACGCCGGAAGATTTCACTATGGTGGAGTTCATTATAAAGCATTGTGGATATGAAGCACCTGCAAACGTTTCTAGACATGATATTTTAGATTTGCACGATACTTGCAAAAGTTCTCTCATCCTTATGTGCAATACTGTGACAAGTATTCGGTCTCAATTACGGAACTTGTTGCTGATAGCCTTAACTGGTGAAGAGTTCACTTCTTCAATGGCCACAGTCTGCCATTGCCTTACTTCGCTTCTTCAAAACAACTCTGACGTCATCGCAGAAGATCAATCGGAGAAGGAAATCGAAATGAAATGCTCTCCTGATTTAGTTTTCGTACGTTGTTTGACACATGTGGTCGAACCAGACCAGGTGGAACGGAACAAGAATATCTTAGTCTTCTTAGAAGAATATTCCGGAGATATTCATAAAAACTTGAAAAACTCTTGGACTATTGAGATTCAGAGACTCTTAAAGTTCGTTGAGACGAGTGAATCTAAAGAACAGTGGCATAGTATGCTGCTAGATCTTCTAGTGTCTGCCGTAGAACAAGTTAACAGCAACAAATGGGTGGAATTCATCGCCACGTTGATATCACAGCAGATTTTATCGAAAAAACAGTCTCCTATGATCAAAGGGGTCTCTTTGCAGTACTTAGCCGTCTTATCATGCCACATGTCGAATGCTGCGGTCGTTGAAAAGGTCCTCAAGATAATATTACTTGCCCTAAAATCCATACCAATGGAAAGCAGTGATTATGTTAGCAAAGCCGTAGGAATCGCTTCTAGACAACATGGAGAATTTATCCTGAATGAGTTAGATGCGATTTACAAAGAAAATGAGTCGAAAAGAGGCAGTAAAATACTTAATTTCTTGTCTTCAAGACACTCAAAGAATGAGGTGGAATTGGGTATAGTAAGATATGCAGTAATTACGTGTTATGGGAAAGTAGCTGTCGACTGTCTCGATGTTCACGTTTTGGCAAGATTGGGAGATAATGTCACATCTATACTGTATGATATACTAAAATCGAACCCACCTTTTGAACTCTGCAAAGCCAGTGTAACGACTCTATACGAGATAAGCAAAGCGTTGCATCCAGCCGCGCATCATAACGTGGTACTAAGAAATCGCTGGCAATTGCTAAACGCAGTATTGGAGCAAATATACAATACGAACCTAGACAAACGAAATGTAGAACTATACCCGATCATTGTCAAAGCTTCTAAAGCACTGACTAAGTTGCAAAAAGGTATATTGCCTGAAGAGAGAAACACGATTTTAAGGGTTCTATTCAACAGTATCTTTGGCGAACTATCGTCGTTCAAAAAGAAATACGAAATTGAAGGCAACGGTGACAAAAATGACAACTTAGCCAAAACTTTGAACGACAGTCTTACCCTCCTACACCAGTTAATCAAAGAATTGATCATCCAATCAACTTGTTTGAGCACCATTGATGATTTAATCAGTTTACTCATGGAATGGATCAGACACGAAAACGATGAGATCCGAACCGCTTCAATCATGATCTTACAAGTCATTTTCGACACATACATCAAAAACGTCAAACTCAACTACGAAACACCGAGCAAATTCGGTCAGATGGGATACTTACTGGGAATTATAATCCCTGGAATTGCCGATACCAACTTCCCAGTCAGATTGACGACTATAGATTGTATTAAAGTGATAATTCAGATCCAAGATTTGTATGAAGGTCATACGATAGGGCCTGATGACGAATGTATGTCAAATTTGGGACATCTTCAAAATAATATCTTGACAAATGATTTAAACATGATCAGTGATTATTGTACGGCATTATGCGAGGCTATAACTCCGAAGATACCTCATCATCACAGTATGCAGTTCATAGAGAGTTTGCTCGAGATGTATGATGACCAGGAGTTCAGGAGTGTGGGGATCAGTTCGATCCTAGACGCTTACTTCTCGAGTAAGGGTCAGGATTTGTATCAGAGTATTGAGAGGATCGTGGAGGTGTTGTTGGCGACGATGGTCGAGGTTGGAGTGGAAGCGAGGCAGAAGCTGATGAAGCCGCTGACGTCATTGACGCGTCATCATTCCAATGCTGTCATTGCTGTGCTGTTGGCGCAGAAGTTGCCGTTGAAACCGTAAGTTAATATTTAAATATGAATTGACTTTTTCTCTTGGTAGGTACGAGTATATGACAGACGAACGTCAAACATCTGATGATCTCGGCACAGATAATATAATACTAGCATACCTAAGCCTCCTCCCATACAAAAAAACCGTGCTGACATAACTAGCGTTTTTCGACGGACTAAAACAATTATTTTACTAAAAGTACATCGAACGCGGTCGGTTCCCTCCCAAGCGATAGATGGTGTTAGCAGTGACTTGCAAGTAATAGGGTTTACTCTTTATTTCTCTAAATACAGTGACGAATTTGATTGCAAGTTTTTACAGTTGCATTGTACCAAATTGTATTACAAAACAAATTTAAGCGAAATGCCTCAGATATTTAAAACCGCGCCATCTATTGTAATGAATTCGAAATTATCCGTTCTAATAATCTTTGCAATGTGTATTAAGAGCCTAATATTCCATAATTTTGTGCTTAGGAGTGTTGATTAAACAAGAAAATACAATTTTTATGATCAATTCTAGAAAATATTAATTTTACACAAAAGTCGATAACAAATCGATGCAAAACGCGCCATCTAGTGACATTAATTTGAACAAAATTTTCTTTATTAGCGTCGGGTACCCGTGATCCAGGATAATTGAACAAGGCAAAAAAAAAACTATTTTAAAAGGCAAATATTTTATAACAATAGAGCATCACGATTCATAATCATCTTCTCTTTGCCGTTTTAAAATCAGAACAATGCAGACAGGCAGAAATTGTATCAACAGAAAAAAACATTAACTTTTCTTTTTATTGATATATTTTGGTCATTCATGTAAATTGACAAAGATATTTTATTTCAACTAGACCACCAAGCGGCACTTTTGAACGTTAGATACATTAAAATTTACAAGGAATAAAAATTGATTCAATCGTGCATTCGGAAAGTAGCTTGTTATGGAGAAGAACGCACAAGAAACTGCATACTTACTCTTTTAAAAAAAAAAGTTTTTTTTTTACAATATTTAGGTATATAAGTACATACATTAATATTTTTTTATGTGTGAGGACAATGCACCCAGAATCACTACACACTATACTACGTACAGGTACAAAGTATTAAAAGTACTCACACATGTACTGTGCAGTTACATAATAGGTACTAGAAAAACATTAGCATCCGAAGCAGTTAAGTTAAGACCAATCCCAACTGACGGCGCCCGTTCACGAACATGACGCACGAATCGGCACCACCCAGCTCAACCATCATAAAGGGAACCGGATGATCCAACACACGCGCCACCAACATTGACGAAGTATTAATGAAATTTGTATCTTTCAGGAGCGTATTAGCATGCTGGCGTAGCCTAGCCCGTGACGAAGGCCTATCTGTGGCCATTACAGATAATTTCCTGCGACTGATGACGTCAGTGGAGCTCTATGAGGATCCTTACCATATTACTGAACACCACATTGCTGCTCTCCAGCCCTTAACTGTAAGTGATGGTAACTTTCCATTTAATCCCAAAGCTTTTATTTCAATTAAACCATTTACAAGCACTTTTGAAGTCACGATGTCGGTCTTTCAGAAATATGAAACTTATTGTGTCCAAAGCGTAATTCTCTGCGGAGAAAAACGTGCAAGAATCTCCGTAGACTCGCTGTAATTTTTTTATGTTTGTTAGAATCGAGTTGTAGATTTTTTTACCTTTTTTTTAACATTAAGGTTGGATTTTAAATAATAAGATTTCTCGTAACTTAGTGATAAATATAAGCCACAGTAAAAAAATTGTTTGGAAATCTCGAAAAAGGCAAGTGTTTTAAAATCTTTGCTAGACAGAGATAGCATTGCTTATGTCTGCCGTTTCAAGAAACACAAGTGTAAGTAGTAAGTTAGTGCGCCATTCATAACAATGATCTTTTTACATAACAAGAATAGAAAAACTACTACAAAAGCTTGTTACTTCTTCATTTTTCCAATGCTTATGTTTTACACAAATAGTCTTTTTACCCGACGACGGCGAACCCAAAAGGAGGGGTTATGATTTTAGCAGTCTATGTATGTATGTTTGTATTTACGTATGTTTCTCCGTAGCGCCTAAACTATTCATCCGATTTTGATGAATAAGGTGTCAATCGATTCGTTATTATTGCTCGAATAAAATAGGCTAAATAAAACCGTAGTCGGGTTACAGTTTTTATTAAACTTATTGTTTAAAAACAACTTTTAAATAATTATTCCATCTAAATTTTGTATAGTAGTCACATACCTTATTCCACAGATATTTGACCACTACATTCTGAAAAATCTCATACAATTCAACGATACACAAAGCGTATTGTCATCTCTATTTCAGCTCATAAGTGCCTTCGGAGAGATGCTCCAAGAAGACACAATGAAGCCAACTTGCATAGCCAAGTTCTCCGACCTCTTCGCAGTCCTATACACAACGCTAGCTTGCTACATCGACGCGGAATCGCCTGCGTATTCCCCGCCGACCAATAAGAATCAAGAACGGTTCGGATTTGTGCCCAATAGGGACTCGATTAAGTTGTCCCCTGCCAAGATAACGGTGCAGACTTTTAACGCGTTTTTGGAACAGGCTGACTGTCATAAGGTATGTGTTTGACTTTGTATTTCGTGACAAGTTGAAGGTCGTGGGTTCGAACCCAGACATGTGCTTTACTTTGTGTAAATTATTTCATCACTACTTCTTTCAAAACGGTGAAGGAAAACATTTTGAGAAAACCGGCGTGTCCTAGAACCAAAAATTCGAAGACATGTGACATCCATCAAACCGCACTGCGCCCGCGTGGTGGATTACAGCCCATTCCCTCTCACAGAGAAAAAAAAGGCTGATGATTATGATTGTATTTAGAAAACATCGGGTGTGGTCAATAGTACGGACCTTAAAACAAATCGTATCGCATTGGCGCGCTTTTTCTTACCACTTGCGTGGTGGGGAACACAGAATGTCGCAGTTGAGTACTGACAGTCTTAGAGCTAAGACGTCGTAGAATCAGTGTCGATCCATAATATTAGTAAGCAGGATTGTAACTGTGACTATTTAAAATAAACCCAGTGTATCGAATAATTTATGTGATTTCATTTGCACGATTGTACTCACTGAACTGTCCACACACGATGTCTTAACCTAAGGGCGACTAACATCCTGATTTCCCGATGGTTTGAATCTATCGGCCAGCCTTGATTCGACATATATTATATTATACTTTGCTAGTCATCAGAGAGCTCACGAAAAAAAACTATGGCTGGGTCGCTGTCACGGGATTTATTGAAGGGAAGGATTATATCAAAGAATTATACACTTTAACCCCCTTATTAATAAATACAGAATAAAGTTATACCAAGTATAAACCTATGAAAATTTATGGTTATTCCTTTGTTATTCCTGGTTTAACTTTATTCCGTGTTTATTAATAAGGGGGTAAGAGCATAATATCTTCCTCCCATTTTACAACTTGAAACTTGTGGGATTCCTCATTACTTTGCAACTAAAACAACTTTGATAATATTTAAAGAAACTCCGTCATACCTTTTGTCTTATTTCAATTCAGTTGTGGTAAGTGATGGTTCATTAATGTGAATACCTATTAAGGTCTGTATTTTGTAAATGAAGATCCTTATATTAGGCTAGATAGAATAGAATAGTTGGTCCCCCTTTTCCGCACTCATACTTCCATTTTGGTCCGTTGTGCGTGCAGGTCTCCTCTCTGTGAGAGGGAATTGGCCTTATTCCACTACGCAGGTCCAGTGAGCCCAGTGTTATATGACTTCGAATTTTTGGTTCTAAGACAGTTTCCCTTCACCGTTTTGAGAGCAGTGGTGATGAAATAATTTACACAACGTAAAGCGCCTGTAGGACTCGAACCCACGACCTATAATTTGTAAGTTGCAGCCGTTATCACTAGCCACCACTGCTCTGATCCTTACATCATATTCTTTTGTAGGTCCGCGAAGCCTGCTCCCTATGCCTAAGCATAGAACATAGTGACTCTTCAACTACCCTCCTAGATCTAGCGCCCATACTGAGCGGAGCCTTGTGTCGCGAGTGTCCGCAACACCTCTCACGAGTGGTGTCGAAAGTGTCAGCGTACGGCCGCTGTCCGCTGCCGCCGCAGCGCTGTGCGGCTCTCGCACTGTTGGCAGACTTACTGAACTACAGGTAAGTGTGACCACCCTGACCGCTCAAGGTAAAACGCTAATCCATCCAAAACCCGACTTAAGTAAGTGTAGTGGACTGTATTTTGGTGTGTTGTTGGGGTCTTGTTGAGGAATGAAAATACTGTCTTGATTCGTATCTTCAATTGTATTCCGTACTGTTGTTACAACTGTAGAGCTGGAGACCGACTGTGTCTCAGCCCCCAAGCGGTCCGGCCTTTATACCAAACCGCTAGGCGTGAACAATGGCGCCCCTCTCTCTCAACGGTATTCGGGCATGGCACCACAGAAATGCCGATTTTATTAAACTTATCTAACTTAAATTTACACAAATTATACGTTTCCTTAATCTACATACTTAATTCTACCTAGGAAAAATATAAAAGGTGTAAAAAGGTCAAAACAAAAGTCTTATCTAACCTAGACTCCACCCTACTTATGAGCTAAAAACATGCATTCTCTTATCTAATTATATAGTTAGTCTTACTCTAAAACTCGCATGGAACCTACATGTATTATATTTTAAATAACGGCACATCACACTTTCTCACGCCGAGTCCAGGCAATTACACAATGTGTCTGGACTCCGCCGCATCGGTCGCTATTCATCAGTTTAATGAGGGTTGCGTTTACAGTTCCGAAGACAATAAGCATTGATTTTAACTTAAATTTTATAATATTATAAAATGCCGACAGCAGATCTATATTGCGTCATTCATAGACCCGTTAAAAGCCCAAACATCTGTTAGCCGTATACCACCGTTAGCAAATTTAGCGTGGGTAATGTCCTTTGCTAGAAATTGCCATGCGATTCTCGTCGTCCTTTACAGTAAGTGTTGCTTAACCTGGCGGCTTCACTGCCCTGGCCGCTCAAGGTAAAACGTTAATCCATCTGAAAACCTTAGTAAATATTGCTTACCCTGGCGACTTCACCACCCCGGCCACTCAAGGTAAAACGCAAATCCATCCAAAAACCTTAGTAAGTGTTGCTTAACCTGGCGGTTTCACCACCCCGGCCGCTCAAGTTAAAACACTGACCCACCCAAAAACCGGCCTTGGTATGTATCGGTTAACCGAGCCAAAAAAATACCGAGAAGGGCATTTAATTTGATTTTTGTAACGTAAGCTGTGTAACTACTGGCACCAAACCGATAATTGAGGGGCGTGATTACAATTTAACTGTTACACCAAAACAGATTAAACTGCTACTGCACTGATTGGTCTTATTATTCTGCAAGAAATGTTCAGTATACAATTTTTCGATAGTTTATATAATCTCGAGACATTTCATAATCTAACAAGGTTTACAATAATCCGATGACATCAAAATTCTTTGAATGTACCATATTTCGGCCCATATCTCTTCTTAATTAAGTATTACAACATTTTGGTATTTATTGATGACCGTGCCTTTTAGGCATTTCTTGTTTTCCCAGATCATATGTCGGTGCTCAGGGTTTATAGACAATGATAAAAATAAATCTCTTCTTTCCAGATGCAACGACAACCCAATCCTCATAGAAACCGTGCTAGCTACCCTCAACACTGGCTGGAAGGACTCTCACGAACGTGTGCGAGCCACCTGCCTCCGAGGAGCTGCTAACATCGCACAGTTGAAGCCCGAGCACAGGAACCAAGCATTACCAGCTGCGCTGCAGGCGCTTAGTCAGGGTGTGGACGCGCAGAAGACTCAGTAAGTGGCCTAGCGTTTTCCAAAAATGAAGTCGGCTACCAGAGTAACTACCAACAGCTACATGTTACTTCACCATCACCCTTTAGGTTCAAAACGAACACTTCCCAAAACGTCCACAACCTTATTGCTAGGTAACTACAGACTTTCGGGCAGTTGACTACCCATAGGTATAGGTAGACCGTTAATGATCTATTAATGACAGCCGGGACCAACGGGTTAACATAGTTTCCGAGCCACGGAAGCGTCTCAGTATGAAATGGACAGTCACCTATCCACGGACCGACCTCGGGAAGCTTCACTGAACCTTTGATCGGTCGATTAAGGGTGATGAAGGCTAATTAACCTTAGACCCTTAAATAGGCCTTTAAATAACCTCATCATCATTTCAGCAGAAAGAAGTCCACTGCTGGACATAGGCCTCCGCCAGGCGTCGCCACATTCTCGCATCCAGCGCCTTCCCCCTACCTTAACCAGGTCATCGGTCCATCTAGTGGGAGGCCTTCCAACGCATCGTCTTCCGGTCGCAATTCAGAACTTTTCGACCCCAACGGCCCTCCGTTCTGCGAGCAATGTGCTTTGGCCACTACCACTTCAGTTTCGCAATTCTTCGGATTATGTCCTTAACTTTGGTTCTCCTGCGTATATCCTCATTCCTGATGCAACCACGCAAGGAAAGTCCGAGCACAGCCGTTTCCATTTCCCTTTGGGTGACTTTAAGCTTTCTGATAAGGCCCATTGTCAGCCAAAAAGAAAGAAAGAAACAAAAATGTGTTTATTGCCGTTAAAAACAAAAACCACCACCACGACCACGTATCGGTCACATAGGTGATCACCGGCAACACACACGGGTCATTTACTTTTGTCTTGAGACACTGCGGTAAATTGGACGAGAAGAATACCGCGCAACTTTCCGAACGCCGCCCTTTTGATTGAAAGTGCATCCCATTTTAAACCTTTAACTTTACTTTCCAGAACACCAACAGACAACGTCCCCCTAGCTGCAATCCAAGGTCTGAGCCGTCTCCTAACGGAACTAGATAAGCTAGACAAAGAATACGACAGGGAACTGCTCTCCATATCCCAAAAGATACGTCCGTTCATGAACACGGAGTGCGCACAACTGAGGGAGCATTCGATCAAGCTGTTCGGTATCATTGCGGGGAGAGTGAAGTCTGACGCGCTGGTGGACCAGGGAGTTAGTTCTCTGCCTTGCTTCTTGCTGCATCTGTGTGATAATAATCCTAATGTTGTTAGGGTAAGTTGGTTTTATTATTAGATGTATTATTTTGCACGACGTAGCATGCTGTAGCGAAAACGCACCGAAATATTCGCAAATGGCACGTTTTGTGTGTTGTGTTGGACACGTCATACCTACATACTGACTGTAGCGAATTGAAATCATGAAAAAGTATGAGACAAAGATCGCTTTCGCATCCACTTTTGAAAACTCAGTATTCGTGTGCTCAGGCAAATAATTTTTCACTATTTAATTATACATTCAGATATTACTTTAAAAGTTTTACAACTTAATAGTAATCTTCCAATGAGCGATTAAGGGTTAGATCACACGTCGCGTCTCGGTGTGAACTGACCCTTCCTTTTTTTTCAAAATCCTTATGGATGTTCTCCACTCTGGGGTGTGTGGAGGTGTCTGTCAGACTCGTTCTGACTAAAACCACTCCGGTGATCCCTCGCACACTTGCTTCGGATGCTGTGGGTGCGTTTGTGACTGCCGCTGCCCCAGACTAGTGCCGGTCTGCCTGCCGCGGGCTTCGTACCGTAGTGGGGAGTGAAGTGTTACCACCCACTTAACGTATAAGAGAGGCGCGAGGAACACTACGCGCCGCCATCTCGGGGCCTGATTGATGGGGGCGAAGGATGTTCCTGGATCAGTAGTGCCAGGACCCATTTAGGAAGGCTGGAAGAGGGCGTGGTCTGCTAGATGACATTCGTATGAGCTGAAATACTAACTCTTAATTCACCAAACTTTTTTTCCACAGGCCAGCAAATTCACTCTCAAACAAGTATTCAAGACATTCAACGTGAAAAAATCCAACGACTTCGTACAAACGCACCTGTTAGACGAAGGTCGTCTATACTTAGACGAGTTCTTATCGGCGTTGCTGAGACAGTTGGCGGACGAGATGCCGGCCAGCGTGGTGAAGTGTCTGCAGACTGCCGTCAACTACCTGCATTGTGCCAGGGAGGAGATCAAGCCGCACCCGCCATTGCTGCTCGGTAAGTGGGAAGATTAGTAACTGGAGCCCACATCACCATCTTTTTCAGTCGAAATACGTTAACTGCTGGATACAGCCCTCCCAAGCGTTGCCACAACGAAAGGTCCTAGGGATTAATGAGGCCTCAAGTAGTCAAGAGGGTATTTTAATGAGTTTCTGTCGGAGATCTTGAGACAAGTAGCATGTGCAGTATAGCAAGTGCTTGGTAAGTACGAAGCAGCAAGAACTAAGGCTTTAAGTATAGAAAGGTAATAGAAAAGTAAGATTGAAGTGATGATGACGTCAAGATGAAGTAGCTCTGCACGAAGGCTACGCTGACGTTCTTACTCGGGGTCACCAGTTTGGAGGGCAGGTGCAACAGGGTGTAAAGTCCCACCACAGATTACCTCCCAATAGATTCCGCATAGAAGACAACTTACGCGCACCACACATCAGCCTATTTAGGCTGATATAACTCAGCGCACGGTATGATCTCTTTAGTAATGACCAGCCATTAGAGCTGTAGGGACGCAAGCGATTTTTAGTTTTAATTCTGTTTAAAAAATAGTTATCAACGGATAGCCTTAAAAAAAATTACGTATTATGCAGTAAAATGGTGTGGCAAATCAACCAACACTTCAAGTTCCAAAAAAGATGGAATAACATTCCACCAGTAGGCAAAGTAATAAATATTGACCAATTTAAAAAAGGTCAAGTTATAGTGGTTTCAAATCAAAATTGCACACTTTACAGTAGCGCTCGTTGATGTCTTTTGTGAAAGTCCCTTTCACTCATAAGGAATTATTATATTGCTATCTTTTTCCCACAGAAGTAAAAATGTTGACAAAATATATTTTTTGCTTATCGAAAAGTATCGATGATCGATGTTTAATTAGGTATATAGGAGAATAAAATAATTTTGTTAAAATTGATTATTTAAAAATGATCAAATTAGTTTAGTTTTACTTTGAACTAATTGTGCTTTATTCATAACAAAAGCTCAGAGTGGCCCTGTTTACATAGGATTACAATTAAATTAAATCACTTTTGGCCAAAATCAAAATCTTTTCTCGATCGATGTTTTTCTTTATCATTATTAAAGTAATTATGAAATCGCTGGCTAAGAAATTTTACATAAAATACCATTCTGTTAGAAAAATATCGAATATTTTTATCGACATTTAATGCACATGTCCCGTCACTACGACTGATACCGTGACCTTGAATAGTCAATCACGGCGCACTTGTGACTCCCCGCGCAACCCGTGTCTTCCGCCAAATTTGGTGAACTCGGAATCAAACAAAACAGTAGGCATGCGGTATCTATTGGGAGGTAATCTGTGAGTCCCACAAACCTCCATTGAAAAGGGAGGATCCTCCGACCAGACGGGTGTTATGACTGCCCGATGTTTGATGTCGGACTGTTGAATACGTTCAAACCGCGCCGAAAACTGCTTGCGCGATGCAGGATTTGTGTGACGTCATTTTATTAGTTCGTAGTTGGCGGCGTTGATGCCGCTACAGTATTATACCATCTTAGACAGTTGGCGGATGTTATGCCTCACTAGACCGCCGTCAACTACCTGCATTGTGCCTGGGAGGAGATCAAGCAGCACCCGTAATTGTTGCTCGGTAAGTTGGCACATGGTCAACGGGCCGATAAGTTCTGGAGTGGTGACCGCGAACTGGAAAACGCCGCGTTGGAAGTCTCCCACTAGGTCAGGGATGGCGAACCTTTATTAGATAACGTGCCCTTTAAATTATATATTTTTTTTATGTGACAATGAAGTGCCACCAAAGAATTTTGACAGTGTCTTAATTGACAAAAAATAAAACTCTAAATGCTATGAATTAATCAATTCTTTATTTGCACCCAGAAATTCTTAACGCAATCCTAATATTTTTTAACAGTTTTATGTTGTATTTAAATAAAGGGAGTGTCATTTCTGCTGTTGTAAATTACCTAGATCTATACCAATATTATTGAGAGGAAAGATTTTTTTGTTTGTTTGTACCGAATAGGCTCCGAAACTACAGGACCGCTTTAAAAAATTCTTTCACCTATGGAAAGCTACATTATTCCCGAGTCACATAGGCAATTTTCACGGGAGCGAAGCCACGGGGATCAGCTAGTGCTAAATAACCTCATTTTAGCGTGCCCAAATTATTTTGTCGTGTGCCAAAACAGGCATGCGTGCCATAGGTTCGCCATCCCTGCGCTAGGTGGACGGATGACCTGATTAAAGTTGAGGGAATCCGCTGGATGCGAGACGCACGGGGTCGGTCAATGTGGCGACGCCTGGGGGAAGACTATGCAGTGGACAACTTTTTTAACCCCCGACGGAGAAAGAGGGGTGTTATAAGTTTGAGGTGTTTTGCTGTGTATCTGTGTGTCTGTCTGTGGCATCATAGCGCCTCAACGGATGAACCGATTTTGATTTAGTTTTTTTTTTGTTTAAAAAGTGATTGTATCGAGAGTGTTCTTAGCTATGTTTGAATAAAATCGGTTCAGCCGTTCAAAAGTTATGCGCGTTTTATTATTTAGATCGTGATGTTTACGCAAGATAAATGTGTCGGGGGTTATTTAAATTTTGAAATTTTACTTGTTAATGATAATGATGATGAAGATACAAGGATTTTTCGGAAAATAATATCATCTGCCTAAAGCGGTGGGTTATGATTTCTGTCGGATTTACTCAGTATGTAGGTGGATGAAAAATGCCTTAATTATAGAGCAGTAAAAATACTAGTTTTGCAAATCGATTGCTAAGCAACAAATTATTTGGTACGCAGCAATCGAAGGGCTGTTTTATTATATGCGTACGTAATCCCACAATAGTGCAAAAGATGCCAACACTTTCACTGGCCAAGGAAACTTCTACAAAATACTAGTTTTGCAAATCGATTGCTAAGCAACAAATTATTTGGTACGCAGCAATCGAAGGGCTGTTTTATTATATGCGTACTTAATCCCACAATAGTGCAAAAGATGCCAACACTTTCACTGGCCAAGGAAACTTCTACAAAATACTAGTTTTGCAAATCGATTGCTAAGCAACAAATTATTTGATACGCAGCAATCGAAGGGCTGTTTTATTATATGCGTACGTAATCCCACAATAGTGCAAAAGATGCCAACACTTTCACTGGCCAAGGAAACTTATACAAAATACTAGTTTTGCAAATCGATTGCTAAGCAACAAATTATTTGATACGCAGCAATCGAAGGGCTGTTTTATTATATGCGTATAGTCATCGGCACGTAACTTGGCAAGGTTTTGGCGTAGTGGGGGTAAGTTCGCGCATCGTACACTTGTTGCCACAAAAAAGTGGTCACTTTTATTTCTTGTAATTTTTCAATGGTTATGGCCATCATTTATTTTTAAACATGTATGTTTAGAAGAAAGTTAAATAAAGGAGAGGAATTCGTGAAGTTTATTAGGTGTTATAAATAAAATATATACAGTTACAAGTTAAAAAAAAAATTATGGCATTGTTATCAAAATAAAACAGTTACACTCGTAATAAAAACTAAATTCTAAACTTAACAAAATCTTTTACAAAAACTCAACAAAAACAAAGTGTACAAATTTCGTGCACGCGAGTGTAATCGGGAGCGAACGGAAAGAGGACGGGGTGCGGGAGGCGCGGGTCGACTGAGCCACCAATCGCGCGCTCGGATCGGCGCGACCTTGTACCCCGCGTCCCGCTTCACTAACAAGAGGACGCGGTGCGGGAGGCGCGGGTCGACTGAGCCACCAATCGCGCGCTCGGATCGGCGCGACCTTGTACCCCGCGTCCCGCTTCACTACCAAGAGGACGCGGTGCGGGAGGCGCGGGTCGACTGAGCCACCAATCGCGCGCTCGGATCGGCGCGACCTTGTACCCCGCGTCCCGCTTCACTACCAAGAGGACGCGGTGCGGGAGGCGCGGGTCGACTGAGCCACCAATCGCGCGCTCGGATCGGCGCGACCTTGTACCCCGCGTCCCGCTTCACTACCAAGAGGACGCGGTGCGGGAGGCGCGGGTCGACTGAGCCACCAATCGCGCGCTCGGATCGGCGCGACCTTGTACCCCGCGTCCAGCTTCACTACCAAGAGGACGCGGTGCGGGAGGCGCGGGTCGACTGAGCCACCAATCGCGCGCTCGGATCGGCGCGACCTTGTACCCCGCGTCCAGCTTCACTACCAAGAGGACGCGGTGCGGGAGGCGCGGGTCGACTGAGCCACCAATCGCGCGCTCGGATCGGCGCGACCTTGTACCCCGCGTCCAGCTTCACTACCAAGAGGACGCGGTGCGGGAGGCGCGGGTCGACTGAGCCACCAATCGCGCGCTCGGATCGGCGCGACCTTGTACCCCGCGTCCCGCTTCACTACCAAGAGGACGCGGTGCGGGAGGCGCGGGTCGACTGAGCCACCAATCGCGCGCTCGGATCGGCGCGACCTTGTACCCCGCGTCCCGCTTCACTACCAAGAGGACGCGGTGCGGGAGGCGCGGGTCGACTGAGCCACCAATCGCGCGCTCGGATCGGCGCGACCTTGTACCCCGCGTCCCGCTTCACTAACAAGAGGACGCGGTGCGGGAGGCGCGGGTCGACTGAGCCACCAATCGCGCGCTCGGATCGGCGCGACCTTGTACCCCGCGTCCCGCTTCACTACCAAGAGGACGCGGTGCGGGAGGCGCGGGTCGACTGAGCCACCAATCGCGCGCTCGGATCGGCGCGACCTTGTACCCCGCGTCCCGCTTCACTACCAAGAGGACGCGGTGCGGGAGGCGCGGGTCGACTGAGCCACCAATCGCGCGCTCGGATCGGCGCGACCTTGTACCCCGCGTCCCGCTTCACTACCAAGAGGACGCGGTGCGGGAGGCGCGGGTCGACTGAGCCACCAATCGCGCGCTCGGATCGGCGCGACCTTGTACCCCGCGTCCAGCTTCACTACCAAGAGGACGCGGTGCGGGAGGCGCGGGTCGACTGAGCCACCAATCGCGCGCTCGGATCGGCGCGACCTTGTACCCCGCGTCCAGCTTCACTACCAAGAGGACGCGGTGCGGGAGGCGCGGGTCGACTGAGCCACCAATCGCGCGCTCGGATCGGCGCGACCTTGTACCCCGCGTCCAGCTTCACTACCAAGAGGACGCGGTGCGGGAGGCGCGGGTCGACTGAGCCACCAATCGCGCGCTCGGATCGGCGCGACCTTGTACCCCGCGTCCCGCTTCACTACCAAGAGGACGCGGTGCGGGAGGCGCGGGTCGACTGAGCCACCAATCGCGCGCTCGGATCGGCGCGACCTTGTACCCCGCGTCCAGCTTCACTACCAAGAGGACGCGGTGCGGGAGGCGCGGGTCGACTGAGCCACCAATCGCGCGCTCGGATCGGCGCGACCTTGTACCCCGCGTCCAGCTTCACTACCAAGAGGACGCGGTGCGGGAGGCGCGGGTCGACTGAGCCACCAATCGCGCGCTCGGATCGGCGCGACCTTGTACCCCGCGTCCAGCTTCACTACCAAGAGGACGCGGTGCGGGAGGCGCGGGTCGACTGAGCCACCAATCGCGCGCTCGGATCGGCGCGACCTTGTACCCCGCGTCCCGCTTCACTACCAAGAGGACGCGGTGCGGGAGGCGCGGGTCGACTGAGCCACCAATCGCGCGCTCGGATCGGCGCGACCTTGTACCCCGCGTCCCGCTTCACTACCAAGAGGACGCGGTGCGGGAGGCGCGGGTCGACTGAGCCACCAATCGCGCGCTCGGATCGGCGCGACCTTGTACCCCGCGTCCAGCTTCACTACCAAGAGGACGCGGTGCGGGAGGCGCGGGTCGACTGAGCCACCAATCGCGCGCTCGGATCGGCGCGACCTTGTACCCCGCGTCCAGCTTCACTACCAAGAGGACGCGGTGCGGGAGGCGCGGGTCGACTGAGCCACCAATCGCGCGCTCGGATCGGCGCGACCTTGTACCCCGCGTCCAGCTTCACTACCAAGAGGACGCGGTGCGGGAGGCGCGGGTCGACTGAGCCACCAATCGCGCGCTCGGATCGGCGCGACCTTGTACCCCGCGTCCCGCTTCACTACCAAGAGGACGCGGTGCGGGAGGCGCGGGTCGACTGAGCCACCAATCGCGCGCTCGGATCGGCGCGACCTTGTACCCCGCGTCCCGCTTCACTACCAAGAGGACGCGGTGCGGGAGGCGCGGGTCGACTGAGCCACCAATCGCGCGCTCGGATCGGCGCGACCTTGTACCCCGCGTCCCGCTTCACTAACAAGAGGACGCGGTGCGGGAGGCGCGGGTCGACTGAGCCACCAATCGCGCGCTCGGATCGGCGCGACCTTGTACCCCGCGTCCAGCTTCACTACCAAGAGGACGCGGTGCGGGAGGCGCGGGTCGACTGAGCCACCAATCGCGCGCTCGGATCGGCGCGACCTTGTACCCCGCGTCCAGCTTCACTACCAAGAGGACGCGGTGCGGGAGGCGCGGGTCGACTGAGCCACCAATCGCGCGCTCGGATCGGCGCGACCTTGTACCCCGCGTCCAGCTTCACTACCAAGAGGACGCGGTGCGGGAGGCGCGGGTCGACTGAGCCACCAATCGCGCGCTCGGATCGGCGCGACCTTGTACCCCGCGTCCAGCTTCACTACCAAGAGGACGCGGTGCGGGAGGCGCGGGTCGACTGAGCCACCAATCGCGCGCTCGGATCGGCGCGACCTTGTACCCCGCGTCCCGCTTCACTACCAAGAGGACGCGGTGCGGGAGGCGCGGGTCGACTGAGCCACCAATCGCGCGCTCGGATCGGCGCGACCTTGTACCCCGCGTCCCGCTTCACTACCAAGAGGACGCGGTGCGGGAGGCGCGGGTCGACTGAGCCACCAATCGCGCGCTCGGATCGGCGCGACCTTGTACCCCGCGTCCAGCTTCACTACCAAGAGGACGCGGTGCGGGAGGCGCGGGTCGACTGAGCCACCAATCGCGCGCTCGGATCGGCGCGACCTTGTACCCCGCGTCCAGCTTCACTACCAAGAGGACGCGGTGCGGGAGGCGCGGGTCGACTGAGCCACCAATCGCGCGCTCGGATCGGCGCGACCTTGTACCCCGCGTCCAGCTTCACTACCAAGAGGACGCGGTGCGGGAGGCGCGGGTCGACTGAGCCACCAATCGCGCGCTCGGATCGGCGCGACCTTGTACCCCGCGTCCCGCTTCACTACCAAGAGGACGCGGTGCGGGAGGCGCGGGTCGACTGAGCCACCAATCGCGCGCTCGGATCGGCGCGACCTTGTACCCCGCGTCCCGCTTCACTACCAAGAGGACGCGGTGCGGGAGGCGCGGGTCGACTGAGCCACCAATCGCGCGCTCGGATCGGCGCGACCTTGTACCCCGCGTCCAGCTTCACTACCAAGAGGACGCGGTGCGGGAGGCGCGGGTCGACTGAGCCACCAATCGCGCGCTCGGATCGGCGCGACCTTGTACCCCGCGTCCAGCTTCACTACCAAGAGGACGCGGTGCGGGAGGCGCGGGTCGACTGAGCCACCAATCGCGCGCTCGGATCGGCGCGACCTTGTACCCCGCGTCCAGCTTCACTACCAAGAGGACGCGGTGCGGGAGGCGCGGGTCGACTGAGCCACCAATCGCGCGCTCGGATCGGCGCGACCTTGTACCCCGCGTCCCGCTTCACTACCAAGAGGACGCGGTGCGGGAGGCGCGGGTCGACTGAGCCACCAATCGCGCGCTCGGATCGGCGCGACCTTGTACCCCGCGTCCCGCTTCACTACCAAGAGGACGCGGTGCGGGAGGCGCGGGTCGACTGAGCCACCAATCGCGCGCTCGGATCGGCGCGACCTTGTACCCCGCGTCCCGCTTCACTAACAAGAGGACGCGGTGCGGGAGGCGCGGGTCGACTGAGCCACCAATCGCGCGCTCGGATCGGCGCGACCTTGTACCCCGCGTCCCGCTTCACTACCAAGAGGACGCGGTGCGGGAGGCGCGGGTCGACTGAGCCACCAATCGCGCGCTCGGATCGGCGCGACCTTGTACCCCGCGTCCCGCTTCACTACCAAGAGGACGCGGTGCGGGAGGCGCGGGTCGACTGAGCCACCAATCGCGCGCTCGGATCGGCGCGACCTTGTACCCCGCGTCCCGCTTCACTACCAAGAGGACGCGGTGCGGGAGGCGCGGGTCGACTGAGCCACCAATCGCGCGCTCGGATCGGCGCGACCTTGTACCCCGCGTCCAGCTTCACTACCAAGAGGACGCGGTGCGGGAGGCGCGGGTCGACTGAGCCACCAATCGCGCGCTCGGATCGGCGCGACCTTGTACCCCGCGTCCAGCTTCACTACCAAGAGGACGCGGTGCGGGAGGCGCGGGTCGACTGAGCCACCAATCGCGCGCTCGGATCGGCGCGACCTTGTACCCCGCGTCCAGCTTCACTACCAAGAGGACGCGGTGCGGGAGGCGCGGGTCGACTGAGCCACCAATCGCGCGCTCGGATCGGCGCGACCTTGTACCCCGCGTCCCGCTTCACTACCAAGAGGACGCGGTGCGGGAGGCGCGGGTCGACTGAGCCACCAATCGCGCGCTCGGATCGGCGCGACCTTGTACCCCGCGTCCCGCTTCACTACCAAGAGGACGCGGTGCGGGAGGCGCGGGTCGACTGAGCCACCAATCGCGCGCTCGGATCGGCGCGACCTTGTACCCCGCGTCCCGCTTCACTACCAAGAGGACGCGGTGCGGGAGGCGCGGGTCGACTGAGCCACCAATCGCGCGCTCGGATCGGCGCGACCTTGTACCCCGCGTCCCGCTTCACTAACAAGGAGACCTAAAAAACGATTTCTGCGCATCTAACGACTCTTGCCAAGTTATGTGCCGATGACTATACGCAATCCCACAATAGTGCAAAAGATGCCAACACTTTCACTGGCCAAGGAAACTTCTACAAGTTCTTTCGACATAATTCTTAAAACATTTTCTCAGGTCTTCTCTACGCCGAACTGTACCGCATACGCGAGAAGAACCCGGAAGAAACCGAACTGGATCCCGACATCACCCGAACAGCAAGAACTCGGCTACTACAGCTGATCAAGGACGCTAACCCACAAGTGCGACAGAACTCTGCCATGGCACTCGCTAACATCTGTCTTGTGACCGCTATGGACGGATGACCGGTAAGGATTAGAATCGAGGTAGGTAGGTACATAATGAGTCGTTTTTTGTTTGAATTCCAACGTTAGGACCAGGGTCGTAAGGTATAAAGTCCCTTTAGAGTCTTTTCATACGGATTTGGGACCCAAAAACGTATGAAAAGACACTCAAGGTACTTTACAAAACGAGATTTCGCATATATTTGTATCTCCCGTCGCAAAAAGAGGTTGTACCTTTAAAGCCTCGGTCTGTCGGTGTTATCGTATCTCAGAAATGGACGGACCGATTTCAATAATGTTTTTGTTAGTAGGCTAGTTAAGATTATAATTATTTATTTACGATTTGGAGGGTACTCTGATGAATGCTGAACCCGGGTGGTCGTTACAGTTGAACAAAGACGCTAACCCGCTGATCGCTATTAACGGATGAGAAGGTAAGGATGAGAATTGAGGTCGATACTCGTAGGTAAGGATGAGCAGGTTTTTGTTTGAATTTCAACGTTGATGTGAAGGTGATAACGTTTATAGTCGCTTGAAGCTGGTCTCATACAGTTTTTTGGTTAGGATGTTACCTTTCGATCTGATCGTCCGAATATGCTTCGTAACACTGCGGATTATCCGTATGGCCCATGGCCATGGATGGATGTGTGGGCAAGTTCTTAATTTAAATCAGTTTTCCATTAAAAAAATAAAAATTCACTTATTTTGTTAAGTACGATGCTTCAACAGACAGACTAAGGCTAGAAATTATATTCGATACCTCAGTTCCAAAGTGTAACAATTCAGAAATAGGTTCTTATGAGATAATTAGAAAATTATACGACTAGCCAATGTATTTTTTAAACATTCTTATATTAATTCGAAATGTAATATTATTAGGAACGGTCTTATGATACTAGGAAGTTGAAAACATACTCAGTTCCAAAAGAAAACAACTTAAGCTATGAAAATATATTGGGTGTACCAACTAAACTGCATTCACTTATGTTGGGTTTACTCTTGACTCTAGTCTAAGTCATAGGTGACAGAGACAGAGTCGACGATGGAGTGAGCTTACCCAGAAGAATCCTGTTCACTCTCACTTTAAAGAGATTCGAGTTGAATGCGTTCGGAAACACAGACGCAGGTACTGAGTTCCATTCATTCGCATTATGCGCTCTTTGGAAATGGTGGGTAATTGTTTAAGGAACAATTTCTCATACTTCTGAATTTCAGACTTGTTACACTTTGGAACTGAGGTATCGATATATAACATCCTCTTTTTGTGTTCGGCGTTTAATTTATTCAAGAAATTGACCGGCCAACCAAAGGTCCAAAAGTGAAGAGACCTGGAATTGTGTGTGTTTTGAAACAAATAAGGCCGTTGATGCACTGGGCAACTATTCTAAAGCGACGTTGTTGCTTAGTGTGTGATCGGTCTTATTTTGCGATGGGCTCAGTGTGTAATATAACAATCGATAAGGCAATTCACGAGCGCACGTAATATGACTATTATGTAATTGCAATAAGGTATAAATTGGAATGATTGACGCGCGTGCGTGAAATGCAATGTCTAAATGTCGGTACAGACGTAAGTGTTTCGAGGACTGAATGTCATATGAAAACACAAAAATAATTATATTTAAGTGTCTTTAAATATTTTGTCTTGTTCACTAATATTATTATATAAATGTTTTGATGGCATTGTTTCCGTAATTTTTGTAGAATAAAATATTATGATTGAAATCTAGTTTAAAAAAATATAAACTGTTTGTTAAATTATAATTACATAAATAATCATTTAATTTGAACTAATAATAAGAGACTGAATAAAAGATGTAAACAGTCAAAAATTTTAAAAATAAAATGTAATAAATAAGGCTTTATTTGTATAATTTTGTTGTTAAGTTGATGAAAATTTTGTTGCAATAGTAATCTTGCTCAAGCATAGCTCTGAAAGATTATGATACGATATTATTTTGTCTTAAGTTGCTTTTATGTTGAGCAACAGTTGCACCACAGTAGTGCGACTACTTTTTTAAAATTGTGATATTGTTTTGGCACTCGAATAAAAATCATTTAAAATTTATTAACAAAATATGAATTATTGTCTTTTAAAATATGCAAATTCCTGCCGTCAGATGGCGTATCATGGATACGACAATCACTTTGTGATATTTCTTAATGCAACTAATGGATAATTTATGTTAAGCCAAAACAAAAACATTTTAAACATATTTTAGAGAAATTTATTACTATCTTTGTTTCTAAAAGATAAAAAGAAAATCCTTGTTTTCAAATGACGTTAAATCCGTTTAAAAAAAAAAACTTTACAGATGTAGAAATTAAGTTGAATTCAGAACGACAAGTTACGGTCTACCATAAATTATCCTTTAGTCGTTCAAAATACCTTGGGCCTTATGTCATCTTAATTCCATTATGGTTCCTGTGTGAGATAGAGACGGAGCTATACAAGCGAATATAACTAAGTATCCCTTTTTACAATGGAATCATGATAGAATTGACAGTCGTCGTCAGCAGGGGCAGATTTGTAAAAGGGCTTTTTGGGAAACAGCCCAGGGCCCAAATATGAAGGGGGTCCCAGTACCCATTGAAGAGAAAATAGACAATATTGGTTCCAGGCTTAAATAAATACAAGACTTAGAGCTCTTTTAATTTAGACGTTTCGTGATGGTCTGCAGCCGCACGTTTATTTAGCCCCTTGCTACATAACGTGCTTTCCGAGGCACGGAGGAAACTCGGTATGTTGAAATGGTCACACATACACAAACCGACTTCGTCAAACGTTGCTTAACCTTTGTTAAATACAGGTCTTCTGGTCCCAAGCCAGGAGCTCACGCTGGGGCCCATAGCAGCGTTAGGACTCCTGGACTCTGTCTGAACCTGAACCCCACGAAACCACGGTTCGCGGCAGTGGAAAGCTAGGGATTTGCTCCTTTTGGGTGGTCTCCTGGTACCTATCTCACAGGTGAAAGTGGGACGACCATAAGATGTATCAATCGCACTTACCTTAGATTCCTGCGGTAGACTCCTGGGGGTCGATCAATATCGTGCCGTGAGGTTAGGGATAGGTGAATATATATATAATAAAGGACAATGATTGGATTGGGACCACCAACGCGTTCTGACCCGGGCTTCGGCTTCCAGGCAGACACACACGCGTTTCCCACAAAAGCGCTTCGCTGCGCGTGAAAATATACTCTAAACCACCCTCGCGGGCGCCCAACAACGCCGATTGCGAACGGCGGGCGCGATTAACTATTACAATGGGTGAAACACATCTCGATTAGATATGTTTCGACAAGACCCGACTTCCGCGTGTTCACGTTACAAATTTTCACTTTCGACTGTCAAGTGTCAGCTGTCAAATTGTTGACCGCCCACCGACACGGTGTTGCAAGTAAAAATCGGGACGGAACAACCTTGATGATCGTCCAGTGCAGCTGTTATTATTTAGCCACGAGCTCCTCTGCATTATGCATAAATTGTAGGGAAAAAACAACTGGCCGTGCGCAGTACACACCCGCACCGCTGCGGCGCCACAGCAGTTCGACACGAAACGTCTAAATTGAAAGAGATGAGTTTTTTGTTTTTAGTATTAGGCCCATGTAGTGTTAGCCCAAGGCCCCATAAATTCACGGTCCGCCCCTGCACTTCAGAGTACGGCTTTTGCTTTAAGCAATTACTCCATTCATTCCACATCCGTTGGAGAAGGATATTAGTATAAAAGTTTGCTTGAACAAGATTCCGTCAAAAACTTAGTCAGTGTTAATTAGTTGATAATGTGATATTGATTTATTTAGGTTTACTTTTAAGGCATTGTGTGGTTAACAATTTTGCTTTATGAAATAATCATATGACTTCTGTACACCGCTTGCGCCGACCTGGGTTTTCACTAACTCAGAGTTAGTTGCTAACCCGGCAAATTATGTTTGACATATTTGTGATTTAACCTCGTGTTAGTAACTAACTCTGAGTTAAGTTTTTCACGCAAGTGAACCTTAAGAGTTATAATGTGAAAAATTAATATTTGAATGGAAAACATTGGTTCCTCTGTGCCAGCTTTCGTGTGAAAATTAATGATATTAAAAGTGTACAGAAGCCTTGTTAGGGCTTTTAGCGTTCTAATAGTTTGGTTAAATGGTAGTTTTTGATCACCTTTAATGTTTATTTGAAATAAAAAATACCTATATATAATTTTTAATCCAGTTTATTTAAAATATAAATAATAAAAAGACATGCATTTAATGTTATACACGCCTTATATAAAAACAAAAGTCTTCTAAAATAAATGTCAGCCAAATACTATTTACATATTTATATAACCTTTGAATTTGGGCCAATATGACTTATAATGATGCGCATATAAGATTTTAGCTCAGGAAATCTAAATATTTAATATTAGAATCAAATATTTCCAATGTGAACCTTCAGAATATTTATAAACTTGAAGACTTTCTGAGTTAAAACTTCAAACATAGTTATTTAAGAAAGTGATCATGTTTCAAGGTCTTAAAGGGACCTTCCTGATGCCTCGACCTGATTCCAAACATTCCCAAACATTATTATAATTTTTTTTTTTTTTTTTAAACGTTGCCCCACACTAGGAATTTCTCCTGTATCGTGGGTGCGTTTACAAACATATAAAATCACATACATAAACACCCAGAGCTGGAACAACTATTTGTAGGTCATACAAATATTTGTCCCGTGCGGGAATCGAACCCGGGAACATCGAATTCGTAACGGTAAGATAAAGATAATTTAATAAAATAAATATAATTTATTTGCCATAACATGTGTTTACATGCAAGATGTTGACTTAATTTGTAGCACATACATGTTTTGCCTAATCAAGGCGTACAAATATAAATTTTACAAAATTATTTAAATTAATTAAATCTATATAAAAACATTTTAATTATAAATTTGTAACAAAAATCAATAAATTGATGATAAGTTGATGTCAGAAAAACAAAAAAAAAAAGTTTGATCGTCATCTTTATCAAGTCATAAAATATCATAAAAAATCAAATTCAATTTAAATTTAATTTAAGTAAGTAATCTTTACTAAGCGACATTCACATCTTTTTCTTCTTTTCGTGTCCTCTTTTTAACTCTGTCACAGATAATCTTAATATATATAAATCTCGTGTCACAATGTTTGTCCTCAATGGACTCCTAAACCACTTAACCGATTATAATAAAATTCGCACACCATGTGCAGTTCGATCCAACTTGAGAGATAGGATAGTTTAAATCTCAAATATTTTTGGTACCAGTAGGCAGCTACGCTAATACCAGCGTCAGTGGCGTTCATTAGGTCCTCTAAGGTGCAAGTGTGTGGGCACTTGGGGCACTCCAGCATGTGTGTCAAATTCTGCACAGGGGCACCACACTCACATTGTGTGTCAGACGAGACTATAAAACCCCATTTTGCTAAATTGTCTTTGCAGTGGTCTACCTAGGTTCGCAATCGATTGAGTGCTTTCCATACAGGCCACTGCAGTTCACGGTCAGGTGGCAGATGTTTTTCAGGTGACATTTACATTGACGCAATGCAAAAGCTCTTGTACAATATCGCCTATCGCCATCAGGAAGGCCCCTAACAATTTGTTCAAATACTTGAAACGATGTCACTTTTTAAGGTCTATCCACACATATCAGGGGCGTACCCGGGACGTGGACGGAACGTGCCTGTCAGGGCACAAAAAAATATCGGTGTGTACATTATAAATGAACTCGTTCACACACGTTCGTGCACGGGCCAGTGAAGAAACTTCAATGATTGGGCACATCCCGGGCACTGCCCTGATATGTGTGGATCGACCTACCTTAATAGTGTTTAACCGCTGCCTTATAGAAGTTACTTTAAGGTGCAGAAGTAAAAAAAATTGTACTAAAAGTATAAAATCGAACAAAAATAATAACACGTGAGTTTAGACATGAGTAAGACTTTACTTTCGTACATATTTATCAAAGCTGTTCGAATGTTTTCGGACTCAAAACACGTCCATATTTTCGGACTCAAAGAACGCCCATAATTTCAGACCCAAAGAACAATCAAAATTAATAAGTGAATAGACTTAAGCCGTACTTACTTCTCTTTCAAGTTATAAGTAAAATATTTCAATAATTATATTATTAAGAATAGTTGTCTTAGTTTAAGAATTTAGAAGAACCAGCATCCAATTGCATACGTATTTCATTTTAGTGATTAAAGGGATGCCAAAATATAAATTAATAAATCGTTACAACTCTTTTGCACAATACAATCGAAGGTAACACGCAGGTGACTGAGAATTAAAAGTTGGTAATCATTTTTCTGCACAATGTAGAATGGGATTCAATATTCAGCTTCTACTCTTCATTGAGCTTTTTTGGAACAGATATCACTTTTATTTTGCCGATATCCGATGTAGGCTACGCCTGACAGTCGCGTTGGTTAAAGTCAAATAAATCATTCAAAATGAAAATATATGTTGTTGACTAACATTTTGATCGGTTTCTATAGTCCCCGGCATGTAACTTGGCAAGGTTTTGGCGTAGTGGGGCGAACTGACCAACCACCGTTTAGAGCGAACGGAACATGGACGCGACGCGATTTGTCAGACGATCCTTGTGTCAACTGACCAATCAATCGCGCGCTCGGAACCTAAAAAACCGGCCCAGTGCGAGTCGGACTCGCGCACGAAGGGTTCCGTACCACAAAACGGCAAAAATATCACGTTTTTTGTATGGGAGCCCACCTTAAATCTTAATATTATCCTGTTTTTAGTATTTGTTGTTATAGCGGCAACAGACATACATCATCTGTGAAAATTTGAACTGTCTAGCTATCACGGTTCATGAGATACAGCCTGGTGACAGACAGACCGCGGAGTCTCAGTAATAGGGTCCCGTTTTTGGGTACGGAACCCTAAAAACGACTTGTGCGCATCGAACGACTCTTGCCCAGTTACGAGCCGACAGTTTATAACATTTACGAAATTTAAAAAGCAAGGATCGATTATTCTCAAACTTTTATTCTCACTCGGTCATCTGCAAAACCTTATTACTTCTGCACCTCTTTTGTAATTTACGATTACTGTTATACGTTTAAGTTTTGAAAATAAAGCTATGTTGAAGTCATTTGCGTGTTTTGTTTCATCGCTGTTTCATGGCCGTGTCCTCGGACATCAAACTAGAAAAAAGTTTTTACGTTGGGTAAAACCAGGATAGTTGCCCCAGCACAAGTTGCCAAGTTGACAATCTACAATCGATAACGCTGGTAGAAAACGAATCAATGCATACATTGGCACATCATCCACCTGTAGCCAAGTTGACAATCTACAATCGATAACGCTGGTAGAAAACGAATCAATGCATACATTGGCACATCATCCACCTGTAGCCAAGTTGACAATCTACAATCGATAACGCTGGTAGAAAACGAATCAATGCATACATTGGCACATCATCCACCTGTAGCCAAGTTGACAATCTACAATAGATAACGCTGGTAGAAAACGAATCAATGCATACATTGGCACATCATCCACCTGTAGCCAAGTTGACAATCTACAATCGATAACGCTGGTAGAAAACGAATCAATGCATACATTGGCACATCATCCACCTGTAGCCAAGTTGACAATCTACAATAGATAACGCTGGTAGAAAACGAATCAATGCATACATTGGCACATCATCCACCTCAAGTTGACAATCTACAATCGATAACGCTGGTAGAAAACGAATCAATGCATACATTGGCACATCATCCACCTGTAGCCAAGTTGACAATCTACAATCGATAACGCTGGTAGAAAACGAATCAATGCATACATTGGCACATCATCCACCTGTAGCCAAGTTGACAATCTATAATCGATAACGCTGGTAGAAAACGAATCAATGCATACATTGGCACATCATCCACCTGTAGCCAAGTTGACAATCTGCAATCGATAACGCTGGTAGAAAACGAATCAATGTATGGGAATGACACATCTGAACGTGAAGTCACGTGGTCAGGACGTACAAATAGAAGGCGTTAACGATTGTAGAAAGAGATTCGATACGAACCGTTTGTAACTTGGCTAGGAGGGGGGGAGGGGGCCGGGGTATATTTGCCATGATTGTAACTACTCTAGCTTCGCGGATGAATCGCAAGCTATTTCATTTAATAATCTATCGAAAGACTCTCCAACTACCACAAAGTGGACCGTGTCGCATGTCTCTGCGATTGCATGGGAAGGCAAAATGCTATCAAAGTCTTTGCGGGATTGATGTGTTGAGAGTATGAACCATCGACCAATCACATAGACGGAAATCCACATCGTGTCTTTCATCTCACATGTGATTGGTCGATTGTTAATGTTAACGCTATTTATATGGATTAGGAAACAATATGTGGGATAGATGTCCAGAAATAGAGAGGGCCGTAATAGTAACTAATGTAATACTCTGGCAATATTAAAATAATGTTTTTTACTATTCATTTTGTAGATAAAAATCCCTTGTACCGACCAGTTTTACAAATGAAAGTATTTTGCTTTATGTACCTACTGAGAAATTTTGGGTGATTTCAATAAGTTTGGCAACTATCCGGCTCTTACCAGATCGGTAGACATAAGACACTTAAATAATCCCATTTTGACTTCTATTGCGTTGGTGATATGACAAATGGCAGCTGTATTAAACAGTTTTGGTAACAGGTTTATGATTTTTATGCTATCTTATATTTACGGGATAGTACCTACTCAAAATCGGTTGAACGGACTGTCAATTGGAGTATATTCAGGCAGAAACTACAGACTGCCACCTGTAACGATCCTTACATACTCCTTTTGCTTCATACATTTACGTTCATATATCTCGTCAAATACGCACGCCGGTTTTGAGTACCTACTGCGTTTTACAAAGCATTGCAAAAAATAAAAGTGACAATAGACAATACAAAAACTAACAAAGGCTGTCAATACTGAGGCATAAAGGTGTTCTGGGAACTTATTAATTGTTTTTAACGTAATCGATCACGTTAACATAATCTTTCCCTTATGTCAATTTGTAGGTATACAAAAAAGGGGTTTCCATCACTGCCACCAGACAGCGTTCATTCAGTATCAAATTGTATATTTCGCTAAAGCGATCACTCTGAATCCACAGGTGAATAAAGAAACTCACCGAGGCTTCTCTCTCGCAAGCCAGAACATCTTGGTCGCCTCTGCGGGACTCCTCAGCTGCTTGTTGTCCCAAGAGACAGTGCCCCTGCGCCATTCCGGATACACGTAGGCCTCTGTTAGACATTCTATGGCAATCTGTAACATTCCATCTAGATAGTCCTAGTGGCAATAATGAAGAGTTGAAGGACAATCCCAGCGTTAAAAGATTTTATTTTATCACTTGCAACCTTCGATCAGTTCTTTATTAGTGATCGTAACCTGCAACGGTTCAATCAGTTTAGCCTAGCCTAGGCGGACTTGAATTTCCTGGGCCAATTTTGTATATCCTGCATGCCTAGGATAAACCAATTTAGCCTAGGACAAATAATTTAGGCCTGAAAGAAATGACAAAGAGTTTGGCTGGTAGCATACGTTTACCTAGGTATTAACCAAATCCATACTAATATTGCAAAAAGACAAAAGTTTATCTGTCTGTTTGCTACGTTTTCATGTCTTAACAGCTGAACGGATTGGGCTGATATTTTGCACACGAGTAGACCATGACCAGGACTTGATGATTTTACCCGGGAGTAAGTTTCCTTGGGTTAATTTAAAACTTTCAAGTGGGCGAAGCCGTGGATGAAGCTAGTCTTATATATTTTTATCTTTCTCTCACCGGTCTGCATTTGGAATAGGCGTTTTTTTTAATTTGAGATGGGTTTGCTCTTGACTCTAGTCTAAGTCATAGGTGACAGAGACAGAGTCGACGATGGAGTGAGCTTACCCAGAAGGAGCCTGGCAGTGGAGCCCTGACATTTTTGAAGTGTGATCCCATCGCCACCGCCTCTATTTGCACTTTTGCCGTCGTCGTCATATATATGTCGTCGATGATCCTTTTACGATCCCTACGATACAAATAATAATAATAATAAAGTTTATTGTTCTTCTCTCACATAGAATTTTACAGACAATATAAAAAAACAAACAAAACATTAGCGAAAACTCTTGTGATCTATGTGAGAGACTGGTTTCTGTACTAGGAGACCTGTATGACAGATTACCAGCCTCTCCAGACTCCGGACAATAGATGACAGTTGTATACAACATCAGTAAGAAGTAATAGTTATGAGGGATTAAGCTAGGTGAGTGAGGTTGTTGCTGTTATGGTGGTACAAAGTGGGTGAGAGGAACTAAATTGAGTGAGTGTGTAATTGAGTATGAGTGCGTGAGTATGTGTGCGCGAGTGTGAGTGCGAGTGTGTGGGAGCGTGTATTCGTCTGAGTGAGTGTGTGTGGGACAGAGTGAGTGTGTGTGTGAGTGCGAGTGTGTGGGAGCGTGTATGTGTCTGAGTGAGTGTGTGTGGGACAGAGTGAGTGTGTGAGTGAGTGCGTGTGTGTGGGGTGAAAGAGGTGACAGCATACGCAGTTGGTTAGGATGGTACAATAAGCAGACTTTCAGTGTCATCGTAATTGAGCGACTTAAGCCAGGCAGTAATAACCCTCTTACAATTGGCTCTTGTAAGAGGGTAAACTGTTAGCTTCTTATTTATTTTATTATAAAGATGTCCACCAAGAAATTCAAAGAATTTGCGTGAGAAGGCAGTGTTACGATTAGTGAGTGTTGGGCAAACCCTGTGTTTGACTCTCTTGTTTGCATTAAGTAGTGGATCATAGCCAATTAAAGAATGTTGTTTTAGAGCTGAGCACAGAATAAAAAGTTGTCTTACTGTCAGCACATCAGAGAGCAAGTACAAATCTTTGGTAGGAAAGAAGAAAGGTAACGACAGGCTTACTTTTAGTACCGCTCTTTGAGCTCTTTCCAGTTTTATTAAGTTGGTTTTACAAGTGCCACCCCAAATAGTGTGCTTTAGACAATATAGCTAACTTAACCTACACAAACACACGGTTTTTCTCATGGTGGCAGGCCAGAAGCTACAGAAGCCATCCTGCTATGACACTAACATACTTCTTTTGCTTTGTTATACACGTACGCATTCTGTAAGTACCTACCTACTGTGAGGGTAGAATTCAAATAATAAGCAAAAATTACTTTAATACGTTATATTGACTCCACATCGTGCTTGCTCTAAGGCGGCTTGTACAGGGGGGTGACCACAAGCTCTTAGAGTAAGGTTATTTTGATATCGAGTAAGTGACAGATGTATACACGTCATATACATCTGTCCTTTACCGACCTTGGCGTGACCTACCGAAGATGGTCCCAGAGGCCTCGTAAGGGGTTGCCTGGTATAGTGTGCCGTCTTATATACCGAAAGATGGGTGAAGGTGGCCACTATAGAAAATCTCAGTAGTCTAAAGGATCATGTCCCTTACTCGATCTCAAAATAACCTTACTCTAAGAGCTTGTGGTCACCCCCCAGAAGTGACAAGCAAAGCGAAACAAACATCAAACAACATCTTCGATTATTTTCCTAGCGTACTGATTTCAATTACCTTCCAAAACTAAATAGTTATCTGTTGCCAATGTTATAAAAGGTTGCCTCTAAAGAGGTGAGGAGCCCTCACATGAGCTACGCCCCTACGAATAGAAGCGCAGAATCATGTAAAGTGCTTCGTTACTACGTTTTGAAAGGTTACATCAATCCTAACCCGAATATTTACCTAACAGAGGAGTCACATTTACAATAGAGGTACGATCCTTAAAAGGGGAGGCTTAAGTCATGACAAATGGGTTACCGGATACTCCGAACCTACGAAAAAGAAACAAGGCCACAGATTACTAAATAGTTACTACGTACAAGGCGTCCTCTCGACACTTACAGGAATGATGCGTGAACTCACTTTGACCCGGAAGGGGTTTAATTAAAAAAAAATCGGATATGGTACAAATTTTCCCTCTCGTGTATTTATCAGGCTAGAGAAGGAAAGGCTGGATCGCATCGAATTTATCTAACCTATCATAGAACTTGCACCAGAGCTTAGAGTGTTAGGGAGTCATTCAAGTATTACGTAAGCACTGGTGAGTGAGCCTCTGCCTTGTTTATTTTTGATGACATGGGGGACGGGATGTCAGGACGGTGTTTGAATAAATCTGGCAAGCCTCGGAATAATTTATATTATCTAATAAACTGCTGCTCATGAATAACAATGAAGAACCCTGAATAGATTTAAAGAAAACATACCCACCAAAGTTTACGTAAGCATAGGAGGTAGGGGAGGGGGTAAGAACTTTGCTTACGTAATACTTGAATGACCCCTTATGGAGACGGGTTGCACTTTGCAAAGACAAATGCTTATGTTTATGTGTATGAAACGACGGGTAGGTAATCTATACTAATATTATAAAGCTGAAGAGTTTGTTTGTTTGAACGCGCTAATCTCGGGAACTACTGGTTGGAATTGAAAAATTATTTTTGTATTAGATAGTCCATTTATCGAGGAAGGTTATAGGCTATATAACATCACGCTACGACCAATAGGAGCGGCGCATAAATGAAAAATGTTGCAAAAACGGGCAAAATTATTCCTTTTTGAGAGCATCCGTTGCGTGCGCTGCGTAAACGGTTTAAGTTACGCAACAATCATGTATGTAGGGTAGATGGGTAGGTACCCAGTTGACGGGAGCGAAGCCGCGTGGGACAGCTAGTAATTATATAAATTTGTGTGACATACGGCTCTTCGCAAGCATCCCAATCGGCCGCTGAACTTTTCATTATGACTTTGGGACGAGATCTCTGAACCTTCGCACGGTCCTCATCAGGTTGCTCCTGCGGAAGGTAGAGGCAGTATCCATGAGAATGAAAAGGCATAGAGGAGACTGGGGAGATTTGAGCCTACTGGCAGACTTGATTCATAAAAATAATAAAGCTACATAGCATCTCTAATTGTTTTAAAAGGGTAATTCCAAGTCTACCAAGTAATAAAGCCAGTGAAGTAGAGTAAAATTTGATTTTTAAATCAACCGAAGATGTTCAGCCTAGGGGCTTTATAATTCTTATGTAGGTAACTACCAAGTCTCCCGTAGAACTCCGTAGTCCCCGAAGTCCCGTAACTAAGGCCTGAACACATTTATCAGCATCGATTAGCATTTTAATTTCTATCTGTTTAAAAACGCGTGCGTGTTTCAGTAGGTAAATAAGGTTCAGGCCGATGATGTGTGGATTGTTCTACCTTATGTAAGCAACGATCACAAAAATCATTAGTTAATTACTTACAGTCAAGCAGAAAAGAAACATATTTTTTTAGAAAAGGTCTAGCAAAACTTACGTATACGGGTCCTGCATTTACCGGGGATCTCTTCGAATTCTAGGGTCATGCCTAAGAAACATGTTAAATGGGATATTCAGATCCACCCAAGGTGTCGGAGTTCGGTTGTCCTTTAGTAGGACGAAAACTGGCCTGACTTTTCGTTTGGACCGGAGGCCCTAATTCCTCAACTTCATTGGAATCCGTGTGTGTGTGTTTGGAAAAAATTAGGTTATCATAATATGTTGTACCAGGATTCGTCATTCTAACAAAGTATTTTGTAAAAATTATAAATATGTAAAAAATACAATTCTAAAAGGAATAAGTTACGCGTGACATTATAATTTATAAAAATACAAAAAGTGTGTGAATATACTGTCAAAAGCATGACAAAAAAATCGTTTCTCTGTTGGTGAAATTTTACGAGTCAGTATCTCTAAGTAGTCTGTGGAATCACATTAGTCATTCGGTGTCAAATTTCTTTCAATTAAAAAAGTAATTGTTTTTTTTTTATGACTCGAGGACAATATGATAAAATAAGTTTGGATATCCTATCCTGCATACTTAATCTAATTTTAATTCTTAATAAATATCGCTCGAACGAGACCGATTTTGATGAAAACTAAAACTGTATCTTTAGATTTTTGTAAATCTATTCCTAGCCAGAAATCGAACCTTGAACGTTGATTTTGAAAAAAAAACAATCATTCTTTAACTTACTAACCATACTAATATTAGTATTTGACATAAAAAGTCGATCATAAGTCACTCGAATTGTGTTATATTGCGTTACAACTAATGTATCTTTAAAGCCCAATAGCTATTACGTCACTAAACGGCAAATTTAATGTGAATGTTAGTTTGTTTGTTACGCTTTCACGCGAAAACTAATTAACCGATCATCATGAAACTTTGTACACATATTCTTGGAGGTATAAGAAGTAAAACAGGATACTTTTTAATGAACATAAAAATATTTTTTTACGAAAGATATGCTTTTTCCGCTATAACCGACATTCACGCGGACGAAGTCGCGGGCAAAAGCTATTATCTATAAATGTGAAAGTTTGGATGGATTGATGTTGAGAATAGCTGAACGGATGTGGATGAAATTTGGCACAGGTATAGATTATTCTCTAGAATAGCACATATGCTACTTTTCATGGGTTGGCATTAGTATCCAGTATCGCAATTTTGGGTTGGTTTCCCCTTTCAAATGAAAACCCCCACACTCCATATGTCGGTGTACCGGCGCTTCGCCCCGCGCCCGTGCTTCCTCACACCACCGATACAGTGACGCGAGTACCTTCGCCTCCAGGTCCCAGGGCGGGGATCCGGCCAGTACGTAAGCCGCCTACGCCTAACGAATTATTCACAATAACATTGACAATAAATTAATCACAATTGACTACAGACTATAGCGAACTTTTCAATTATAGGTGTGCACAGAACTAGCAGTTAAAGTGGACTTTATATAATGTCAAACAAAAAAATGCCATGGTAGCCAGGGTAGCCAGTGTAGCCAGGGTGGCCAGGGTAGCGAGGGTAGCCAGAGTAACCAGGGTAGCCATGGTAGCCAGGATAGCCATGGTAGCCAGGGTAGGTAGGGTATTTGACTAGTTATAAGACAACGGTTTTTGACGTTTTAAATTTAAAAAAAAGCATCACAAATACGCATAATAATTAACTCCAAAATGTTAGACAATAATTATTTATTTATATTGTATAAAAATATTATACAATATAAATAAATAATTATTTATTTATTTATTGATAAGGCACACCAACGACTTATTTACACATTAATATTACAATGAAACATTCAGAAAAGATCCTGTGTAAGCAAGTCACTTACAGGCATGCATCACTTACAGAGTAGTTTACACAAATTGAAATAAGGATCTAAACCAAAAATAAATAAAATAAAATTAAATTATGAAATTAAAAGCTAAATTATTAATAGAAATAAAGTAAAAAGTCAAATTAAATTATTATTAAACAATACCATTAATATCCAATACGATTGAAAATACAATACTATCGAATTACATTATTCAAATAAATATTGAGACACACACATACATTAATTAAATTACAATTACATTACTCAATTATATCGCATTATAAAAATAAAAAAGTAGTATAATACTCACAACGGATCTTTGTGTGTCTGAATTGGCTGCAAGAGCGTGCGCAGTAGCTATTTTTGTGTCAATATTGAAAGTGAAGATAGCATTGTATAACTCTCTCTTTCACTCGCTTACGTGTGTCGTATCATCCTTTCTCGCATACTCTATGCAGTTAAACTGTTTCTTGCGCAATAGTTGACAGAACTAACTTCAGACACACAAAGATCCGTTGTGAGTATTATATACAATATGATGCAAAATACAATATTATCAAATTACACCATTGAAATAATTATGGAGACACAAACATAACATACATTAATTAAAATTACAATTAGATTATTAAATTATATCAATTAAAACATTAAAAAACCAATGGACAAATATAACAGTATAAATTAGTGTTAAGAGTAGGCAGCCGATCACATTCACAAGTGAAGTTTAATGATTTTAGTTTAGTCAGTTTAGTCTCTGTCACTTTCGCACTTATAGCGATGTGCCGTTTAACGAGTTAGAACCTTGTGCGTCTACAAATCGATCAGCATGGAAGATTTAAGCCGTGCATGCGTATGAAGTTGCACGCGTATGTGTGACCTTGTCAACTTGCCATCTCTGCGGTGATGCCGTTTTAGCGATGTTGTGAGATCTTGGAGATTTTTAACGAGTTTGGAGACTTTTTTTTAAGATTTAGCAACAATGAAAACTAGCGACTTTTTAAAATAACGAAATTAAATATTCAAGCAATATCTTAAAAATAAAAAAATTGCGACATCTAGCTAGATTTTTCATATACCTGGCGACTTTTTTTGCCTAAATGACAACACTGCAACGACCCGAGTCACCCGAGTGCAACTCACTTCAGTTTCGTTTGCTTGAGTGGGAAAAGTATTGTTGTTAAAGTTTTTTGTGTGTTTTCTTAGATTTTCTCAGTGATACAATAGTTTTGGTGACTTACCTACAACAATGGAGGTAATTGTACCTTGTGAGGATTTAAAATGCGTTCAAGTTTTGATTGGCGAAGATAAGGTAAAATCTTTAAACTTTGGTCAGAAAAAAACAGTTAATTTCTTCATTAAAACCGACGCCTAATCTGTGTATTTGTCAGACTAGTAAATCGCATAAACGAAAATTTAATAGATCAGTGTATGAAACTAGTTGGATTGTTGGCTGTTCGCACACTAATAAGTTGTATTGCTGGTGCTACATATTTTTTTCGAATAAAGATTCCGTTTGGAATACATCTGGTTATAATGATTTAAATAACATATCTGGCGCCATTAAAAGGCACGCAAATTCCCATAAACACCTGTGTGCAATGGTTTCTTTCGGTAATTTTGGTAAACAACGAATTGAGACATCTATTACACGCCAGTTATCTGAGGAAATTTCAAAATATAACACGCGCGCTGATAACAACCGTAGTGATATGTTTATTATATTCAATCTAGCACTAGCATGCCTTCAGTGAGCTTTGGTTACCTCATTCACCGCACGACAAGCAAGAGTGAAATTGAAGAATGAAGAGGAAAGAAGAAGATGGATCAATTCACTTTTAATTCATTGTACCTAACCAGTAGTTTAAGAGAATATTGCGATGATACATGCGTAGGTACCTACATACTCAGTCGAAAACTGAACTTTCTTTTTTTGAAATCGGTTAAAATTTTATTGGGCTTGCTTTATTTTGAAACTTCCATAATAGTCCTCCAGACAGAAATTTTGGCCACGGTGGCCAATCCTAGCGGAGACGAGCTCTGCCTCATTAAGACGCCATGGCGACGTGGCCGGCTACGTATCCAAGCAGATAAGGCCAGCTTTTCCAGGCGAAGTAGGTATTTAACGCGCCACTCTTACCGCGAAGCGAGCGGCGCGCTTGCGTGTGCGTAAAGCCTTTAGCGATGGGACGCAGGTTGATGGAAATAATAATGACTCCAGATTGTAGAAAATAATAAGGGCTTTATTTTTGGTTGCACACACTTAAATACTATTTTACACTTATACTCTAACCAATGAAAATACAGAAACAGATTTACAAATATAAAAATAAAATCTTAACCAATAGAGTTGCATAATTCTTGTGACCAATAGGGTTGAAGCATAGTTCGGTGTTTGTTCCGTTCGTTTAGGCGCGTATCCTACGAGGCATTCTGCGCACTAAAGTTATAAATATAGATGGCGCGTTGATTCGGCCTTTTCCATTTCCATTATATTACTCTTTGGCCTTTTCCTCGAGCGGCCGTTGCGCAAGACAGACGTGTCTGGCGCGACGGTTGTTCGTGTCCTATTTCTTTACAAATGAGTTCCTTCGGGATCTCAGATGAGTTCTTTTTAGAACTGGTGATTGTCAAAACGTATAATAAAAAGGTTCTTTTGAGAACTGCTTGCTTCAATATTTCTGGTAGACAGTGTCAAAACGTACTGTGATCAAAAGTTCTTTTCAGAGCTATTTGTTTCAATGTTTCGAATAAACAGAGTGTCAAAAACGTGGGTTGATGAGTTGTGGCTACAAGCCGACTAAACTGTCACAGTAAAGGTGTGTAGAGAAGGCTTATTTTACTATTGCTTTTAAAAGTTGTATTTTATTAACTTTTAAAAGCAATAGTAAAATAAGCCTTCTCTCAGAGTCACAATGCGTAGTAAATAAATAATAACTTATAGTGTAAAGCTATAATTTAAAAAAAATGGCCCTAAGTCGTACTTTATTCAATTATTTGACTATCTTATTATTTATGTATCTTCCAACTTGGCGACGGTTTGCAACGTCGCCAAGTTGGAAGCGTGGCCACGAGCTACAGCTCCCTACGTGGCTTATGGATACTGGCGGCCTGGCGAGGTTGCCACTATAATGTACAATCGGCCAAAGCTATATCTGATCACCGTATTTTAGCTTTCAGGGCTCGCCCACTAAATTAACGCCAACCAATAGCATCGCAGCATCGGGTAACTGTTTCTCTAGTACCTGTCAGCCCCTTGTTTTTGTAATTAAAAAAAGACGGCAAAAAATCAAATAAGTCATTCGGCTATGGTCGACGCAAAAAGAGCGGACGCAGCTGTGGTCATTTTGTGCACGGGATTTTGTTTTCAAAGTGATCAGATGTAGCTTTGGCCCATAGTACATGTATAAACTGCACCTCGCTCACTCAGTCGCCATCTTAGACGCTCGCACCGAAAATAGTAGTGTATGTTGTTCAATAATTCGTTTCGCGTTTGCGATTTCTTCTAAATCCATTCCTGACGACGTAAACGAACTGACTGTCGAGACGCCTTGGCCATTCGACTTGGCGACCTTCGAATGTCAGAAGTAGCCAGGCCTGCGCCGCTGGCGACGTCGCCATGGCGTCTTAATGAGGCTTAATGAACCATGGATGCGGCAGATTGTTATAATAGTCAGTCTTTAGTGCCATGTCTTTAACAAATGCAATTAGCCTATGGCCGCGAAAGTTAAAGTAAATAAATAGTGCTCGAGTAGGTACCTATGCACAAACACAGGTTCTCGCTCATGGAATTCCTAATTATATAGGAGGTAGGTTCAAATGAAATCTCAAATGAAACACAATATTAAAATATAATAATTTATTAAGTAGTAGATAGTAACAAAAACTTACTAAACATGAAGTCTAAAAACTATTATATATCTATACAATTCCATTGTAAAATTGTATTGTAAATAACATGACTGTCGACCATCCAAGTTTCGATCTATAGAAAATTATAGCAAACCCAAGAAGTTAAACTACTTCGTCGTCAACCTGTCTTCAGAATAAGAGTTTGTATGGCGCTAAAAAACCATACATAAATTGTATAACTAGCTATTAAATTAAATCTATGCAGGCTTTCACTTCTTTTTTAAATCACTAAAACTCGGTTCCTGGAAAGAAATGATTAAAGTTGACAAGTACTGCAATTGGCTGTTAAAATACACTGAACCAATTACCTACACTGTCACATTAGTTTTGCCATAATTTTCGTTCCAGAAATAAGTCTTTAGTCATGAAGCCTTTCTCAAATTAGCTTAAGTAACCTTTGCAGGTAGACACATTGTCAACGTCTTGCGGTCTGCATCTGGTGACGCATCTCTCTGTCAGCCTTCACTATCTCCGTCTCTCTGCATGCATGGCAACTGTGTCAAAGAAAAATAAAGCTTTAATATTTTTTTTAGTTTTAAAAACGTTGTCCCACACTAGGAATTTCTACTCAAATAACAATAGCCGGAACAACTATTGTAAGGCATAAAAATTATTGTTGCTTGCGGGAATCGAATCCGCGGCACACAGCGCAGCAGCTGATCCTCACATTACTAATCTGTAAGCCGACCGTACAACCACTGCGCGTGTCGTCAATTGTTACCTTTGCGCTTCAGAACTTATGAGAAGATTCAAAGGACACAACTTGAATTTGCTAAGTAGATACCTATCCTTGAATACATAATTCCAGATTATTTCAATCCATCACCACCAACTCAAGCTATGTGTTTTTAAAGTTGATTTTAAGAGATCAGGTTTTATGAAGAAAACATTGAAAAATAAAAAAAGCCTCATTTAGTATTAGTGAAGATAGATAAGTATATTCTGGGCTAGGTGCAATTTTTTTTATTATTACTGTTCCCAAACTTTTCTGCTTAAATCGACATAGATAAAATGCAGATGCACTCCCTGAAAATAATCAAATAATCTTACCGGTGCTCATGCCCAAACCACACGAATTTCCGTTACCTTTTAACGCCTAAACCGCTGAACCGATTTAGTTTTTTAGCTGATCGAATATATGAAGAACATAGGATAGTTTTCATCCCGGTAGTGTGTTCTTAGGATAATAAAACATTTTTACGCGGGCGAAGCCGCGGGCAGAAGGTAGTTTAAAATATATTAATATGGATGGTTGGATAGTAAGGAAGTAATAGGATTTAGTATGATTGTTACTTACGGTGGCAACTTCTGCGCCAGCCAAAACTCCTTGGTGGAATCGCAGTAGCTCCTCAGCTGTCTTCTATCCCACGGGACGGTCTTCATCCTCCATTCCGGGGACACATACGGCAGTGTCAGCGGCGGTAACTTTATCTGAAATATAATTATGGCTATGTTGGGAAGAATATTGCTGAAGCTTTTCTATCGCTATGATTTCGATGACGAAAAAGCATGGAGCTTTTAGTTGTTTTGTTATTAATTAAACTGCGAGTTGAAATAATAAACAGACTAACGCAGACGTCGACGCTGCGCAGACGTTGGAGGAACGCCAACGCTCGTAAAACGCCAGTGGGATAGCGGCCGATTAGAAGAAGATAGAAGGTGATTTCGGCAATTTACTAAAGAGTTATCAAGTATTAACTTTAATACTTTCGCGTTTCATAATTGAGAAACAATATACCACGGGTATTTAAATAAAATAAATAGGTAAATATATTTTCAACACACTTGCTCATAATCATAAAGTGGCTCTAATTTCACCGCAATTAGGCACATAATGACACCTGTTATCAAACTGTGACTTTTTCATTACTATTATTCACAAGTGAGTTATAGAGTTTTTTTTTAATTTATTGGTTGAGTTGCTTTGTTCTTAAAAAAAGTTTCGATACAAAAAAGATCGTTCTCAATAGTACAAATGCAACACATTTCATGCAACTTCGTATTTCAATAGATAATTTCAACTTGTACGTGTTTAATAAATAAAACTTTCACTCAAATATAACTTTTGTTTTTGTCTGTAATAAAGAAAACTTGAAATTCGCCATTTTGTACGTAGCTAAAACGCTATCCGCGAAAAGCCAAAAAAAGAAAACTCATTCTTTTTAGTCTGTGGCCGATCGCTAGAGTAAAAATGTTCTGTGGTGGCCGATCGCCATTGTTAGATGCGCGCGCATAGGAAAACTGATTAATTGTGCCCGCCATTGCGAAAAAATTTCACAACTCGTTTTGACTGTTGGAAATAATTATTTAGTATTTTTTTCTTCTCAAGTGTGTTGAAAAACGTCGTATGATACACGTGTGTATTGATGATTACCGTCCTCGGCTCTCTTAAGACCCTCGCCTGACGGCTCGGGTTTCAATGGCACCTCAGCGGTAATCACCAACGTTACACACTTGTACCATAATGTACTAGAATCGAAATCATCGCGTTAAATACCCGTGGTATATTGTTTCTCAGTTATCAAGTAGGTACAGTAATCCCCATTCTTTTGGCCAGTCTGAAATTGGCTACAATGGCTGCGCAGTATTAAGTAGGTACCTAAATCTCATTCCAAAACACCAGCGCACAGTGCGCTGATCCAGCCCAGCCAAAAAGATTGGGGATTAACATAAGTATCAAAACAACAAACCGGATTAGCAGGCGCCGCCAGTCCTGGCAGTGGAGCCCTAACCGTGAAGTAGTCAGAGATGGCCTCTCTCGTGGCGCTTGTCATAGTACTGGTGTACATGGCATCGATCAGAATCTCACGCGCTCGCTTGTCTTTGATGTCATCCATGCTGACTGCTGGCGTCATTACCAGGCGCGGGCGGGTCCTGATTGCCTCTTCTTTCTCTTCATCAGGAGGCTTCGCCTAGGTAATCATAAAAAGCATAAGATCCACTACAGCATGAAAGTTTTGCAATAAAGACAATGAGCATTGATACACACTCAGGTCCTCATTGTGATGCAAACTGAGACCGTGGTGGATGTACAGCAGGCCATACGGCAGTGTTAAAACTTTGAGCTGGCCTAGCGTAGTACGGAGTGTCAATAGAATGCGAGGCCAAAGTTACATAATACTGGTTTTATTACCACTGGCGCGCGGCTTACTGTACTGTATGTAGGTAACTAATACAAAAGCGTGGAGATTTCACGCAAACCGTTATCTCGAAGTGAAAAAACAACACAAGTTCTTTATTAAAAATATTCCACTCAGGAAAGAACGTGTTGACCTAGTTAATAAATTAAATAATTACCAAATTAAATTAGAAGACAGCAAGAAAATTTATGAGATTGACACTCACCGCTTGCAGTTAGAATTGCAGGTACTTGAGAACAGACTTAGTTCTCTTTACAATAAATATACAAATTCAAAATTACAAATTAAAGAACACATTTTGGCCGCAAATGAGTTAGTGAGGTGTCAGTGTAACTGCCAGACAGTCTCAAATCTGATTGCAGTCCATCCTGATGCTACAGAGGACCCGGTCCAAGCTGAGAGGGTGTCTCAAAACAGTGTCTTCGTACAAGACATATCAAATGTAGCACAGGATTTGCCTCAAGTAGACCGGCCTGAGAGTGCTGCCTTTTCATTTAGTCAAAGTAAAGAAGGTTTTCATTCGGTTATGTTTTCAGACGGTATTGGAAAAGGTTTCGGTAAATTACTAAATGGCAATCAGAGTCATTCCACTTTTAATTATTGCATGCCCGGGTCATCTTACAAGCAAATAATGGAATCTGTGACAAAGAATATTTATAAACCAGATACCAATTTAACTGTAGTTGTAGGTAATAGTAAAAAAGTAAAAAAAGATGACATCACTGAGTGTGTAAAAGAGATGTTAAAGTTAAATTGCAGTAAAATTATTTTGTGTGCCTTCCCTTACTTGGATAAATTGTCAAATAGACAAAATAATCACATTCACATGCTTAATAAGCATCTGCACTTTCTTGTGAGTCACTATAGTGACAAACTTGTTTTTTTTGACATCAACATTTTTGTTGATAAATTAAAGTCGACAGGCGATACTTTGTATCTGCCTCTTAGGGTAAGACATCAAATAGCTCGGCTATTATCTTATACAATAAACTCAGACATAAGTAGTATGTCGAAGTATCCAGTTATTATTGATATTAGTAATAGTACTAATTTAAAGATGGTCAGTACCTTGAATAACGTTAGCAAAAATGCTATTAATATTTATTCTTTAAACTAGTTGATAGGACAAGGGAGGGTATCAATAACGGAATAGTTACGAGTATATCCACCATCAAAAAGGTACCTTCTTGCTCGCAAAAAAATAATTTAAAAAAAAGGTCTGAGCAGAATTCTCTGAAATTATTTCACCAAAATATTCAGGGTTATTCTTCAAAGGAATTAGAAATCGAACTGTTTTTAGAAAAAACAATGTTTGATATTGTTTGTTTCACTGAGCATTGGCTGAAAGATTACGCAATGCTAATCAATTATGAAAATTATACTGTGGGCAGTTGTTTTAACAGAAATATTATGTTGCGTGGGGGATCACTTATATTAATTAAAAATGGTATTAAATCAAAACCTCGTAAAGATATAGTAGACCTCTCAGTTGAACATAGTGTTGAACTGTCCTGTGTTGAGCTGGATAAGCATGTCATAGTGTGCGTCTACAGACCCCCTAATTATAAGAACTACTCTATATTCGAGTCAGTGATGGAAGATGTTTTGGCAAAACTCGCAATGGGTAATAAACTAGTAATTGTCTGTGGTGACTTTAATATTAATATTCTAGAAGATAATTCAGATAGAAGTAGGTTATTAAATCTCTTTAAATCATTTAATTTGTCACATGTGTTTACGGAACCAACCCGAACTACGCTGACTTCTGCTACATGTATTGATAATGTTTTTTGTTGCTGCAACTACTTGGACAATGCCATTATAAATTATCTGCCTTCGGATCATAGTGCTACTTGTGACATTGATTTGTGTGCTAGTGGGCTACTTGTGACATTTGAGTCCAATATGCTAATTAAACAAGTGCAGATTCAATCCAGACCAATAACATCCGGTAAATTAAATAAATTTAACAGCACTTTAATCGCTAAGTTAAGCGATCAGGACCTCACAGTGAATGATGGTAATATTTTGTATGATGAAGTTTTTTCAGTGGTTCAAAAAGAGTTCAATAACACTTTTAAGAAGATAACTAAAACTGTATGCCCTAAGTTTTTATTCAGTGACTGGGCGACTACAGGACTTAGAAAAAGTAGGGAAAGACTTTACGAGCTATATGGCCTTAAGCCTTGTATGAACACTGAAACGTTTAATAAGTATGTTGCTACTTACTCGAGAATTTTTAAAAATACATGTAAGGCAGCTAAGGCCTTGTATATTAGAAATAAGGTTAAATTAGCAGAAAATAAAATCAAGACGGTTTGGAAAATTATAAATAATGAAACGAACAGGAATAAAAGAAATAATCCTGATTACACGCTTGAGACCACACACGGACTTATTAGAGATAACAAAAAAGTTGCGCAAGAATTTGTAAATTTCTTTACCAACATCCCAATTAAAACTACTGAAACCTTAAATTCTTCGCCCGCGCTTGCTTTTGGATTATTAAACGCGAACGTTTCAGCCTGCCCGAATGTATTTAACTTTTCACATATAAACCCCATAACAGTAATAAAAGCTTTTAAGCAAATCAAGATCAAACCGACTGAAGATCTGTGGGGAATGTCCATCAAAGCTTGTACCTCCATTATTCAGACTATAGCGCCGTACTTAGCTGTGATTTTCAATTTGTGTGTGGATCAAGGAGTCTTTCCGGATCTAATGAAATATAGTAAGGTTATACCACTTTTTAAATCCGGGGACAGTAAAGACACAAATAATTATAGACCAGTATCCGTGTTGCCAGTTTTCAGCAAGGTATTTGAGAAGATAATGCTTAATCAAATGCTCATTCATTTTAATACGAATAAAATCTTGCATGATAAACAGTATGGTTTCACCAAAGGACGTTGTACAACTGACGCTGGTGTCACCCTATTAAAACACATCTTTAATGCGTGGGAAGAGTCGCAGGATGCCATAGGTATCTTCTGCGACCTGTCGAAGGCGTTTGATTGCGTTAATCATGAAACATTACTTCTGAAACTTGAGCATTACGGGCTAGGTCAATCAGCGTTAAGTTTGGTTGAATCTTATTTAAGTGATAGACAGCAATTAGTTCAAATAAACGGTGTGAATTCGTCGGGGTTAAACGTGAAAATGGGGGTACCCCAGGGCTCAATATTAGGTCCTTTCTTATTTTTAATATACATAAACGATTTACCCCGTTTATTGGAAAACAAACTAAACATGGTGTTATTTGCTGATGACACATCTTTAATTTTTAAAATAAATAGACGTACTTGTCAGGTTGACGACGTAAATAACGCGCTACGGCAGGTTCAGGATTGGTTCACTGCAAATAATTTAGTTTTAAATGGTAAAAAAACCAAGTGCGTAAAATTTTCCTTGCCGAATGTAAAAAGTACTGATTGTGACATTATCTTAAACAAGGAGAAGCTAGAATTCGTCGATAAAACGGTTTTCCTGGGGATCACGCTAGACTCAAAGTTACAATGGGGTCCTCATTTAATATCACTTGCAGGGCGGCTAAGTTCGGCAGCTTATGCTGTTAGAAAGATTCGTCAATTTAGTGATGTAGATACCGCGAGGCTGGTCTATTTTAGTTACTTTCATAGTATAATGTCTTACGGTATTTTACTATGGGGAAGGGCTGCAGACATTGAGTCAATTTTTATTCTGCAAAAACGAGCCATCAGAGCGATATACAATCTTCGCCGGCGCGATTCTCTAAGGGAACTGTTAAGGGCATTAACATCATGACGGTTCCTTGTCAATATATTTATGAAAATATCATGTACGTGAGAAAGAATTTACATCTTTTTAGTAAAAACGGAGATAGACATAATTACATTACTAGAAATAGGGACCAATTAGTTCAACCAGGTTTCAGACTGGCTAAAGTAGCCTCTTCTTTCATGGGGTACTGTACAAAATGTTACAATAAAATTCCTCCCCACATTCTAGAACTGAATGAGACGAAATTTAAAACTTGTATAAAACGCACACTATGCAGGCAGGCATATTATAAGTTGGGGGATTACATCACTGATAAAAATGCTTGGCTCAATGCTAGTCTTGCTCCACAACCACTAGGGCGCAAAAACAAGTGATATGCAGAACATTATTGTTCTGTAGAATTGTTGGACCTGCTGAAGACTGTATGAATATATTTGTATTATATAGACTCAATTTCTTTTAGTATAGTATAACTGCGCAGCACGTGTGTGAGTACTATGTACCCAACTGTAAATCTACCATTTGCTGTACCTTGGTGTCGTTCGTTGACTTGTGTTTGCCCTGGCAGTTGAGTGTGTCATGCTCTCTCAAATGTCTCTCTGATGGTGGCGTGTGTGTTGGATCATTCGGTTCCCTTCATGGTGGTTGAGCTGGGTGGTGCCGATTCATGCGTCATGTTCGTGAACGGGCGCCGTCAGTTGGGATTGGTCTTAACTTAACTGCTTCGGATGCTAGTGTTTTTCTAGTGCTTATTATGTAACTGCACAGTACATGTGTGAGTACTTTTAATACTTTGTACGTAGTATAGTATGTAGTGATTCTGGGTGCATTGTCCTCACACATATAAATTTATTAATGTATGTACTTATGTACCTAAATTTTGTAAAAAAAACATATATTTTTTTAAAAGAGTAAGTATGGAGTTTCTTGTGCGTTCTTCTCCATAACAAGCTACTTTCCGAATGCACGGTAGAATCAATTTTTATTCCCTGTAAATTTTAATGTATTCTAACGTTCAAAAGTGCCGCTTTGTGGCCTAGTTGAAATAAAATATCTTTGTCTTTGAAAAAACAGAAAGGACAATATGGTCCGTTGGTATGATGTTTTTGTAAATGTTTGTCCTGTATATTTTTGTGGTGTATAATAAAGTATATAATAAATAAATATGCCGGGCGTGAACCCAATTCGTATGTATTAGGTAGGTACTTATTTTTTTCAGTCTTTGTTCCCATGATGGATGAATTTCCTTCGCAACTTTTCTTCTTTATAATCAGCAATTATTCAGGATTAGGTAGGTTCACAACCCTCCCAGTGGCTTCCCGCATTGTCAAGGCGGGGGGGGGGGCTCAGAAGCCTTAGCTTGGTCACCCATGGTGAAGCGAAGAGGAACCCGATGAGCGGCCGCTCGTCTGGGCTTTTGTCGATTAAGCCAACGACGTAGCTGCCAACAAGTAGGTTGCGGTGCCGCTTGGTTATTGGCAACTGGCAACATCGCAATTCGCAACTGTGGCAGGGCGCGATGTCCTATGGACCGTCCCAGTACGATATCGCACCTGAGTGTTGGCGGCCATGGCGGGAGAGGAGTGCCGTATTGTGGTGCGCCGCTCTCCCTATCTCCCGCGGCCTAGACGGGATCGCCACCGTCTGATGGCGGAAGTGGTGGGGCCGCAGGGGAGGTCCCTATCCCCGGCCGAAAAGTGGTAGGTGGCGTGGCCACTGATCTGACCCGTCACAGCGGGACCAAGGGTTTCATACACGGGGTCGACCGGCGCCCATGTGCTGGTTTGGTCCCGGCGTGCAATGTGTTCAGGTGCGCCGGTGATGGGAGTACACCCCAGAGGACGGTCTGGTGACGGACAGCCGCGGTGAGTGCTAACGCGTGCCCGTGTTTCCGACATAAGCGGCACAGGAGGACACTGTGGAGTTTTAGTGGATTGGATAACTGCGCTATCTCCCCGTGGTAGCACAGTATGCATGATTCTCGCTACATACTTGACTACTACAATGTTGTGTGGTGGCCCAGTGGTTAAGACCTCGTCTTGCTTGAGGCCGTGGGTCAAATCCGGGCAAGTGCCAATGTGACTTTTCAATTCATATGTACCTACCTAGTTTTTAAGTTTATCTTGGACATCGCTCACAACGCTGAAGGAAAACATCGTGAGGAAACCAGAACTTACCTATAGTTAGTCTATTCTAAATTTGTTTTGTGCTCCATAGGTGTAGGTAATTGCTGTAAGGCTTTCCAGTGCGAAGATAATTGAAAAATTAAATAGGTACTTACATAAGGTTGCTGCACTTTAGTCGGGTCTGTACGATTGATAGGTTTAGGACAGTGCATCAGACTGAACGGTACACCCTTAGTCCGCCAAGCAGACAGAGTGTGGTGATCCTTAAGCGGCGGAGGCATAATCCTCAGGCACCTAGGCTTCTCTTTATACGTTGTAAAAGTCGGTGGAATGATTTTCCCGTTGCGAAAATCCGTTCTGTTCGTGGTTTGGTAGTCAAACAGCATTGTCTCCATTCTGGCTTCTGCATCTGACATTTTGATTTATTTTATTTAAACAATAGCTTTATATAAGACTTATTAGGTTCGGATTGGATTTGTCCTTTTTTAGTTTGTTTAGCTTCGAATTGTCCGTATATATAAGTTTCTCTGTGCTTCGAATTCGCTGTAGAAGTGACACGACACTGACAGTGAAACTGTCTTAGAGAGTACTTATATTCCTTGCTGTCAGGTTTAGTTGTTCTCGTATACCATATGAAAAGAGAATTTAATCAGTGGGTTTGAACTCCTTGGTCATACAAGGTGGATTCAAGTTTGCAAGAAGTGAACTTGAAATAAGGTTTCTTTGCTGAAGAGCTGGTCAATTCATAGAACATGTAGCTCAAGTGTTTTTAACAAGCTTTTATTTTTAACCGACTTCAAAAAAAGGAGGAGGTTCTCAATTCGTCGGAATCTTTTTTTTTTTTTGTATGTTCCCCGATTACTCTAAGACGCCTGGACCGATTTCAAAAATTCTTCTTTTGTTTGAAAGGGTATACTTCCTAGTTGGTCCCATAATCATCAGGTCAGGATCTGATGATGGAATCTTAGAGAAATCGAGGGAACTCCTCAAATGTTATAGGCAAACATATAGCGATTTTGGTATTTTCATCAACAATGCAATCATTTGCACTCAGAAAGTATCATTTGGTGAAGTGGAACTGATGAAGAAGACCACAGATGGCAACTGAAACTCCTTAATGCTAAGTATGTCACGGGTATAAAATATCTCGAATAGTTAACCGACTATGATTAAGCAAATACTTATAAATGAATGGTACTGATGAAAATGGTACCATTGAACTGTTCTGATGATGAAGCCGGAAGGTAGGCACTGGAACTCTGAAATAAAACAATGTATCCTAGTCGTGCTTGGGCTTATTGGAATCGTCATGAGATGTACTTCGGCCATAAATGATTATCATGTTAATTGGAGATACCTACCAAAACTAAAAAGAGAAAAATAAAAACTTTTTAACAAAAAATTAAACCGAATTCCAGAACAAAAAACTACAAACCAAAAAATAACTTTCTTTTCCGAAGTCGGTGTCGAAAAACTAAAAAAAAAAACCGGTACAAAAGATTCATAGAACATGTAGCTCAAGTGTTTTTAACAAGCTTTTATTTTTAGGTTGGTTTGTATGTAGGTATGAATCTATGTAACGGAACCTTTGAACGTGATTTTTACCCTCTTCAAAAAGTCGGATTAATTTGAAATTTAGCATACATAACAAGGACCAACGACAATGCAATAATTTAAATAGTTTGTCCCATTATACTTTCCAGGATCTTCAGGATTAGCGATTGAACTAAAATGTAAAAATATATAATAGTTTAAAAAACACGCTTCAACAGAAAACCAAACTAAAAACTAGAAAACATAATCAATAAATTTAAATTAAGAATAGTGTGATTAATAATAAAAATATTTTACAGTAAAAAAGCGTGGGGTGCTTTTTCTTATTGTACAATTACCAATATCTGTTAATAAATAAAATATTATAAAATTTACATCAAGCACCCCACGCTTTAATTTTTTTTTTGTTAATTACACTATTCTTAATTTAAATTTATTTATTTTCTAGTTTTTAGTTTGGTTTTCTATTAAAGCGTTTTTTTTTAACTATTATTTATTTACTAGCTTCTGCCAGCGGCTTCGCCCGCGTGTATTATACATATAAATCTTCCTCTTGAATCACTCTATCTATTAAAAAAAAACCGCATCAAAATATGTTGCGTAGTTTTAATTTCTAAGTAAGTCTTGAAAGTAAGATTTTGTTTTATACTATGTAAGGATTGAGAACATAAATCTGTTGAATGGTAAAACGAATTATGATGGTAAAAGTCTCTTCATAAAAAAGAAAACACATTCCGTATAATTTTTAAGAAAATCCTCAAAAACAAATCTATGAAACTGCAAGTACATAAGTACAATTAGGTTGGAATGGCTGCGTTTTTTTTTTATGAACCTAGCCTAAATAAAACAATCATATCATAATTTAAATAATTTATTTAAAATTCATAAATAATTTACACCATGTAATAAACATTTCAAACTATTCAGATAATACCACAAAATTAAATAATAACTTACTATCACAAAATTGATAAACAATAGACAATGTGGAATCTCTGGTTACAGTAACGTCAGCTTAGTGGACCCCTTAAATAACCAAAAAAAAACATACCTAAACAATATTTAAATATTATTATATTTATAGTTCAAGGAAATTCCTATTTCATGACTTCAAAAAATATTATCCATATTCATATTATTATTTTTAGGAAAGATCAGAATTTGTGATTTTTTGTTTGAAAGTGTCGCAAGAATTGGTTCAGCCGTTTAGTAGATAGCAGTAGAAAATTTGCAAACAAATTAATGACGAAAATTGCCTAGAATCTACTTACCAATTTTTTCTTTTACTATACGAGATCAAAATCACATAATACAAAAATATTAAGTAGATTTTTTTATATATCTTATAGTTAATTCATAGTGAACGCCATAATATACATTTTTTTTTTACGTACAAAGCGTTTATTTATTAGTTTACATTTAATCACTAATTCATAGCGAAAGAAATACAGCAGTCAAAATTACGTTACATCAATTAACTATTACCCAATTATACAGGGCTTAATGGCAAGGTGTGATCATATTTTTAATTAAACTTCGTCTACTCATGTATATTCATGGACCCAGTGATTAATTAGTGCACAATGGCAAGTCAAATCGGGCAATGTAATGAATAAATGGTGGTACATGTGTTGGATCATTCGGTTCCCTTCCTGATAGTTGAGCTGAGTGGTGCCGATCCATGCGTCATGTTCGTGAAAGGGCGCCATCAGTTGGGATTGCTCATAACTTTGCTGCCTCGGCCTGTTATTGTACTGTTTTTTTTAATTCGTTGTTAATCTAGAAGCTTTTACGTGCACGTCTTTTTACATTGTTCTCACATATATGTATATTTTCAACAAGAATGATGTTACCAAAAAATTGTAATGAAATCTGATGGAAAAGAGTGTCCGTGGAGATTCTTGCAAATTCTTCTCCATTGAGCGAATTTGCAACTAGAGTCATCTTGTTTTTTGTTTGACAATTCAAAGGTACCTCTAAGGTTTATTTGATATAAACTATTTGATTTTGGATACTGATTTAAACTTCTATATTTATCTGTCTGGTCATTATGAATATTGCTACATAACTTTTGGGCAATTTGGGTTCCGTCGACTTTGTTGCTTAAATAGTAATCGTACTTAATACCTATTCTATATTAAAATCAATGTCAGTGGTGTCTCATCCCATACAACGAAACTGTCCCGACGTACTGCACTGATTATTTTTTTATACATCGAACGCGTTCGGTTCTGTTCCATGGATACAGATGGTGATCTATCTATCGCCGTGGAACGGAACCGAACGCGATCGATGTACAAGAAAATAATCGGTATAATCAGATGACAAACACTAGTTACATCGGCACGGTTTATTTGTATGGGATGAGGCATCTGTATGCTAGCATTATATTATCTGTGTCAATGTCAACATACACAAACCTTTAAAAAAAACACATCTTTTTATTACCCTGCCCAATAAGTGATGGGCATTGTTCAGAAAGCCCGGTCAATTTAATTACTTCAATGCTTTTTATGATATTGCCTATTCATATTGGGCATTTTTAAAATTGCCCGGGCATTATGGATAATGCCGTATTAATCAATTGGTCCATACAAATATAAACTACTTTCTCTAAGGAAGTCATAGGAAATTTCCAAGTTGTCGTCACGTAACCAAATTTTGTACAAGTCTTACTTGGAGAAAATTATTCAGCAGAAGTAGTATTTAAAATATGATCGCGCCCTTGCGTTACACACTGTATCATTACAAAACATGAGTATCGTGTCTGTGTGATTGGCTAAAAATGGGACGGGAACGTGATCCTATTGGTCGAAACACAACACGATGCGAATGGGTTTCATAACCGAAGTCACGCAAAAAGAAAACCCATGTACGAGAACTTTTCTATGTACAGTTGAACAAAGAAATTGGTGTACAGGCTTGAACTTTCAACTGTGCACTATAAACAATCCTGTGAAAGTGCTGTTTTTTATATCCCTCTTATACATATGTGCATAAGCATAAAAAGTTAAACTTCAACTCTTTATAAATTATGAGTTTTGTAGAAGAAACAGCATGATTTTGCTAATATCATATAGCATAAAATCACTCACATAATTAACATGAATACAGACTGTGTGGGTGGTGGAAATAATTTTGCCTGTACATTAGACTCCTTGTTCGACTGTAATACGTACTAGACAAACTCGTGGAAACCCTTTCCACGCTAAAGTATTTAAGAATCACCGTACGAATCATTTTTGCGTTTTTAATTTCTTCAAAAGTTTCAACAAAAACCTGTAATAAATTGTATTAAAATTTTACCATGGATTGTGTGCACGATCTTTGCCCCACATGATTGCAAGCATTCTCCTCGATGAATTAAAATATTTAATTAAAATGTTTGGTTTTGTAAACCGGCAAGTTTTTCAACACTAGGGGTGAATTAAGTACTAAATCCACGGTAAAACTTTATACCCTTTCCCCTTTCAAGCTTGTCTATTACGTATTAAAACATAATGTTGATCTTCTTCAAACTAGTTGTTTAACTTACGACATTAAGGTCGTATCACAATCATTATAATTATCCTTAATTATGATGTAGGCTTAAATATGTTGTTTTCGTGACAGTTTACAAGTAAAAATCGGATCACAATGCTGCAGTATACTATGAAGGCAAAGTGACATTCTAGGAGCGATAATGATTGTCAAAATGTATGGGATAGATATGCGGTACCGTAAGCTAACAGTAATCTATCCCTAATATAATGTCTTTCTGTTTAGAGCCCATGGTCTACAGCATACTAGTTGGCATACAATTTTTGGAGTATGTGAGTACTACGTACCAACTGTAAATCTAACATTTACTGTACTTATTATGTCACCTGAATGTGCCCTGGCAGTTATGAGTATGTCATGCTCTCTCAAATGTCTCTCTGATGTGTTGGATCATTCGGTTCCCCATCATGATGGTTGAGCTGAGTGGTGCCAATCCATGCGTCATGTTCGTGAACGGGCGCCATCAGTTGGGATTGGTCATAACTTGGCTGTCTCGGCCTGTTTTTGATTATTTATTATTTTTTGGGATTGTTTGTTTTACCACTAACTCACCTGATGATAAGCGATGATTTTTTTATATGGAGAACCCCGAAACTAGCTAAGTTGAAAGTGGACTCAGGCTTCTGGGTTTGGTTCTGCAGCGGGCTCTTTTTCAATGGTACAATACCTATACTACAACACCCTGCATCAATACTGAAAACTATTATTCTACTATAAGCCATTATGAACAATATCCAAAAGATAACTACCTAACAAGGAAAACCATTCAGGTGCATTGTTTCGGTATAAATCTCAATGAAAATCAGACTTTATTTAGATTAAATGACCAAAGACAGCAAGTTTCATTTTCGTAATATGGCCAGTAGTCTATGGCATACATAAACCTTAAAAGCACAGAGGAATTTCGAAAACTATCTACGTTTGAAAGTGCATAAAAGGAAAACTTCCAAAAAATACAACCAGAATTATGTTTTGCGGAAATTCAGAAAAAATATTTAAGAAAACCTACTAAACCTACCTACTTAACATTAAAAAGCACACTTTCAGTCTATGCCCCGCAAAGACTACGTTTTATTTACATAAATATATTACAAATTTATTTACTTAACAATTTTAGCTAAACTGGTAATTCATTACAATATTAATTATTTTGCTGATAGATACTCACATTATCGGAGTAATGCTTTGGTTGGACAATATTAATAAATTGGACTACATTGTTTTGGTCCTACACTACTAATGTACGCACATTAAGGTAGCTTTTATTGCGATAGATATACTTTAAACACAGCAAGTCTTGATTAAAAATTCGTTTACTGAAGTAAATTAAAAACCCGATCTGTCAAACCGCCATCTTTAATTCTTACTAACTCATTTTCAAATGAAATCCACACTAAAAACTTAAAACATTCTTAAAGGCCACATAATCGGGTTATCACGTATTATTAAAAATCTAACACTTAAAACCATAAATATGATATATACAAATACATTTTGACACCTTAAAATTGACAGGAAAATTGGCGCCAACTTTGACGTTTCAAAATGGCCGTCTAACCTCAATTGAAATATAATTGCAATAACACCACAAAAAGGCATTGTAGTAATAGTAGAACAGCCGAGGATACAAATTTAGCTAGATTTTTGTTATTGCCATACTTATTTGTATGTTTTTGTCAATCTGGGACTTTAATTTCGGCCCAGATTGGACAGAAGGGGGAAGCGGGTCCTCCCCAGGACCAGCCTCGTGGTATGGCTAAATGGCTTAGACCTGTTTTGATAGCACCTGAATGTCCGTTAAAGTTCGTACTGTCCAGCATGCCAGGACAGAGGATGCTGCTTTGGCCTGTTGCCTTGACGTCGACTGTGGTTATAATGTCTTCGCTCAGTACTGATTGGCAGGTTTTGAATGCTGAAAAAGATGAAGATCGGAATTAAAATGATGTAGGAACGCCTTCACTCTACAGATATTATGTCTAAGTGTAAGTACAATCAGTGTGGTTTTCCTCTTGTCAATCAAGTGCTGGAATGAAATGACTGAAGGTTAAATTTATAATCTAAACACGAGGCGAATTGAAATAAATTATGTCTTAAATTCATAATATTCATGAGATCTGCAGTTTTAATGACTTTCGTTTTATTATGCAAGAAGATTCATCTACGTATGTATTTCTAAAAATAGGATAGCTTATTGCAGGGTTTATATGCGTCATCTACTTGACTTTTTCGACACTAACGAACAATATGAGTAAGAAATTTTAAAAATACTTTTTGCGCACCGTTTTAGAATGTTCTATCTAATGTTTATGCAAATGTATGAAAAGGTATCATAATAAATATTCAATTGACGATCGGGCGGATGCCTAAACTCTTACGCCAATAGTACCTATATAATCCCTATAGCTTGTAACTAGCCACAGAATTGTGAACTATCAGCTGAAAACCCTTAAATAAAACGGGGAAGAACAGAGCTGCTGTATTTCCATGCCAAAAAAAGAACACTCACATGACGAATAGAGCACCTGGCAAATCTTTACATAGAAACTATTATGCAAGAAATGGCATAAAAAGTTTCCCTGCGTATTGAACACGTGAAACTCGAATATAGACGCATGACGACTTACAATAGTCCACAGCTGTGTCCAAATACAGTAGATAATTGTAGATAAAATACATTGATCATATTAATGAACTCGTTTGAACGATAATACACAGTTGCTTATCAGTGTAATCCTATTGTTTTTATCGTTACATTGTTGCTTAAGATTCTTGTTGTTATGGCGGATATAGATAACAAAATGAGTATATAATCAGTCATGTCTTGGTCATATGCTTGGATTAGTTACAAATGGTTTAAGCTCTGCTTTTTTTTCTTGGAAAAGTGACGTTTTTAGTCGTGCATTGCACTAATCTATGACAAAATGTCTGTTTATCTTTTAATAAATTTTTAAAAGAGACTTTCAAAAGTATTTATGTTGTAAATTAAACGATATAATATCGTTTTCTTTTGACTAAAATTAATTCCCATTATTGACGTCTTAAACTAAATCAAAATCTTTAAAGTAAAGTAAACGTTTATTTCGATAGATTAAAAAGGAAATGAAAGAAATACAAACATAAATCTATGATGTACTTGAACATAATGTGTAGTAAGTGTAACAGCTTTGGTTGTCATTGTAGTGTAGAATTACAAAATATCACCACGGCAACGTCCTTGCCTTATTAAATATTTAAGTGACTGTAAATTGTCACCCCCACAGCTTTCGGCTTGCTTTTGTAACTCAGTTACTTTGTGACGGAAAATTCCGAATTCATTTTCTCTGAGAATGAATTTGCTTAGGCTAATGCCACGTTTTTAACAACATTATGACCCAAATTAAAATCATAAAAGAAGTCTAGAGAACGTAATATGTAGTTGCATTAATTTAAGTAGATCGAAATATCCAAATTATCTCGAAACGAGATATGATATTGTACCGAATTATACCTACCTTTTTCCCAATTCTTGTATATTTTATCAGTGAGCATTATGACTCTTTTTTAATGTACATACAGATAATATGATGATGAATTGATAAAAATGCATGTAAATAACTCAACCTAAATTGATTAAAAAATAATCATAACATGGAGCCTCATTATTTAGTTGCACACCTCACTATTTTGCCGGGTGTAGTTTTGAACAAAAAAAAAATGTAAAAAAATACAGCGCAATTCGATATAAGCCCAAACAGACAGGGTCCGTGCCGCTCGACCCGATTAGATCTGAAGATATCAAGATACCTGCATATTTGTTTTGATAGGCGTAAAAACGTCGATGTCAGGCAGAAAAATATGCTATTTCAGTTATGAAGAAATTCTAGCCATAAAAGTTTTCTGTGTACAAATATTATTAAACATTTAATTCGTTTTGGAGGAGTATCCAAAAGTAGTGAAAAAATAACGCGTTGTTAATAATTTTTTTAAAGCAAAACTATTTGTTATACGAAAAAACTGTGTTTCACAAATAATGTACATGAAACAATAATAAATATGTCGGACGAAGGTATACGATTAATAATTAGGAACAAAGAAATATTACTTGTAAGTTTACATTAATTCAGTTTTGTTTAATTGGCAACATTTAGCTTCTGATTTAAACCTCAGTTCGATTTTATTCGATTGACAACACTTTATTCTTCTTATGTCAAAATACTCGATTCTGATTGGATGTTTTAAAAGCGGTAACTTGCCAGATTAGTTCTTTGGCCAATGAAAAAGCAAGGAGAGTCTATGCTATGCTGGCTCTCTCGAGTGGAGTCTCTGGCCATGTTTTGGTGGAGTTAGAAAAAGAAGCGCGCGTTTCGGAGTTAAAAAGAGTTGTGAGGAAAAGATTTGAGAAGTGAAGTAGCAAAAAAGTGGCGTGTATAAACTTGAAAGTGTGTTTTTGTTGAGAGAAAGCGAAATGCTTGGTGACCGAATCCGCTGCTTTGTTAAAATTAGACCAAGGACTATCTCAATGGCATTAGTTACCCGCTACTTGCTTTGTGCCAGCATTAAACCCAGCATGACGCCCACGAGACCCAAGAGAGACATGGAGCATGAACTCGAATTTATTGAGGAGGGTCCTGCTTTCCGACAAATATTTTTTTTTTTTCAAACCTTGTAACCTAGCCATTACTGAGGTGAATGCTTTAGAAAGTTACCGTTTTACGGCATTAAAGCGGTTGTAGGCCCTTAACGTTGACTCGTTTCTCAATTTGTAATTCTTTATTCAGGAACTGGGGATCTACTAGAACTAAAAGGAATCTACTAATGCAGGATTCTACTAGAGAAGAAGAAGACGGCTATCTACTTACTCTGCACATTACTCCTGGTCCGGAACTCTCCAATGAAGACCAGCTCCATGTTACTGGCTACCGCGAGGTCCGCTATACTCCTGAGACTGGTGACGTCACTAGCATCCAGCTTCTCTTTGAAGTGTAAGTTCACGACGATCAGCGGTCTACTGCATAACAGGAACGCTGGAAAGAGAAAAAAGATTGTGAGGAATTGGATTGACAATCAGGTCAATTTGGGAGACCTTACGAAATCCATACTAATAGTTATTCTAAATGAGAAAGTAACTCTGTCTGTCTGTTTATTGTAAACTTTTAAAGGCCTAAGTGTTTTTTAGGGATCCGAAAAACGGGACCCTATTACTAAGACTCCACGATCCGTTTGTCACCAGGCTGTATCTCATAAACCGTGATAGCTAGACAGTTGTTTTTTTCACAGATTATGTATATCTGATGCCGCCATAACAACAAATACTAAAAACAGAATTAAATAAATATTTAAGTGGGGCTCCCATAAAACAAACGTGTATTTTTTGCCGTTTTTTGTGATTACGGTACGGAACCCTTCGTGCATGAGTCCGACTCGCATTTGGCCGGTTTTTAGAACATACCACGTTGGCGAAGCTGTGGCAGTAGCTAATACTTATGATAAGATGTCCTTATTTCAGAAATTATTTTCACATGGACTATTCAGGTATCTTTTAGACATATGTTTGTGCGTATACTAATATTCATTGCAGTGGAATCATGTGATAAATCATCTCTGTGACCGTTCTTTTCTTTAAATAAGGATAAGTGCACCTCAAAAACCTTGTACAAACATTCAAATACATAATATTTATCTATGATACAGTCACTTTAGATATCAACACAAGGAGTTAAACAACAAAGTCCATGACAATTGAAATTCATGATTAAAGGCGTCTAGAAAGATAAACACACTGGCAAAATTAGCAGAACAAAATAAAAATTATCTGTATAAAAGAGACAGTATGTATGTATGTTCCTTATAGACTCCAAAACGGCTGGACCGATTACAAAAATTCTTTCACCGTTGGGAAGCTAAACTATCCCCGGGTGACATAGGCTACTTTTTATCCCTGTATTCCCACGGGAACGGGAACTACGCGGGTGAAACAGCGAGGCGTCCGCTAGTATTTTATAAAAAAAACTAGCTTCTGCCAGCGGCTTCGCCCGCGTGTAAAAAATAGATAGTAGCCGATTCTCAGACCTACTGAATATGCATATAAAATTTCATAAAAATCGGTCAAGCCGTTTCGGAGGAGTATGGTAACTAACATTGTGACACGAGAATTTTATATATAAGACACGAATAAGTTTAAAAAACTTTATTACGGCAATTTTTCCTTCCTTAAAAAAACACCTTTAAAAATAAAAATGAGAACGCATTTTGCGAATAACACGATTTTATGGGCAAACTGCACAATGTCGAACTTTAAAAAGTTAATTAAAAACATTTTTACACACCAATAATACCACATTTCTTGTTCCGCTAATTTTGCCGATGTGTGATTAAGAAGAATCTAGGTACATATATATACAAAGAAACTTAAGAAGAAAACAAACATTGAAAAGTCTTATCATGAAAAATCCAGAAAACTCTGAATATTTCGTCTGCAGAGATGAATTCATTCGAGATAACATGGCGTAATAACGTCTGGGAAGAATCGTTGACCTGTAAATCTTCATTGTTCTGCTTACACTGAGGTTAAGTTTTGACAAGGGCTTGATGGTTTACGTCATAATAATATAATAGAGCCTTTTGTTGTTATTGTTACGAAGTTGACATATAGAAAGAAAGAAGAAAGAAAACTAGTTTATTTGGCACACACATATACACACAATGTCGGTACAAATAAAAGGGAACTTATTTTACAACACTTACATACATACTGTGCCCCGCGGCTGCGTCAAAAAGGTCCAGTTCAGCAAAATGCCAGACAACTGGGAGTTGCCTGACGGTGGTTTTCAACTTAACCTTACGTTGAAGTGTACGGATGTGAATCAGTTTTTACAGTGTTAAATATACAGGTAAATCGATATATGTTAATGTGTTTATAAACGACTAGAGGACGCCTCGCGGTTTCACCCGCGTAGTTCCCATCCCCATGGGAATACAGGGATAAAAAGTAGCCTATGTCACCCGGGGATAGAGTAGCTTCCCAACGGTGAAATAATTTTTGAAATCGGTCCAGTAGTTTTGGAGCCTATTCGGTACAAACAAACAAAGAATTCTTTCCTCTTTATAATATTGGTATAGATATAGGTACAGGTATGTATAATAATTTAGTGCAAACCATTATGCCATGAGCAGCTGAGCGAAATAGACGGATTGCAAGTAACGTTTGATATTAAAAAATTGTTTTTATACTCGGGTGGTTTGAGAAATATTGCGATCATAATGATACGTCACATTTAAAATTTTGTCAGAGAGGTAATAATAGACGGTTTGATAGCAATTGGTGGGGATAAAATTTCCATTATGGGCCGTTGATTTGGAAGTAATTTTTTTTTTATAGGTTCTACTCATAAATAGAAAGCTTTTTACAAATTTTCAAGTCTCGGAAATTTTATGTTTTTTTTGTATGTTTTTCGTGAGGTGAAAATATGAGAATTAGTCCCGGAGCGAGCGAAGCGAGCTCGGGAGCTTAGGGCACCCCGACACGGACAGGTTAGGTTCGAAGAGATGACGGGAGCTGAAGTGAGCGAGCAAAGCGAGCGAACTCAGCTCCCGTCATCTTCTTCGTGTTAGGTTACTTTAGACCCTTCAGACAGAAATAGGAGCCCCGCGCAGCGGGGCTCCGTCGACATTGTTGTTAAATAGTAATTGTAAAAACTTTAACCATGAATATCTCCTTAACCATTGGGTTCCGCGGGGTTGGGATGGTACAGTGGGGTAGCCCCACTACCCCCCACTTCCCTACCTCCCTTCCCGCCCCAAAAATCGATGGACTTTGATAGAAATTTGTATTCTAACCTAAAAACTTTAACCATGGATATCTCCATAACCATGGGGCTCCGAGTGGTGGGGATGGTAAAGGGGAGAGGAAAACCCTCCTCCCATCCTCCCCCCTCCCCACCGCGCCATAAATCAGCGGCCCATAAAGGAAATTTTAACCCCCGTACTCCTCCGAAACGGCTTGACCGATTCTCATGAAATTTTGTGAGCATATTGAGTAGGTCTGAGAATCGGCCAACATCTATTTTTAGTTAGGGTAGGGTAGGGTGGGTAGGGTAGGGTAGCGTAGGTAGGGTAGGGTAGGTAAGGTAGATAAATGTTTGGTGTTTTTATGGCAAAACAAAGTTTGCCGGGTCAGCTAGTTGCTAGATAAAAAAGTTTATCTTCTATGACCATGAATTAACTTTTTTTTTAAAGAGACCTTCGATATTTTAAATTCCTTATTGTCATAGACTTATTACGAAAGTCAACATCATCTTTCTGCCCTTACCCCATGTGACTTGGGGTCGGCGCAATACGTTTTCTTCTTCCATACCGTTCTGTCCCCTGTCACGATATTACTGACTCCCTTTTCCTTCATGTCACTCCTCAAACAGTCCATCCATATTTTCTTAGGCCTTCCTCTTCCTCTCCATCCATCCAAATTAATATTCATAACAATTTTCGTAACATGCGTTTCATCCCTCCTCATCACATGACCATACCAGGACAAACGGTTTCCTTTCAACTTTTCTGTCACTGGCGCCACTTTCAAACTGCCTCTAATATACTCATTTCTCACTTTATCCAATCTCGTCACGGCGCACATCCATCTCAACATTCTCATCTCTGCTACATGCAATCTGCTTTCATCCATCATTTTCACAGCCCAACATTCTGATCCATACAGTACGACAGATCTAATTACGGACTTGACCTTTAACTTGAGGGGCATCCGTGGGACGCAAGTAGTTCCAGTGACCTGTCGCCATTTCATCCATCCTGAGTTGATCCTGAGTGGACTCATTACGATAGTAATGAGGTATAATAGTAGGAAGGTAATTTAGAAGAAATAACAACATTAATCCCTACGACACAACGAGTTCGAGACGCCCCGAATTCGGCATTATTCGTAATTTTTAGGGTTCCGTACCCAAGGGTAAAAAAGGGACCCTATTACTAAGACTCCGCGGTCCGTCTGTCTGTCTGTCACCAGGCTGTATCTCAAGAACCGTGATAGCTAGAGAGTTGAAATTTTCACAGATGATGTATTTCTGTTGCCGCTATAACAACAAATACTAAAAACAGAATAAAATAAATATTTATGGAGGGCTCCCATACAAAAAACGTGATTTTTATGCCGTTTTTTGCTATAATGGTACGGAACACTTCGTGCGCGAGTCTGACTCGCACTTGGTCGGTTTTTTTTTGTTAGTCGTCGAATAGCGAATAATAGTGTCTAATATTCGATATTCGGCGAATAATTGTCTAAATAAAAATAAACTTTTAATAGTTTTTAAAACCAGAAAACCCTTATTATTATTATCATGATTTTTTATATTAGTTAGCCATAAAGCAGTAATTTTTATGTTAATAAAATTGATGACACGGTTGGCGTAGTGGTTGAGCGATTGGCTGCTGTGCTGCGTATCGCGGGTTCGATTCCTGCACGGTACAAATATTTGCTAGGCCTACAGATTGTCGTTTCGGATCTGGGTGTCTTAAATGTGTATATAACTTCAATTTCTTTTAACAATAATAACTTCAATTTCGGCAGACGGTTGTATTTTTAACTGACTTACCGAACAGGAGGAGATGTTCAACTTATTTTTTTTTTTGTAATTTAGTTTTTTTATTTACATAAATAAATGTTTTCAAAGCGGTTGAAGTAACAAAGAGGTCTTTTATAAATCAGTTATAACTTGTATGAGCATATTCTGAACTTAAGTGCAATTTTAGATAAGCCGAGGCCGACATGACACACTGCTGACTAAACCACAGCAGCTGTGAAGTACTTAGCATTTCCTTTGTTCATCCGCATCATAACAAATGCAAAACAGAAGATAATATAGTGACGGAATTCGCAAAAAGATTGTAGTGTTTCAAAGTTCGTTGGCAATATATAATGTACTTAGGTATCTAAGTAAAACAGACAAAATACATCGTAAGGGTTGGAAAAGTATTATGGGGTTTATCTATTAAGCGTTAGGGTTCTTTCAATTTAGACGTTTGGTGGCGGACTGCTGCGGCGCCGCAGCGGTGCGTGTGTCGTACTGCGCACGACCAGTTGATTTTTTCCATACAATTTATGCACACACATACTGGTTGGTGGCGTCCTTACGCCGTTGGTCCTACGCCTGATCTCTCTCCGGTCGTGTTGGATTGAGAGTCCTTATGCCGTTGGTCCTACGCCTGATCTCTCTCCGGTCGTGTTGGATTGAGAGTCCTTATGCCGTTGGTCCTACGCCTGATCTCTCTCCGGTCGTGTTGGATTGAGAGTCCTTATGCCGTTGGTCCTACGCCTGATCTCGCCCCGGTCGTGTTGGATTGAGAGTCCTTATGCCGTTGGTCCTACGCCTGATTTCTCTCCGGTCGTGTTGGATTGAAAGTCCTTACGTCGTTGGTACTACGCCTGATCTCTCTCCGGCCGTGTTGGATTGAGAGTCCTTATGCCGTTGGTCCTACGCCTGATCTCTCTCCGGTCGTGTTGGATTGAGAAACCTTACGCCGTTGGTCCTACGCCTGATCTCTCTCCGGTCGTGTTGGATTGAGAGTCCTTATGCCGTTGGTCCTACGCCTGATCTCTTTCCGGTCGTGTTGGATTGAGAGACCTTACGCCGTTGGTCCTACGCCTGATCTCTCTTCGGTCGTGTTGGATGGAAAGAGTCCTTACGCCGTTGGTCCTACGCCTGATCTCTCTCCGGTCGTGTTGGATTGAAAGAGTCCTTACGCCGTTGGTCCTACGCCTGATCTCTCTCCGGTCGTGTTGGATTAAGAGTCCTTACGCCGTTGGTCCTACGCCTGATCTCTCTCTGGTCGTGTTGGATTAAGAGTCCTTACGCCGTTGGTCCTACGCCTGATCTCTCTCCGGTCGTGTTGGATTAAGAGTCCTTACGCCGTTGGTCCTACGCCTGATCTCTCTCCGGTCGTGTTGGATTAAGAGTCCTTACGCCGTTGGTCCTACGCCTGATCTCTCTGGTCGTGTTGGATTGCCGAAGAGCCAGGGATCAGAGAGTGCACTGTGGAGTTTTGCTAAATAATTTAGTATGACCCTGTGTAGGGGTCACACCTAACAAATCAGGGTCAGGGCCTTTTATGCTCCGGGCAAAGGCTGTGGCCTGTGTTATTACAACAGCGACAAATAAAACAATGCCTGCATACAGTTTGTATAAAAGTTTTAATGAACCTCCGGGGTACGGGTTTTAAACCGCCCCGTGTGCCTCAGAGTTCCGGCGACCGGATGGACCGCAAACCGGAACCGTGTTGGATAGTATAGATCTGAGTCTAGAATATTCATAAAATATTTGGTAGCTTTACATAACTCATTGAGAATCTTTCTGAAAGTATTCTTTCAAGGGCAGAAAATATTCAGGAATTTGGAACACTTCCACTATGGGAAAAAAACATCTCTTCAGTAGGAACATATATGTTAGCCAAACTCGCAAATGTATGGGACCATGAGATTTTCTTATCGCTATTTCAGGGTTGGTTCAATTTATAGTGACCCAACCACCCCTGAAATATTGCTAACGAATTAAGAGTCACTCTGTAGAACTCAAGCTTTGAGCTTTCTGTTGATTCACCAAAGACTGGAAGTCTGGCATAAGTTACGAAGATTCAAATGCCTATGTAGCTTCTTGTTTTTGTTCGAATATCAGATCTGGACCGATCAGTGTAGTGAGGCGACTCGGGAGAGGCCTATGTCCAGCAGTGGACGTCTTTCAGCTTATGATCAGATTTGATACTGGCTTACAATAATATTAACCAATACTTCCAAAAATGTCAACTAAACCATTGTTAGCTTTAACTACGCACAAGCTAACTACTATGTACAGACGCTATACACTCTGCTGTCCCTTTCTGGAAACACAGGCGTGAAGTTATGTACGCCAACAGTCAAATACCCATGAACTGTGGTGGGCACTAATTTGTACTTCAATGTCTATCTACATAACTAGCAAAGGAACATGAATAGCAAAATGTTCACAATACATGTACCGTTTGACACTTGTAATTGAGTATTTCCGATAGTTTTCGATATAATAGCTTTCAGGGGCCTTACCCGGACGTGTCAAAACTATCGTGATTCCACTGTGAGAGAGAGACAGAGCTGTATATGACGGTAACAGCGCTGCCCCTTTTCGACATAGCGGAATCATGATGGCGTTGGCGGGTTATAGTACCCCAGTACTTATTCTGCTGCTATTATAATTGTGTGAAAGTTTGTGAGGATGGATGTGTGGATGTTTGTTATTCTTTCATGCAAAAACTACTGAGCGGATTTTGATGAAACTTTACAGAAATATAGCTTATACATCAGAATATACACATAGGCTATAATTTATAAAGATATTGGGAGAAGTACTAATATCACGCGGGCGGAGCCAGCAGCTAGTACAAAATAATTGACAGTGAAGTATAGTACGAGTACTCGCATGTTATTAAAAACTTTATAACTTTTTTTTTTTAATCTTTTGGTTTTCTTGTCGCCACGCCACCTATTACATGGAATTTAACATTTAACTCCAAGGATCCTGTTTCTTATAAAGATCAAAACAAGTATTTAGACTTACTGAGGTATGTGGCGCTTAAATCCTGAGACACAGTGTGACAGTGTGGCTACAACGGCCAAGATAAGGTAGCCCGTACAGCCACATAAAAAAAAACTCTGTATACATCCACCTATCCTACCTATCTCTTCAGCTAATACCAGCGTGATGTTATGTCATGTTTTTTGACCAATGCTGATTATATTTAAGCCGTAGAAGTAGGTACAAACGACCTTGCTGTACTACCAATGAACTAGTATTATTTTGTACTCGTAATATCACTCTAGGATCTTTATGATTGCAGGGGCTTACCTCTATTATTAACAGTTATGGCGACTCACTGAATAATGAAGATGGTAAATGTCGATGGACATTTTTTCTCTAGGGTTTCGTAGCCAAATGGCAAAAAACGGAACCCTTATGGATTCATCATGTCTGTCTGTCTGTCTGTCAGTCCGTATGTCACAGCCACTTTTTTCCGAAACTAAGAACTATGCTGTTGAAACTTGGTAAGTACCCAAACCGCATTAAGATTTTCACACAAAAATAGTTCCCCATACTTAGAACTGAAACTCATTTTTTTTTTTTCATCTAACCCATATGTGTGGGGTATTTATGGATAGGTCTTCAAAAATGATATTGAATTAGTTTCTAATATATTTTTTTCTAAACTGAATAGTTTGCGCGAGATACACTTCCAAAGTGGTAAAATGTCCCCACCCCACCCCCCCATGTAACTTCTAAAATAAGAGAATGATAAAACTAAAAAAAATATATGATGTACATTACCATGTAAACTTCCACCGAAAATTGGTTTGTTAATACGTCATAAATCGTAAACCGCAATTTACCAAGTACGGAACCCTTAGTGCGCGAGTCCGACTCGCACTTTTTTATTTTAGTGTGACGCTATACTGTAAGTCCTAACACTCTAAATAGCTTATATTGTCTCACTACAAGGCAAATAACTGCCTCTCTTTTTTCCACACAATTATGGTATGGTGGACATCCCACCACCACTAAACGTTTTGAGAATACATTATTATTTTTTATTTTTATGCGTACAGCTAAGGAGTGGAATACGCTGCCGGAGTCTGTGTTTCCCGATAGCTACAATCTAGGGGACTTTAAGTCAAGAGTGTATAGGTTACTTCTAGGCAAGCGTGCTTCGCCGTCGAACACATCATCGTTTACCATCAGGTGAGATAGTGGTCAAGCGCGAGCCTATATCAAATAAAAAATAAAAAAAAGTTATATTTATGTAAATAAATCAGTGAGGCATCCACCCGATGATTATCACTCTGTAAACAACAAAAAAAACTTTTTGCAAAAAAATACTACCGACTTCCAAATACAAAACTACAAAGTGAAAAATAACTTAATTTTTTGAAGTCGGTGTCTTTCGTAGGTACCATTTTATTGCGTTAAGTACACCGACTTCAAAAAATTAAGTTATTTTTCATTTTGTAGTTTTGTATTTGGAAGTCGGTAGTATTTTTTTGCAAAAGGTTTTTTATTTTTCACTTTTTAGTTGTACGTACCTAATAGGCAAGTTAGTAAGGGAACTATTTCGACAGAATAGATTTCATGTAACTTGAACATAACCGGAGAAATGAGAGATCTGCTTACCCCTTAAGAGCGAACTGGCGTGATGGTAAGTTATGAAATGTTATAAATAACAAACAGACATGCGATTGCAGCAATCCCGAGAGATTTGTCGTTATTTATTGAAGAGTTCTGTTGTATATCTCCGTAGTTCTTCATCAGATCATCACAAAATTAAAATGGGACCAATTTCGGAACATACTTTTTCAAACAAAAAAATAATTTTCAAAATTGGTCCACAATTGACGAAGATGTCGGTGAACATACAAAAAAAAAAAACAAACATGAAGTCGAACATAGAACCTCCTCCTTTTTGGGAAGTCGGTTAAAAATACCGAAACACATTGAAGCAACTGATGGTGAAATGGAACGCAGACCTCAGAAAAGAAGTATATTTCAATAAATGCCTCAGAGAACCAATCTAAGGATAGGAATTCATTGAGGCATCCACCCGATGACTATCGCTCTATAACCAACAAAAGACCGGAACACTTTGAAGCAACTGATGGTGAAATGGAACGCAGAGCTCAGAAAAGAAGTATATTTCAATAAATGCCTCAGAGAACCAATCTAAGGATAGGAATTCATTGAGGCATCCACCCGATGACTATCGCTCTGTAACCAACAAAAGACCGGAACACTTTGAAGCAACTGATGGTGAAATGGAACGCAGACCTCAGAAAAGAAGTATATTTCAATAAATTCCTCAGAGAACCAATCTAAGAATAGGAATTCATTGAGGAGGCATCCACCCAATGACTATCAATCTGTAAAAAACAAAAGACCAGAACACATTGAAGCAACTGATGGTGAAATAGAACGAAGACCTCAGAAAAAGAAGTATATTTCAATAAATTCCTCAGAGAACCAATCTAAGGATAGGACTTCATTGAGGCATCCACTAGATGATTATCGCTCTGTAAACAATAAAAGACCAGAACACTTTGAAGCAACTGATGGTGAAACAGAACGAAGACCTTAGAAAAGAAGTGACTATCACAGTTTCCAAATAACGGTATCCTAGTCTTCTACTTAAATATAAATAACAAGCAGAAAATGGGTAAGTATATAATATCACGCGAGAACGGTCCACTGAAAAAACTTAACACTGTCGACTGAATACTCGAACAAAAACTGTCGTTAGAAAACTAAACAACAAACCTTCAGATAATAGATGAAACTCATAATAAATTCAACACCAACAGGTAATACCCCATGATAATGGTATTTTATAAAAACCTAGCGTTATATTAAAATCAATAACAGTAAAGTCAACTGTACCGCAGAAAATATTGAATGTACTTATGTAGTTTATGAACTTGTTGATTCAACGTTCTACTATGACGTCTATAATTTGTGAAATGCTCTAGTTGATTGTTTGTATAGTGTAGTAACAATTGCAAATTACTAACTATCAGTAACTGCACACTAATTGTTTAGTTGGAAGACCGCAATTAGATAGCAAAATGGATTAGGGTTGTTGGTACAAGTGCACACCTCAAATTTGTTCTCGCATGTGGATCAAAGTACCTAGTACCTACGTCGTTTTAAGCGAATTCGCTTTAAATGGTTTTGACTATACTAACACTGCAAGTTACATTTAAGTCATTTTAAGCGAATACGCTTTTAATGGTTTTGACTATACTAACACTGCAAGTTACATTTACGTCTTTTTAAGCGAATACGATTTTAATTGGTTTTGACTATACTAACACTGCAAGTTTTACGTCATTTTAAGCGAATACGCTTTTAATGGTTTTGACTATACTAACACTGCAAGTTTTACGTCATTTTAAGCGAATACGCTTTTAATGGTTTTGACTATACTAACACTGCAAGTTAAATTTACGTTGTTTTAAGCGAATACGCTTTAAATGGTTTTGACTATACTAACACTGCAAGTTACATTTACGTCGTTTTAAGCGAATACGCTTTAAATGGTTTTGACTATACTAACACTGCAAGTTTTACGTCATTTTAAGCGAATACGCTTTTAATGGTTTTGACTATACTAACACTGCAAGTTAAATTTACGTTGTTTTAAGCGAATACGCTTTAAATGGTTTTGACTAAACTAACACTGCAAGTTACATTTACGTCGTTTTAAGCGAATACGCTTTAAATGGTTTTGACTTTATAACACTGCAAGTTACATTTACGCCCTTTTAAGCGAAATCGCTATAAATGATTTTGACTGTACTAACGCTGCAAGTTAGATTGTAAGTGTTAAGTAGACGGCAATAATTACTAAGATCTGATCTATGACTATGTTAAGTACAGCTGCAAAGAAAGACTGATCTCTGAAGACTGCAGTCAGTCCCAAAAAAGATGGGACGCCGCAGCATGCAAGCAGTGCACATCCAGTCGTAACCGTAATCCTTGAAGGGACTTTTGACGGCAATGATGTCAATGAAATAGTCATGGCTTATGTTCATGACCTGACGTTGATCTTGAACAATTTAATAAACATGTATCTACTAACCTAATACTTCAAGTTACATTGCAAGTGTTTAACAAAGCCAATAATAACCATGATCTAATCCCGAATAGGTACGTTTGTACAGCTTCAAATACATACTGATAAAGACTGTAGAAGACTCCCAAAAACGTGAACTCACGACCTGGTAAAAGACGATGGAATCCACTGCATGCGGGCAATGTAGAACCGGTCGTTACAGCAATCCTTGAAGAGGGTATTAAAGGTAATGATGACACCAGAAATAACGATATTACCGCAAGAGTCCTGGGCCCGAATGTAGGCCATCTTTTCTACCCCTTTTCAAATAAAACAGTAAAATCCAATAAGAAAATGATCAAATTAACATGCATGCCTACCGACACCGACACCGTTCAATGAATCGCCGACAAATATGGCCAGCGACCGTCAACTTCGCCGATACCGGCGAACGGAACTGGCCTCTGTGATGATAGCAATAAGGTTGGATGCGTCTATAGTTAAAATGTGAATGTCGACACGGTGAATATGGCTCAGTAATTAGCATTGTCGTTTATATGCGACGACTTTATGGCGATATTGATACGCTGTTCGACTTTGTAGTAATCGGTTACTTCCTACTTCCGTTTTGTATTCTTCATAATAACGAATGCAGAGAAGTGGAAGCTGATTTGTCCATTGAAAGACTTTTATGTGTAATAGTTTCAAATCTATGGAAACATAAGAAAATGCAAATGAATCCTACCTACCAAACAAAAGCATTTATCACCCAAAAAATGATTCCCATTGATATACTAAAAAAACCCGTAGGTGCTCCTTGTCCGCAGTATAAAGAAAGTATAGACGTATAGGTAAGGTATCGAAAGACAACCAATATCAATAGGTATTTAATTATTAATTACACTATCAAATGAAGAAATGGATACTAACCTCTCTTGGGAGGTTCATATTGCAGATGTAAGTAAGAGGGTCTTCTACTCTTTTCAGTCTCTTAAACGTCTCCAAAAATTCTTACCATTTCGCACTAAGGTCACTCTTGCTCAATCTCTTCTTCTACCGCTCATAGACTATGCGGATGTCTGTTTTCTAGACGCAACGGAGGTACTCCTAAATAAACTCGAGCGACTGCAGAACTTGTGCATTCGCTTTATTTTTGGCCTCCGCAAATACGACCACGTGTCAGAGTTTCGGACTAAATTGAAGTGGCTGCCGATTCGGCGTCGTCGAGATACCCATATCCTATCTCTCCTCTATACTATCCTACACAATCCTAATTCTCCTCAATACCTTCGTGAACGCTTTGAGTACTTTGTCCCGAGGGGTAAACCCTGTCGCACTTCCTCTTCTCTTCTTCTTCGTACCCCACGTCACTTCCAGCCGATATGACGGCTCCTTCTCTGTTACTGCAGTGCGTCTATGGAACTCTCTACCACATTCCCTACGCGACAGCCCGTCTCTGAATGTCTTCAAGAGGAAAATCAAGGATCATTTTCTTTCGGAATGACATAATATTAGTATATATTATGTATATTTTGTACTTATGTATGTATGTATATTTATGATTTATTTTATATTATTTTAAAATTGTACACTGGACTACTTCTCTTCTTCCTTTTGTAAACTCTCTCTATCACTCTAAGGTTTGCTGGTAGAAAACTCTTCTTTGAGTTAAGCTCGCCTTTTTACATCAACTTTATAATCACTCATGTTGTAAATTTTTTTTTGTGTTCAATAAAGAATTGAAAAAAAAAAAAAAAGAAATAACTCACGGACCGAGGGCCGCCACAGTCTATCAAGTACACATGAAGATAATAATAAAAATTTAAAGCATTTGCATTGATAATGTGCGAACTAATTTTATTGTTGATAGTAAATCATGTGACTGATAATTTTAATGAATCACATGCACAAGAGCCCGATTCGAAATATGAAGAAAGCCTTACTGGGAGTTTCCCTAATCGACAAACAGTAAAGTAGGTACAAACAAATTCATTTATTTTTTTGGGATAAGCCCTCAATATTCCCAACCATTGTAATTCCTGAAAGCCAGAATATACAGTGGCGACCACCTGAAAAGCACCGAGAGCCAATGGAGCTGAAGACTCGGTGAAAAGATTCAACTGACTTGAATCTCACAACGATATTAATCAGAAAATAACAGCGGAGGAATAAGAACAACTGTCTTATAAAGCATAAGACAGAACAGGGCTAGGTCAATAATCACAAAGGGAAAATATTTATAATACTGCGTGAGACGCATTGCTATTGTAAGCAAGCGGATTTGTTTAAGCAATATATTCCAGTAAACCCGAAATAGGTTGCACCGGAACTACCCATGTTCAGCAAACATAATCTAGTCATGTTTTATCTTGTTAGTCTGGGATTCTGCAACAATTGGGCAAAGTTCCAAAGATAGAAGTCCAGAAACAAAATGAATAAACAATAACTACCGGATGTACTGCCAAAGAAAGCCAATGAAAACTATATACTTTAAAAGTATGTTAATAACAATGTACATCATCGGAAATATTTCCAGCTATATGTGCCAAGATAAGGTCAAGGGAAGCATTATATATTTGTGAAAGAACAGAATAAAAAGTAATAATATCTCTAGTACATATTAGTCGTGCAAGAAGGTCTAAATTGCTAATTATAATTTTTGTGGTCGTGCGTGACTCTTAGCGTGATGTAACGAGACTATCTGAACTTGAAATTAATCAGAATGAAATTGAGAAGATGACCGGTAGTGGCATACCATGGTCTTCTATGGCTAATATTCAAGCAACGGACTTTGGATGTCGTTCAAAAAGAAGAAGATAAGACTTTAGTAACGTTAGCTATTCTGAAAGCGAAGGGAATGAAGAAAAGATAGGTGAAGACAGTTTAAAATTAATATAAAAGAACCTGAAAACTTAGGGCCAGGAGCTAAGGGGTATTTTTATGGCAGTATGGACCTTGTGATGAAAGCTGCAGTATAAAGTAAACATTTGACTATTGTAGGTACCGTTAAAAGATTCATATATCTGGAACCGTGCAGACGAAAGTTGCAATCCGTGTAACCATAGATTTAGTCATACAGTTCAAAACGGTATGACTAAAACACCGACAGCGCAAAGCGTTTACCCAGACGTCCTAACACAAATCGTAACATGTAAAAGGCACTCGATCACAACAATGACGTGTCCTCGCATCGCCGTCGTAACAAACAACCGGTCCGCAGGCAACGCGGACAGGTTTAAATTAGACCACAAAACTAACAGGTTGTGATATTGATTTACTTACTAATCACTGTTTGTTTTGTTTTTATTATTCAAAAGAAATTTCTTTATTATTTTATTACTTCCTAGCTTTTGCCCGCGGCTTTGTCTGCTCAGCATTAGTATTTGGAATCGCCTAATTTACTTATTTGTGTAATTATTGGTTCACTATACAGATGATTACTGGGATAAGAAAATCCGACTGCTTTAAAAGGCAACTAAAAGGAGGATACGTATTCGCGAGCTGGCTGACCAAAACCCGATTTTCTTTTTCAATTTTTATGTAGCCAGTGACACTCGTAGGGTTAAGACGAATCGATTGACGTTAGAACCATCAAGGTGAAAGAGTCGGGATGGCGAATGTCACTAGTTCTTGAATAACGCCATAATGGTGATGAAGTGAAGGAGGATAATACATACTTAAATACATAGACTGCTAAAATCATAATCCTTCCTTTTGGCTTCGCCGTAGTCGGGTAAAAATTGAAAAGAAGTGACAAGGTCGTGCTGTGATCAATTTTGGGGAAGAAGGGAACTTTTATAGCTGTCACAACAAAAAGGTGTGTGACCTTATCGATCCATTTCAGGGTGAAAGCGTCGAGATGGCCAATGTCACCAGTTCTTGAACAATACCATACGCACTAAGATTTTATTTTGGGAGATATTTTTTTGTTAAGAGTTTTTGTGAGGTCAGCTGGCGGAGTGGCAATGTTTGAAGTATCATAGTACCGAAGTACCGTCAATGCCATTGCTTTTTCAGCTTGTTCTAGTTACAATCGTATTTTTAACCGACTTTCCAAAAAGGAGGAGGTTCTATGTTCGACTTCAAGTTTGTTTGTTTTTTTTTTTTTGTTTATGTTCACCGATATCTCCGTCAATTGTGGACAGATTTTGAAAATTCTTTTTTTGTTTGAAAAAGTATGTGCCGAAATTGGTCCCATTTTAATTTGGTGAAGTTCTGATGAAGAGCTTTGGAGATATACAACAGAACTCTTCAATAAATAACGGCAAATCTCTCGGGATTGCTGCAATCGCATGTCTGTTTGTTGTTTATAACATTTCATAACATAACATCACGCCAGTTCGCTCTTAAGGGGTAAGCAGACCTCTCATTTCACCGGTTATGTTCAAGTTTCATGAAATCTATTCTGGCGAAATAGTTCCCTTACTAACTTGCCTATTAGGTACGTACAACTAAAAAGTGAAAAATAACTTAATTTTTTGAAGTCGGTGTCCATAACGCAAAAAAGTGGTACCTACGAAAGACACAGACTTCAAAAAATTAAGTTATTTTTCACTTTGTAGTTTTGTATTTGGAAGTCGGTAGTATTTTTTTGCAAAAAGTTTTTTTTATTCTTTATTGACATGCGTTTGACCACTCACTTGATAGTAAGCGATGGTGTGGTCGATGGTGGAGCACGCTTGCCCAGAAGTAAACTATTCACTTTTGGCTTAAAACTCCCAAATTTTTAGGTACCAGAAAACACAGACTCTGGCAGGGAATTTCACTGAACTTCATAACTTCCTACATATTTCAGAAAGCCAATTTTGGACCTATTCCTCAAAAATCTTTCAAATTCAAGTCACAATATAATCTCAGTAACAACCAATGTCAAAAATTGTCAAATTCGAGATGTCTTTGACAGATTAAGACTAAAATTAGTATGCGAACATTCCTTGAAATACGGGATCTGCCTTCAGGTTATATTAAATCAATAGTAGATTATGAATTATCTATACCAATATTATAAAGAGGAAAGATTTTTTTGTTTGTTCGTTTGTTTGTACCGAATAGGCTCCAAAACTACTGGACCGATTTCAAAAATTCTTTCACCGTTGGGAAGCTACTCTATCCGCGGGTGACATAGGCTACTTTTTATCCCTGTATTCCCACGGGAACGGGAACTACACGGGTGAAACCGCGAGGCGTTCTCTAGTAATATTATAAAAGCGAAAGATTGTTAGTGAGTGTGTGTGTTTGTATGTTTGTTACTTCTTCACGCTCAAACGGCTGGACGGCACGATTATAGTCAGGAATAGAATATGGGACATACTTTTTATCCCGGGAATATGTACTCTCGGGATAATTTTCGACACTCACGCGGGCGAAGCCGCTGGCAGACGCTAGTGATAGATAACTTTGTTACCGTAAGTCACAACCTTGTACCGTTTCATGTCTCGATTGAATAGAAACTTTTGACTCCATTATCTGTTATTGTAGGCGTCTAATAACGTTGTAGCTGTTACAGCAATATTATTTATAACTAGCTTCTGACCGCTGCTTCCCTCACATGGAACGGAAATAACCAGAATAGATACAAAATGTTTTCTTCATACAAACATTGCCACCCCTTTTCATCTTAAGAGTTGAATTTCGAAATATCCTTCTTTACTCCTTGAATATATCATAAAGAGAAGAATGTCTGGAAAGACCTGGGAGGCTTTTACCCAGGACTCTAGGAGTGGTAGAACCAAAGCTAAAATATCAGCTTCCAAGGGTGATCAGTAAGGACCGGATTATATGCAAAATAAAAGTTTTAGTCAAACGAAAAAAGTGCAAAGTTGGTAGGTATAAATTTTTTCATTTTTTAAATCAGCATACAATTAGTGAATTATTCAATAATAAATTACAATACCAAACTTTTTAGAAGATAATAGAGGTGAAAATTGTTAGTGTATATGTGGGAAATTTTGATTAGTCTATTATTACACTTATCAATAGGGTAACCTATCGTAAAATATTATAAAAATAGAACCTCCTCCTTTTTGGGAAGTCGGTTAAATAGCGGTAATATAAATCATCACTAGATATTAGATATACCGGAGTCTGTGTTTCCCGATAGCTACAATCTAGGGGTCTTTATGGCAAGAGTGAATACGTTACTTCTAGACAAGCGTGATATACCTTCGACCACATAATCGCTTACCATCAGGTGAGATGGTGGTCAAGCGCGACCTATAGAAAAAAAAAATATGATATGCAATTTCCGCTGAGAATGGGGTAAATCTAAATATGCAAATGCAAATAATCCGGTCTCTAGTGATGCCTCAATGAGTTTTCACTTTATTTTTCATATATTTAGAGATAGACTAGCTGACCCGGCCAACTTTTTTTTGCCATAAAAACACCAAACATTTATCTACCCTATCTACCCTACCCTACCTACCCAACCCTACCCTATCCTACCTACCCTACCCTACCAACCCTACCCTACCTACCCTAACAAAAAATAGATGTTGGCCGATTCTCAGACCTACTCAATATGCTCACAAAATTTCATGAGAATCGGTCAAGCCGTTTCGGAGGAGTACGGGAACGAACATTGTGACACGAGAATATTATATATAAGATATTAACAGTTGATATCGCTTACTCATGGCATGGAAGTGGATATTAACAGTTGATATCGCTTACTCATGGCATGGAAGTGGGCTTTAAAGTAGATAAGGCCTATAAACTGATCATCCGGATTAGTGATTGCGTTTTGTGATGTCAGTTCATTTGTAAGGCTGTTAGGTAACAGTCATTGGATATGGTTTATAAGAGTACAAGCTGGATTTAAATTGCTGGAAATAAATGTTCGTTCTATCTACTTTTCGGTAAAAAAAATACAACTGACTTCCAAATAAAAACACTACAAAGTGAAAAATAACTTCAATTTCGGAAGTCGGTGTTGCTGTTTTAGTTTCAACGTTTTTTGACACCAACTTCCGAAATTGAAGTTATTTTTCACTTTGTAGTGTTTTTATTAAATACAAAACTACAAAGTGACAAATAACTTTATTTTTTGAAGTCGGTGTCCATAACGCAAAAAAATGATACCTACGAAAGACACAGACTTCAAAAAATAAAGTTATTTTTCACTTTGTAGTTTTGTATTTGGAAGTCGGTAGTAATTTTTTGCAAAAAAGTTTTTTTTAGTAAAAACGTTTTTATTTTTCACTTTTTGTTGTGGCACATAATGGATCAGATCTATAGGCTAGGTACCGATAATGCCCAAAGTGAAGCCAGAATAGATTAATCCAAAAACATGAAACTTAAACAAAATCGGTGTGGGATGAGAGTATACCAGGGTAAACACTGTTCACACCTGCGTACCGCTTTAGAGCGTACCAGTGTGATGATATGTTTTGAAATGGTGTAAACTATAAACAGACATGCGATTGCAGCTATCCCGAGTGATTTGCCTTCATTTATTGAAGAGTTCTGATGTATATCTCCGAAGTTTTCCATCAGATCTTGATGAAATTTAAATGGGACCAAATGCACCAGCTATCAAATAAAAAATTAAAAACATTGATTCACCAAGAAAAAGTTATGAAGTAACACAAAAAAAAAATTAAAAAAATGGAATTGTCAACCTCCTCCTTTTTGGGCGGTCGGTTAACAATTACCGGCCTATCATTGCCCGGATTTGAGGATAGTAGCCTCTTCTTGGTTATAAACCCACTATCATCAAAAATCTGTCTGCCAAGCGTTTTGTGTGGTGCGGATCACGAAGGCAATGCTTGAATTGAATGGAGGGCAATGTAGAAACAGAATGCAAAACCAATGATGATACATTTATTCTACAGCATTCCATTATATTATTATAAATGCAAAAGCAACTCTGTCGGTCTGCCTGTTACCTTTTCACGCATAAACCGCTGAACCAATATAGATGAAATTTGGTATGGAGATAGTTTGAGACCATGGGAAGGACATAAGATAGTTTTCATCCCGGTAATTAACCTTTAGGGTGTGGACAGGAGGATAGAAGTACTTGAGAAATTATTAGTTGGTGAACTAATAATTTCTCGAATAGCCCACACACCTATAATATTATGTCACGATACAAAAAAAAAAAGTACTATTGCTACGCAGACGAAGTCGCGGGCAACAGCTAGTGCCTAAATAAGATTAAATGACCAAGAAATTATGTCATCAACGAAACAAGAATTTTAGATGTTAGCAAACGAAACCTATTAAGGATCGAATAAAAGCCTAAAATCTATTCTAGACTAGAGGATGTTTACTTTGATCCTTTTCCTGTATTTATAACCTTCAAGATTGCGATTAATAAACCAGGTAAATGGTCCTAATCGATATCTCAAAATAGTATAAAACAAAGTCGCTGTCCGCGTTTGTCGACGTCATTTCTGCTTCTCCGCTAACTTCTTCAAAATCATGCAACGGATTTTGATATGGTTTCACTAATAAAAGCCTGCGCAGACGAAGGACATTTTTTCGCAGAGGTATAACTAATTCCTTCTCTTTCACTTAGAATCATGTTTAAAACATAACGGAAAATTTTAGAATTGAATCTTGGGAACACACAGAATGATCTTTACCGTTTTTGATTCGGAAAGATAGGCATTGCAATATCAAATTTTTGTCATCTGTGGACGAAAGTTCCTCGTCTGCGCAGGCATTAAAAAGAGCGAAACACGAGGAGGATTTTTGTATACAATTTGTCCCGTATGAACCCGGGATGGGTCGCTAGTTAAAGAAATTGATATTGTTGTCTTTCGTGTACCTTGTTTATCGATTCGATATCGAAGATATAAATTGTTGAACTGACAGCATAATTAGGTCATAAGATTCTAATCGATTGAATTTTTAATACGAATGGGCGATGCATATTTGGGAAATGAGTTACCAAAGTCGAAGAGAATGGTAAGCGATGTTTTTTTGGTCACGTAATCTATAAATATAACTCCAGATTTGGAAAATAGCAATTTTCACGGTAGGTCACACTGATTTTCTGGAACACCTTTACAGTAAGCTGGATAAAACCTACAAATCTGGACCGGAACCAGTCCAGGATGGGAACAGTGTTGCAGTGGGGTTGCTTCAGATTGACAATAAGAAGGACGGGACATCTACTATGATGTATGAGGGCTTAATAAACTTTCATCATCTAACAGATTGAGAAGCACAGGACCGATCATTGTGGCGACACTTGCGAGAGACTTACGTCTGGACGTCTTTATCTTATCTTGTGGAGGGGCCGAGGAATAACTCGGCAACTTCGACCCATTGGGATCTATTGTGGTCCCCTAGATAACCTGCCCCTCCCCAATCTTGTTGAAAACTCTCTACATGAGTTTTTACGAAACTAGGAGATATGAGCCTATAGTGTTCTGGTTTTGGTTATCCGCTTACCAGCCAGTGCATCGCATGTGCACAGCTCCATGCGTTCCCCACACAACTGGACGTCTTTGGTCTGAATGTTCATGATCGAACAGATGGCCTTTAAAATATTCATGTTAGAAAAAGCAAGGTCCTAGATCGTAATTGTCGTAACATTATCAACTAGATTTCTAGATTTTAGACTTAATCTTTACTTTCATGATAATTGTAGCAATAAAGATGGCAAACTGCAATAAATAAAAAAAACTTTAAAAAAAAAATACTACCGACTTCCAAATACAAAACTACAAAGTAAAAAATAACTTAATTTTTTGAAGTCGGTGTCCATAACGCAAAAAAATGGTACCTACGAAAGACACCGACTTCAAAAAATTAAGTTATTTTTTACTTTGTAGTTTTGTATTTGGAAGTCGGTAGTATTTTTTTGCAAAAAGTTTTTTTTATTTATTGCAGTTTGCCATCTTTATTGCTACAATTATCATGATATCAAAAAGTTTTTTTATTTTTCACTTTTTGTTGTACGTACCTTATAGGCAAGTTAGTAAGGGAACTATTTCGCCAGAATAGATTTCATGAAACTTGAACATAACCGGTGAAATGAGAGATCTGCTTACCCCTTAAGAGCGAACTGGCGTGATGTTATGTTATGAAATGTTATAAACAACAAACAATCATGCGATTGCAGCAATCCCGAGAGATTTGCCGTTATTTATTGAAGAGTTCTGTTGTATATCTCCGAAATTCTTCATCAGATCTTCACCAAATTAAAATGGGACCAATTTCGGAACTTACTTTTTCAAACAAAAAAAGAATTTTCAAAATCGGTCCACAATTGACGGAGTTATCGGTGAACATACACAAAAAAAAAAAACAAACTTGAAGTCGAACCTCCTCCTTTTTGGGAAGTCGGTTAAAAATAACAATATAACTGCCTTGTAACTACCTACCTATAAAGAAATGATTGTTCTTGCAATTTTAACGTGTGTTTCGCAACATGCTTTCTTGCTAATTAGAGTTATAATGTCAACTGCATTGTTACAAGAATTGTAGGTTGTGAATGTTGTTTGTTGTTGATACAATAAATATAATAATTGTGTAAACACACGGCTGTTTTAGCAAGAAAATAGATGCTATTTACTTGGTATACAGTTTTTTTTTTGATAAGAGTTCCATATTAGTAATGTATGACTACTTTTGTTAGCTTGGGTCTTACCTGTTAAAACAAATGTATGTGTTAATTAATAAATAAATAAAATAAATATTTTCCACATCGTTAAAGTATTATTTATTTTCCAATGAATTTGGGATTATGTGCATTGTATGTAAACAACTACGAACTAGAACGACTAAGGACTAGATCAAGCATACTTACTTTTTACCCGACTGCCGAAGGAGGGTAATGTGTTTATCAGTCTATGTATGTAAGTATGTATGTATGTTTGTTCCTATGTGGCGTTCCAGAGACCAAACGCGTTGGCCGATTAAGATGATTCGTACGTCAATCGAGGCATCTTAACCCAGCGAGTGTCACTGGCTACATTCAAATTGAAAAATAGAAAAATGGCGGCTTTTGGGCGCCATATTGTGGGAACTAAAGAGACGTAAACAAGAAGAAAATCATGCTGTGCAGTCGGAGGATACAACTGATTTTGGTCAGCCAGCTCGCGAATATGTAAAAATTCTTTTTTTCCCCCACAAAATGGCGGCCGAAATCCGCCAATTAAATATTTTCCAATTTTTATGTAGCCAGTGACACTCGCTGGGTTAAGGCAACTCGATTGACGTAAGAATTATTAAAATCGGCCAACGCGTTTGGTCTCTGGAACGCCGCATAGGAACAAACATACATACATACATACTTACATACATACATACTTACATACATACATACTTACATACATACATACTTACATACATACATAGACTGATTACACATTACCCACCTTCGGCAGTCTGATGAAAAGAGGGTTGGTAAACGTTTGACGTGTGTACCCACAGTGTGTACTTGTGTGTTTGTGTATCTGTCTGTGGCATCATAGCTCCTAAACGAATGAACCGATTTTGATTTCTTTTTTTTTTTGTTTGTTAGGTTACATTATCGAGAGTGTTTTTAGCTATGTTTGATGATAATCGGTTCAGCCGTTCAATAGCTATGGGCGTTTTACTATTTGAATTGGGCTGTTTTCGCAAGATATCCAGTAATAATTACGTGTTCAATAGATTGTCGATCACGTAGCATGCAATAAAAATGTGCCGGGGATTCTTTTTTAATTTAACTTGTTTTGTTTGTTATGCTTTCACGCCTTGATTGCTGAACCGATATGGTTGAAACTTGACATATGGATAGACCAGAACCCGGTTAATTATACAATACTTTTTATCCCGGTATAATGTTTACTCTCTTGACTTAAAAAAAATCAAGAGGACGAGGCCGCGGGCACGAGCTAGTAACACATAACAATGTACTTACATAGTTTACAAAGTTCACAATGGCTACCAAAATATAATAACTTAAGTATTCAATGCTTCAGTGACTTTAAATTATAGTGACATAATTTCTTGCTTTAAAAAAACATCTAGTCCAAACATAAACTGGTTTTTTTTTACTCCTAATTTGAGCTATACCTATCTGATTTTTAAAGATCTCAAGCGTAGCGTAAGCGTAGGCCGAACACGCACTGGCAGACGGTTTATTAATACAATAGTTTGAGGAATTTTAATTATTGACAATTTAACATTGATCAGAAATATTAATAAATATTCATAAAAAAAAACTTTGCCAAGCATTGTCATCCAAACTAAACGTGTACGCAAAATTTCATCCTAATCGGTGTAGGATAACTGCTTTAAAATTCAGTTGCAAGATTTGACCCGAACACACTTACATATATATACATACATTGCAAATTAAATAAAAGTTTGTAAAAATAGTTCTCATATCTATGACTGCAGCATAAAAAAATGAACCCATTTTTGATGAGCAATGATGTAACTGCTCACAACTGCTCACCTCCAGCCATCGACCACATAGCCACTAGACGCCTAATAACAGGCGAGCGATGTCTGTCAACACATATGACTAAAAAGATCATATACAGGTAATACTGATCGCTACTCGACAATTTCGAATTAGTACCGACCACTTCTGTGAGCCATAAACACTTCCGTGTCAGTCAATAAAAATTGATGAAATAAATTTTATAATGGCCTCTTGTACAATACGTTGCTATGGTAACAACAGCCAGACATCGAGTTTCCGAAAAAATAACATAACTTTAAATTGATAAGTTAATAGTTACATAAACATAATTAGATTTATTTTCTAATATTATTTATCGGAGTTCATATTATACTGGTCAAGTTTGTAGGTGAACACGCGCACCGCATGTTTGCATCTCTTTCTTTTTAAGTATTTTTTTCGCTATCTCTTGTCCTCTATAATTTCGTAACCAAACTAGTGAAGCACCATATCCTATGACCAAATCTGTTATCGATAGAACTAGAAACCTTACAAATACAGACATTAAATTGAATAGTTTATTAATTGTGAAACGATTTTTTGATTATGTTTTTTACTAATATTTAATATTACTATATTTAAGAACCAACAACCGAAAAAAAAGTATGTTTACCTTTAGAATTTTGTTAGGTTAGGTTAAGACGGGCTGGTGTCCGCAACTCCACGTCTAAGCGCGTATTTTGCGTACGGTTAGAATTTTGTTTCTTTTTTTTTAATTATATCATTTTATGTTATTACTAAAATGTTAAAACGCCGTATAATTAATAATAAAAAAGGTAATATTAATTTTAAAAAAACACAAATACTATTTATAAAAATCGATACCTTCCTGGTTTTATTTAAACCTGTCCCACCCTTAATGATGCGTATGACCTTGGTAAAGGACCAATCAGAGCGCAGTACCCCGTGCCTCATACCTCAGCTAGTTGACAGAATTGTTTTGATGTATTAGATCAAGCATTAGGCGTCTAGGGGCTATGTCGTCGATGCCTCCAGCTAATTCAGGAACAATTTCAAAGAAATCATTTTTCAGATCATTTCAGACTGTCTAGCGGTAATCAAGAGCAGAGAAAATTTACCAGCAGACGTGACAGCGATATGATATATGTATTGGCAATGGCATATTTGGATGTGGCATACACTAAAATTAATGTAAATAAATGTGGCAGCACTTTCAATGTTTACATCTATTCATTATTAGATCTGCACCAGCAGTGCACGGACGTCTGATTGAGTGCTGTCCACTTACTGATAAACCTGATTGTTTTATTATAAAACCCAAACCCTAATTAGTGTTACTAGTAAACACCACACTGGTCTGCGTAAATATTATATCAATCTTCTACCAACTATGTAGCCAGACGGCGCAGACCTATTTGCATTAATTTGACGGCCACAGCGAGGTTCAATAGGCAATCAGACATGCCTATTATTCGCCTGAAATCGTACTGATATACATATTTCTTCCTTGTGTGATTTCGTAAACAAACAATATGAAAACCGTGAGTTTACACATCAATCACACAACTAAAATTAGTTACGATCGCTTTGATCTTTGTAAGAAACACAATTGTAACAAAAACTGTTTTGTTAGATGAATATTCAAACACATTATTTTTCTCAAAGACGAAATCTCAACCGGCCATATTTGTTTAACAAATATGACAAGTAAATTAAAATAGACTAGACTACAATTATAATACTTTCATTATGCTTACAGCTAAGGAGGAATTCTCTGCCGGAGTCTGTGTTTCCTGAGTGAATAGGTTACATCTAGATAAGCGTGCTTCACCGTCGACCACATCATCGCTTACCATCAGGTGAGATAGTGGCCAACGCAAGCCATATCTTCTTATCATCAATAAAAAAAAACACTTTAGCTAGAATATTCAAGTTGCACGACATCGAACGTTTTTGTCTGTAAATTATAGGCTGTCTAGAAATGCCATTAGACATTGCAGCTCTATTTTTAAGCATGACGCAGACAGACAACAAACAAAGAAATAGCTAATACTCTTTTAGGATTGGGTTGTATCATCGTTTTGCATAATTAGAGTACAAATTAGCATTGTAGGCTAGCACTGAAGATTCCATCGTGAATCTAGGTAAGGTTAGTTTGTACTGTGTTGGAGTCAGCTTCCAGTTTGATCGTATAAGATTATCATCTTCCTGTCCTCGGCTCATGTTACTTGGGTCTTGGGTCGGCTCAACACGTTTTCTTCTTCCATATCGTCCTGTCAACCTACTTATCGAATCGTGACCACTCTTTTTTATTGGATAGGTATCTCTCAACTTAGGGAACCAAAGTGCAAGTTTCATCAAAATCGGTCCACTAGTTTTCAAGATATGGAGCATACGACCGAACTCTCCTTAGCGACAAACAGCACGAATGTGTAAATTGGGTTATTAAGTGTATTATGTCAATAATTAAGGTATCTTAGTATAGAACCTGCAATTTTTTTTTTGATGGTGTACTAAAAGTAAAAAGAGAAAAATAAAAACGTTTTCACATAAAAATAAATCGACTTCCGAATCGAAAGTTATTTTGCACTTTTTAGTGTTTTGCTTTTGAAGTCGGTTGCTTTTTTTGAGAAAGGGTTTTCTTTAATATCACTCCTCACACAGTCCACCCATCTTTCTCACCGCATAACATAACATAGATTAATATTCCCACTGCTGGCATACAGGCCTCCTCTGTATGAGATTAAATGGGCCATAATTACTTGTACAATTTTTATTTATTCTGTGTCATAATCTAGATGGGACGTCATGACTTCGTATTTTTACTTTGTGTTACATTATTGCAATTTTCATAAGGATCTCTATTTTTTTTAAATATGTTATAGCCTATGTTACTCCGGATTAATATAGCTTGCCATTGGCCAAATAATTTTTTAAATCTGTCCACCAGTTTCGGAGCCTATTTGGTACAAACAAACAAAAAAATCTTTCCTCTTTATAACACTCATGATTCCTGCCCCGGGTTTTTTTTTTACTTCATTATTCTGGTTTTCTGGTTAGTGGGAGACATAAATAAGCTTGTCAGGGGCGAAATTGTTCTAGTATATTCTGTTTAGTTCTAGGCGAATATTGGGGAGAAAACAGTCAGGCTGAAGTGGGTGTGGGCTGGCCATGTCGCACGGATGCTCCCCCCGGAGTGATGGGAGAAGAACGTTACTCACTGGACGCCTGAGGGAGTCATTGCCGTCCAGATCGATCACGGCGAAGGTTGTATGATGATTTGATCATGTCTGTTGTGAAAATGGCAAAACTCAAAGTAAAAAACAAAACTTATGTACAAAAAATATACAACCGACTTCCAAAAAAAACGGAGCACTACGAAGTGACAATTAACTTCAATTCCGGAAGTCGGTGTTCCGTTTTTCCTTTCATCGCTTTTTGACACCGACTTCCGATATTAAAGTTGTTTTTCACTTTTTAGTGTTTTTTTTGGAAGTCGTTTGTATTTATTTTTAAATAAAGATTTTTATTTTTCACTTTCTAATGGTATATAATGGAAATGTTCTATAGTAAGGTGGAATGAGAGTGTACCAGGGTGAACTATATTATACACATCTGCGTACCCGTTTAGAGCATACTGGCGTGATGGGTATGTTATGAAATGGTGTACACAATAAACAGACATGCGATTGCCGCAATCCCGAGAGATTTTTCGTTATTGATTGAAGAGTTCTGTTGTATATCCAATAAAGAATAGGACCATTTCGGAATAAACTTACTTCGAACAAAAATAGAATTTTGCTAATACGGTAATAGATGCCCCAACATATAGAATAAAATAAACATCCGAATTGAGAACCTCCTCCTTTTTGGGAAGTGGATAAAAAATATCTATGATTACTGAAAAATACCCAATCCCGTTCAATCATAGTTACAAAACGTAGGGTACAACTTTTTCACACACACAAACTATTAACAGTACTTTTTAATTCCATACTCGTTTAAATCCCGACATTCTCGACTCGACGTCAACGGTTAGCAATAAAGCACAGTGCACATGGGTCGAATGAATTGAGACAATTATGCAGATTCGAACGACGATGTACGACTCATTGTTAGGTCAGGTTAGGTCAGATCGATGCTCAAATATTCGCGAGGAATTCCGTTCGGGTGCTGTTTTAAAATTTGGATACTGTGTAGAAAAATTCTTATGGGAACATATCTATTTCAAACTGATAGATTTAGTAACATAATATCACGTCTGTATTGACCGAAAGGTAAGGCAGAAGAGTACCGGTATTAAACCAACTGGTGCTGGCCATATTTAACTTTAGCAGGTACGGTAACTCAGTTTGTTAAGATTTTCCTAACTTTTTATTTGGTTGATGTTACTAATACCACAGATAATATAATACTAGCATACGGATGTCTCATCCCATACAAAGAAACCGTGCTGACGTAACTAGCCTTTTTCATCTGATTAACCTTGTTATTTTTGTAAGTACATCAATCGCGTTCGATCCCGTTTCACGGCAATAGATGGTGTTAGCAGCGACTTGCAAGTTAAAGGGTTTACTAGGTTCGTGAATATTTTTTCCTTTAAATACAGTGAGGTTTCATTTTATAGTATTTTTTTGCACCAAAATGTGTTACAATGCAAATTTTAACAGTGGAATGCCTCAGAAATTTAAAAATGCGCCATCTATTGGCATCAATTTTAAATGATCCGATCAAATAATCTTTGAAATGTGAATTAAGAGCCCAATATTCCATAGTTTTTTACTTAGGAGAGTTGATTAAACAAGAACATACAATGTTTATGTTCAATTCCAGAAAATGTTAATTTTACACACAATTCTATTGAATTGTGTGTACATGTCGCGCCATCTAGTGAGATTTATTTGAACCAAATTTTCTTAGCAATGAGACCCCGTCCTAATACCTACTTGGAACCTAAATCTCATAAATTTAGAAAATTTTGTCGCTCAACTATGTGGTACCTTGATTACTATTTAACTTCAAAAATTTCCACAGCCAGATGACCAAAAGATTACATAACACAAATGTTTCAGTGCACTTCTCACCGGTTATTTACCAAACACGCTGTAAACATTCACGCATGCGCGCTTCGGGGAAACTCGTGCGCAGTCGGTTATGCACTTCGCGTGCGTTGCTAACGCAGACCAAACTGACTGTTTACTTTTTAGAATTAGAACGTACGCATTTGGAAGCCTTTACTTGAATTTGGAACGTGAATAATGTTCTTTTGATATTTTTTTATATTTCACCGAAACTTGCAAATTAAAAGATAAGACAAATTGGCTCCCAATTCATTAATTTATTAGTTTTTATTTGTTTTGTAAATACAAGAAAGACTCTAAGAAATACTCTTGTCGAAAATGGTTAGCCCAACAAAAATCTTTTTAGTAAGTTTTAAATTAAAAATATGTTATTTCACAGAAACCTAGGTACTAGAAAATGAAACAGCAGTAGCTAGGGGCATGATTCGGAAGGGACCACACGTTCCACGTAGGGTTGCCAAATTATATAGAAGAAATAGAGTATATCTGATTTCAAAGGAGGTAAATAAAGAGTACGGAAACAAAAAAGAGTATTATTTATTTTATACTAGCTGACCCGGCAATTTTGCCATAAAAACACCAAACATTCACCTACCCTACCCTACCTACCCCACCCAACCTACCCTACACTACCCTACCTAACAAACCCTACCCTACCCAACCTAACCTACCCTACCCTACCTAACCTACGCTACCCTATGCCCGTCTCCTGGCTCTAAGCTACCTCCTCACCAATTTTCAGCCATATCGGTAAAGCCGTTCTTGAGTTATAAATAGTGTAACTAACACGACTTTCTTTTATATATATATAGATTTTCACACATAAAAGCACATAAAATTCATGGTTTTTAAATGGATTGTATGACTCCAAACATTCGAACTCTAAATTTATATAGATCAAGAGCTCATTTTTAATCAATTTAAATGAAGCTCTGTTTCTCTCTTCCCGCCACTTCACATTCATGACCGAAAATACTCTCTCAATAAATGCTGGAGTGGCGGGCACTAGTATATTGTAGTACACTGTGAAAAAAGAGTCTTTCAGCATACTATATTAGTGTTATAGATTATAGAGTACGCCTTCATGATAATACTCTATTTTAGAGTACGGTTAGCCATCCTAGTCCCACGTAATATTACTAAATCACACCTTCCGATATATAAACTAAAGGGTTCATAAAACTGTTATTATTGAAACCCTTAAACAGGTCTTTCTTTGGTATCCACCCTTTAACCGTAACAATAACTTTGCCTAATTCCGTTACATAAAATTTACGACAAAAAACTGCAATACAATACCTACCTCAGTAATCTTTATCAAAATTGACAACCACTTAAGATGAATGTCACATTTCCCAAATATTTTTATTATCATCTTTTTTCACCTTGGTACTGTTATCATGATAAGGAGATCTAATATGTCTAAAGAAACTTAACTGGACTTAGACCCGATTAGGAAAAACATCTGATTCACCTGAAGCAGCTATGCTAGCTGATATACAGCTATATATAGCACAGATAATATAACACTAGCATACAGATGCCTCATCCCATACAAAGAAACAGTGCCGACTTAACTAGCGTTTTTCGTCTGATTAAACTGATCGGATCGGTTCCGATCCACGGATATAGATGGTGTTAGCAGCGACTTGCAAGTAAAAGAGTTTACTTGGTTTGTGAATAATTAAAAAAAAAAGTGACGATTTATTTATAGTATTTTTTTTTGCGCCTTTTTACAGTTTCATTGTACGAAAAAGTTTTACAAAACAAATTATAATAATCGAGTGGATGCTTCAGAATTTTAAAACAGCGCCATCTATTAGAATCAATTTTAAATGATCCATTCAAATAATCTTTGAAAATTTTGTGCTTAGGAGATTTAATTAAACACGAATCGAACATACATTTTTTTATGATCTTCTCCAGAAAATCTTAATATTTTACAAAACTCAATAACGAATGGAAGCTTAACACGCCATCTAGTGCAATTTATTTGAACCAAATTTTCTTTCTTCGCGTTGGGTGCCCGTGATATAGCTAACAATTTCCAACGTGAACACGCATAGTACAAGTATTGTAAACTATTATAAATTATGTTATCTTTTAATGACCTCTTTAAATATTAATTCCAGTGCATACTAAGGTTATTTGTCACAGTTTTTTATGATACGGCTAACTTTGTATAACTGATTACAAGTAATATTACACATTGCATAAATGCTTTGCGTCTTTTGTTTTATTATCATAAAATATTATGACTCCGTGTAAAACAAAACAATCTATAGTCCCCGGCATGTAACTTGGCAAAGTTTTAGCGTAGTGGGGGTAAGTTTGCGCATAATGCGTGAAGCGATTGGTCAGTTGATATTTGTGTCAACTGAACAACCAAACGCGCGCCCAGAACGGTGCTAAACGATCCCAGCGTCCCGCTTGGTAACCAAAGAGACCTACAAAACATTACGATTTGTGCGCGATCTAACGACTCTTGCCAAGTTAAGGGCCTACATACGCTTTAGTGCCGTAAAACGGTAACTTTCTAAAGCATACTCCTTAATAACGGCTAGGTTAAAAGGTTTGAAAAAAATATATATTTATTATTGATTCATGTACATAATTTGGAACACAAGGTTTTTTCGTGTAACTAATAGTTTTGCTTTAAAAAAATAATTAACAACACGATATTTTTTCGCAACTTTTGGAAACTCCTCCAAAACGACTTGGATGTTTAAAAATATTTTTATACAGAAAAATTTATGGCTGGAATTACTTCATACCTAACATAGCATATGTAAATCAAATAATATTTTGCAAACAAAACTGTTCAAAAGGAGGTTCAATTTTGATATTTTGGCACCGAGCGGGCGCACGGCCAGTAGTGCGTTACATTGGGGCGTATATATCACCTTAAGTGCTGGCAATTATACCTAACCTAAGTCTAAAAGTTCACTTTACTTCACAGCAGGTATGCACCCAGCAACATAAATGCGCGAGCTCTGCTAGCTTTGCAGTTTGCAAGGTCAGAGGAAATTAATCTAAAAAAAATTACAATTTGTAATTTTGTTTTTTGTGGTGTCTTTCGTAGGTACCATTTTTTTGCGTTATGGACACCGACTTCAAAAAATAAAGTTACTTTTCACTTTGTAGTTTTGTATTTGGAAGTCGGTACTATTTTTTTGCAAAAAAGTTTTTTTTTTTTCACTTGTTAGTTGTACCTACGTAATAGGCAAATTAGTAAGGTAACTATAAAGCCAGAATAGATTTCATGAAACTTGAACATAACCGGTGAAATGAGAGATTTGCGTACCCCTTAAGAGCGTACTGGCGTGATGTTATGTTATGAAATGGTATAAACAATAAACAGACATGCGATTGCAGCAATCCCGAGAGATTTGCCGTTATTTATTGAAGAGTTCTGAGGCCTTAGTGCGAGTTTTTACTCACGCTCACTCGTGATAAGTAAACGATCTCTTATGTCAAAATGAATACAAAAAAAGTGGTTCCTCCTTACCGTCACCAGACGGCGCTTATTCAGTTTCAATACAAAATTATGTTTACGTTAACGCGATTGAGCGTGAGTAAAAACTTGCACTAAGGCCTCTGAGGCCTTAGTGCGAGTTTTTACTCACGCTCACTCGTGATACGTAAACGATCTCTTATGTCAAAATGTATACAAAAAAAGTGGTTTCTCCTTACCGTCACCAGACGGCGCTTATCCAGTTTCAATACAAAATGATGTTTACGTATCACGAGTGAGCGTGAGTAAAAACTCGCACTAATGCCTCTTTTCTATATTAGTTCTTCATCAGATCTTCACCAAATTAAAATGGGACCAATTTCGAAACATACTTTTTCAAACAAAAAATATTTTTTAAAATCGGTCCACAATTGACGGAGATATCGGTGAACAAACACAAAAAAAAAAACAAACATAATGTCGAACATAGAACCTCCTCCTTTTTGGGAAGTCGGTTAAAAACCTGTATGAACCAATCACCAACTTCCCATTCCATTACAAATAAAGAGGCATGACATTCCACGTACCTTGCGGAGCAGCGATGTATCGTTCGCTTCGCAACGCCGTCAGCTCGGTGACTAGGCGCCGAGCCTCGGGAGCCTCCGTAAGGAGACACACCTGGTCCAGGTCAATGTCTTCCACCGTGATGCCCCTGGTCACCGCGTCGTAGATAAAGCCCAGTTGTCGACTGGAAGAAAAGGTTGGTGGTTAGTTTTGAGAGCAGACAAAGACTACGTTTAAAAAAAAATGGGACAAAGACTATGTTTATTATTTTTATTAGTCGGGTTTTTTGAATTATCTTTTTTAGTAAACATTATTTTTCGAATTAGGTACATTTAAACGAGTGTTTTATATTCGAGATTATGAGTGTTTTATATTTTTGAAATTTTACTACTATCTTTATTTTGATACCCCCTCAATTGTTTGGAGGGAGAAAAATTGGGCCCCCACAATATGGTGCCCAAAATACGCCATTTTTCTATTTTCCACTTTTAATGTAGCCAGTGACAATCGCAGTATCGATGCAAGGTTAAGACGAATCGATTTTTGACGTAAGAATCATGAAAATCGGCTAACGCGTTTGGTCTCTAGAATGTCACATAGGAACCAACAAACATACATACATACATAGACTGATAAACACATTACCCTCCTTCGGCTGTGGAGTAAAAATAAAACAATCTATACCAATATTATAAAGAGGAGAGATTTTTTTTTTTTCTTTGTTTGTACCGAATAGGCTCCAAAACTACTGGACCGATTTCAAAAATTCTTTCAACGTTGGGAAGCTACTCTATCCCCGGGTGACATAGGCTACTTTTTATCCCTGTATTCCCACGGGAACGGGAATTACGCGGGTGAAACCGCGAGGCGTCCTCTAGTATTAAATAAAAACCCCGTGCCAAACCAAAAAGGCTCCTATCTCAGCATGTGCAGCGATATCTAAAATAAAAATAACGCTGCGCTGGTATTCTGATGAAGCGCACTGTTGATGCTACGGACACACTCACGAAAAAAAAAAATGGAATAAAATAAATAGGTAGCAACTAGCAAGATAACGATCTACCGGTTGATATGATATGGATAATAATTTTCCGACCTTTGGTACACTATCAAAGTTACAAAGTTCTTACGACAAAACTAATAAAAATTAATCACTCACACAAATAATTAGCGCCCGACTAAAACATTAAAATTAAATGATAACAATATATTGATATCATGTCGACTTCAGTTTATATTCAGATGGACAGGCGTTATTATTGTTATATTGGTGTCAAAGGGCAAAATATGATTGCACTTATCTGTTGGGGATGCTCTGGATTCGATAGCCAAAGTGTCTGGGATATATTTTCGGGTAAGTCGTGTCTAAAATTGATTGTGACGAGTTTTCCAAGTGGGCGTGAATAACCAAATCCGAAACTATGAATAATAGCGAAAAACACTCAAACGTCTGAGCTGGGCTGAGCTTTGATATCAAAACAACTATTGTGTTTTACCCAAATTTGAAAAATAAAATTCTTTTCTAGGAGTATCCGCAGACGTATTACGTATCTTTTGCAAGAGCAAAACGTTAGCGATTTTTTAGCAATAATTGCTCTTCAATACAAAAGTTTTAGAGTTTTTGGCGGTTTTTTTTTTTAAATTAGTTCATTTGGCAAACATTTGCGATTGTGTAGGACCTACCATACCTACACTGCAGGTAATTCCGACTTTTATGACATAAAGCGTTTGATCGCTATCGTTTTGCTCTTGCTAAAGACACGTAATAAGAATGCGGGTCCAATTTTGATTAAAACTAAAATTGCACCATTGGATCTTTGAAAAATCAATATTCCTAGCCAGTGATGAAACCCGTTGATATTGAAAAAAAAAAACGCGAATTATTGCACCATCCTGTAGTGTCCCTAATATGGGTCAAATTCTGGGCAGTAATGACATAGATACGGCAAAGTTAAGGAAAGGCCTAAAGGAGAATGCCCATGGACAGTACTTAAAAAAAGTTTATTGTGTCACAATCATTACTGGACAATAAATAAAACAAAAATATTTTAAGTATTTTAACTTCTATTCAAAAAGATTCCTAGTTGGGTTCATTTTCTTGTATTAATAAGTATTTTTACTTCCGTTTTACAGCTCAAACGTATTCCGCCATTTATGTTAGGGTTGAGGCATGTTGAGATGATCTGACATCGATTAAAGAAGAAGATCAAAGAATCGTTTTTTTTTATAATCTACCTGAAACACTGAATCAATCCATCCGGATTCACCTCTTTAATGTAAAGAACAAACTTGTTTTGAAATTGGTGTGGTTTACTAGTTTAATGCAAACCAAGATAAAAAATGAATCATGTTTTTAGAAATCGATTATATTACCGATTTGGTAACATGCCTATAATTGTCAGTCATTTCATTTGACAGTGACGGTAGTCGTCTTTTCATTTGTTTTGTTTGTGTTTTGTTGCGTCAAGTTGAGTTTTACGTTCCGCCGTTAGTAAATACTTATCACTACAACACCGCCGTTTGTTTGTGAAAATAGAGTTTAATAAGACAGGACTTTATATTTATGATTTCCGACATGGCAACCGTTCGAAGTTTGTGTCTCAATTGTTCTTTGATGTTGGCGCCATATATGCGCAGACATAACATTTTATCGAAGATTCTTGATAATATATTGGACCATATTACGGGCTTGGATCTACACCGGTAAGTAAGAATAACATTATATATCTTAACAGCACTTGAACAAATGTCTAACGAGTACAAATCTTAAATACGTTGGCATAGAGTCCATATTGCTGTGAATCTACTGTAACCTAAAAAGAAATATATTTTGTTCAATATCTCTTAACTCCCGCAATGAAAATTGACTAAATTTAGTACGTGTAATTAATTAAGGTAACATAATCAAATAAAGGTGTTTTATCATGACACTAAAATGTTTCGGTCAGTACATTTCTCCATACAAAATGGGCATTCTCCTTTTAAACACCGACGGAAAAAGAGGGGTGTTATAAGTTTGTGACATCATAGCTCTTAAACGGATGAACCGATTTTGATTTAGTTTTTTTTGTTAGAAAGGTGACATTATCGGGAGTGTTCTTACTTCTTACCTATGTTTGATGAAAATCAGTTCAGCCGTAACAACATTTTTACTGTTTGAATCGCGGTATTTTCGCAAGATATCATGTCGTAATTACGTGTTCGATATATTGTCGATCGAAGCGTGTCTACTATTAGATAAATTATGTAGTTTAAAAAGTATGAATTAAAGAAAACATTACGGAGTGTTTTGTCCCATTTTTTAATGTTTACTTGCAACACCGTTTCGGTGGGCTGTCAACGATTTTGACAGCTGACACTACACAGTCGAGAGAGAAAGTTTAAAACGTGAACACGCGGAAGTCGGGTTTTGTCGAAACATATCGAATCGAGATGTGTTTCCCCCATTGTATTTGTTAATCGCGCCCGCCGTTCGCATTCGGCGTTGTGGGGCGCCCCTAAAGTGGGTTTCGTATATATTTCACGCGCATCGAAGTGCTTTTGCGGGAAACGTGCTGCCTGGTGGACACCGGCCGGATTCTTCGGTCCAGACAGCCGTCAGTCTATCCCTTATTGTCCTTTATTATATATATATTCTCCTATCCCTAACCTCACGGCACGAGATTGATCGACGCCCAGGAGTCTACCGCAGGAATCTAAGGTAAGTACGAATAATATTACCGGCCAACCCTTGTGCCACCTTAAACCCGTAGTAGGAACCAGTGAATCTCTCAATAAGTAGCAAATCCCTAGCTTTCCACTGCTGGCTTACGGCAGTTTCGTGGGTACAGGTTCAGACAGGGTCCAGGAGTCCCAACGCTGCTATGGGCACCAGCGTTAGCTCCTGGCTTGGGACCCGAAGACCTGTATTTAACACTTTTTTTCATTTTGTTTTTCATTTTATTTTTGCACAATCTGGGTATTTGATTACACACAGATTCCTGGACAACTTGTATAACATTTGGAACTGCCATTTCACTAAAGTTCTATTCAACACGCTATGACCTGTCAGCATGCCAATTTAAAGTCCAATTCCATCCAGTGAACCCTCATGTCCACGCTGGCAAGCCGTGCAATATTAATTCGAAAGGTAATTGGATCAAATGGTCACTGCGGCGCTCGTGAACGATCGATTATGGACTTCAATTCTTTATGAGAGCATGACGTATGTAGAAATGAGTGGGTTTTTTAAAGGGACTACTGAAATCTGAATAGAATAGACAAGCATTTAATCGACATAGACACAACACAACAACAGCAAACACAGAGTAAAAGAAAAGTAATAGTATGCTAGTATTATATTATCTGTGGTAATAGTAAAAAAAAGTACCAGGCCAAATGCGATGCGATGAACTTGAAAATATGATTTATTCCGTTCTAAAACCAAAAAACTAATACCTCTGGTATTTGTTTGAAATCATATTTCGAACGGATAACATGGTTTAAACGAATACCAAAACAAGTACAAAGATATAAGGTACAGTCAGTAAAATGCTGCTGTTCATAACACCCCTTTGCCTTTAAAACCCCCACGTGTCGAGAGTGGGCGATGTTCCTTTGTAGCAACATCGATATCGAACTATAAATAACTCGATGGAAGCATTTTCCAGAAGAAATGTGGAAAACTAGGTCTTTCCCGTAGCTTCATAAACGTTTCAGCCGAATGACCTCCACTATTGGATACTGGACATAGGCCTCCTCACAGCTTCGCTACATCGTCTGCGTCTTGCATCCAGATGATGATACCGTGGCTTATTCCAAAAACCGTGTATTTTTAACCGACTTCCCAAAAAGGAGGAAGATCTATTCTAGCATTATAGGTACTTTAACTTGCCTATTAGGTAGATACTCGTACAACTAAAAAGTGAAAATAAAAAATATTTTAAACAAAAAAATACTACCGACTTCCAAATATCGTCTTTGGTAGGTACCAATTTTGTGCGTTATAGACACCGACTTCCAAAAAGAAAGTTATTTTTCACTTTGTAGTTTTTTTATTTGGAAGTCGGTAGTATTTTTTTGTAAAAATTATATTTGTTCGGTAAAGGACCAATATGCCTATGGCACTAAACGATAGCAGTGACAGTGAATCGAATCGGTACTACTCCAACAATCGGTAACCTATAACAATCATACAAACAAACAATTATAATTCTTTATAATTTATTACTTTATGAGGGTGAAGTTGCTTTGCAGCTAAAACTATTTATTCGACATAAAAACTATTTATTATCTCGATATAGAAGCCGTTTCAGTTGAAATATATTTTCGATAAGATTAAAAATCTTGAGTAGTTAGATAATACCTACTGCTTATCGGAAACCATGGTCATATTATTTTTATGTTCTTATGTAAGATTTTTCATGGCTTTTACGCGTTTTTAATAGTAGGCAAAGCGCGAATTCGTGCATTTAGTACTAATGTACTGGGTTTTATGATAATGATTGTTTTCACAGGTAATCGTTTGTAATCAATTCATACAAGGTTATAATGCTGCCATTGAGTTACGTTTTTAACCGACTTAACAAAAAGGAAGAGGTTCTCAATTTGGATGGTTATATTTTTTTTTTATCTATGTGTGTGCCTGAGCATATCTCCGTCATATATAAACAGATTTCCAAAATTCTTTTTTTCTGTTTGTAGGAAGTTTATTCCGAAATGGCCCCCATTCAAATTTGGAAAAGATCTGATGAATAACTTCGGAGATATACAACATGACGGCAAATCTCTCGGGATTGTTGCAATCGCATGTCTGTTTATTGTTTACACAATTTCATAACATATCATCATGCCAGTATGCTCTAAACGGGTACGCAGATGTACAGTTCACCCTGATACACTCTCATTCCACCGGTTACCTATTCTGGCATCACTGTGGGCATTATAGATACCTTACTATAGAACTTGTCCATTACGTACCACTAAAAAGTGAAAAATAAAAACTTTTTTACAAAAAAATACAAACGACTTCCAAAAAAACACAGCAAAGTGAAAAAAACTTCAATTTCGGAAGGCGATGTCAAAAAACGAAGAATGCGACAACAGGAACACCGACTTCCGAAATTGAAGTTATTTTTCACTTTGTGGTGTTTTTTATAGAAGTCGGTCGTTGTATTTTTTTGTAAAAAAGTTTTTGCATAAATATTTTAATACACGAAGCTAGGTATGTTGGTTGGTAGTATTACCGCCCGTTCTATGTAAATGGGTATCAAAATGGGTATGTAAATGGGTATCAATACTATACATTCAATATTTTAGTTTATTGCCTGCATCCACTGAGTGGTTGTTTTTACCCATTTCTCCTTCAACATACAGCAGAGGTGCATAAAAAATGTATCGTGTATCAGTCAATGAAACAAGTTATATAAATATACTGAAGAAGGTACGTTTTACCGACGTCTGCGCGGCAATACAAACACAAGCTGACCAGCTTGAATGAAATCAGTCCGTCCTTCGTCTGGCCGCGACACGATCGTATGTTTATCTCGTTCTGACAACGGGGTCCTATTTATATCTCTATGATCTTTTAACCTACTCAATGAGAAAAATAAAGTTCCAAGTTCCGATCCTATGTAGGTAGCTAAAATAAAATATAGCCATGATTTTGTTTCTTTAGTATGACGTGTCTATTGGTAAAATCTCATTGATATCAGTATCCTACACATACAAGATTCACAAAAAATATATCAGCTGCTTCATACAAAACCCAATATTTACTCAATGAAAATGTATGAAACAGTTCATATATTTTCTTACAAATTATCCTGTAGGTATATGCTAAAGATATTAGGTACTGCTTTCGATAAATTAGAGTAAGAAGACTATAATTTTTTGATAGTAACAAAAACATAATATGTCGCTAGTAACATCTTATGAGGTTAAAGTTAGCACATTTGTTTACAATAAAAACGTCAATGATAAATAATTAAAAAAATAAAACAATTAAGAGTTTTTAAATCGCAAACACAATGGCCATCGTCGACCACATCATCGCTTACCATCAGATACAATAGTGGTCAAGCGCGAGCATATTAATATTAAAAAAAATGGTTATCTGTGGACAATATCAAATTATTGCAAAAGTGCTTCTACAACGGGGTAAGAAATAGTTTATCGATTCGATAGTTATTTTCGAATCGCGCTGACACGAGACAAGGGGCATTTTACGGCATAAATATCTAAATAATGTACACCTACTATTTTATAAATGATAGGCTGTCTCACCAGATGGTAAGCGATGATGTGGTCGACGGTGAAGCACGCTTGCCTAGAAGTAACCTAATAACCCCTACACACTGATACTTACAACTGTCTTGGATAGAACAGTGAATTTATCAGAAAATAACAGCGGAGGAATAAGAAAAGACAGTCGTAGAGTTTCATTGACTAGACGCTCTTCTGGTATTCGCCATCTTGGAGTAATTAGACCGTCGCCATTATTCTGTCATTCAGGACTTGCAATGGTTGGGCAGAGTATGGCGGGCTTGTAGTCGATAATTTATTCAAAACACGATAAAAAATAGTTAATTACTTCAGCTATGAAGCAAATTATTATCTTATCAAACACGTGCAGTGCATAGATCAAGTGGTTCGTAACAATGTACTATACTATTGTGTCTGTGGTCACAGAGTATGTTGTCAATGGAGTACTCATTCGATTTGAATGTTGTTGTGTCTTACTGAAATGAAATATTTGAGCGGCAGGGCAAGCGGAACGTCACTACTTGACACTAGCAGATTAGTCATCATTGAATCAATTACCAAAGAAGAAAAAAGTTTGCTAGTAAACGAATACTTTTATAGTGTACCTGCTAAGATATAGAAAAAAAGAAAAAGGTTGGATGGACTGTGTGAAAAAATTTATGGCCAAATAAATTACGGATGAAAAATACATACTGCACCTTACCCCTCAAGGGTATGAAGATGAAATAAGGTTTTGAATGTATTTTTTACCAACACTTATTGACTGGCAATCGTAAGACGCATCAGCAATAACAAAAATTATAAGTCCCTCGCCAATTATTATGACTTAAATTGCTTAGCAATACTGTGTTGACAATTATACAGCCGAGTATACGATTATAAATAATTTCAATAGCCCGCCATTGTAGTCGGTAGTTATTCTAGAAAACAAATAATAGTTCATTAAGGTGGTAACCGTGTACAAAGGGCAACGACGCAAGTGTTTTCAATTAAGATATTTTTACATACAAATATCACGCTTGTAATAGCTCCAAAGGGTTCAGCTGAGATGTTTGTTACTCCAACATTTCACCAGTTACGCTAAGGGGCTCGGCAATACCTCCATCATCATATTCATTTCAGCCGGAAGACGTCCACTGCTGAATATAGACCTCCCACAACCCATTAGATTCACGCAACCTTAATCAGGCCATCGGTCTTCATAGTGGGAGACCTACCAACGCAGCTTCTTGGGTACTGGGCAAAGGGCCTCTCCAATTTCCACACATGCCTGTTCTCTGCGATTGTGGTCTAATACCTAAGTCACTTTTAAATGGAAATTATACCAGACACATTGACGACAAAGGTCGTGCAATTATTTTTCCTCATATTTTGCTCTTGACTCAATAGTTTCGTCTGGTGATAAGTTATGACGTGATTTTAGATAAGGCACGCTCTCTTAGACTCAGCATAGCTTATCCACTTTTACTTTAAATACTCCTACACTGGCACATAGTCTTTTAAATATTTTGTCGTCTTCCTTGACTTTGATTGACCTTGTTTAAAGAATTATCATCATCAGATTTTTAATGTACACATTTCTGGGTCATAGGACTCCTCTTGTGAGAGGGGGAATGGGCCTTAATCCAACTAGCGGGGCCAGTGAAGGTTGTTGGAAGTCACATGTCTTCGAATTTGGTTCGGATCTGTTTTCCATCACCGTTCGCAAAGGAGAAAATAGAAAAACAAGGAAGGAAGGAGTAAGAAATAATCGAGTTTCATAAAAAATATTTCTCTAAATTATGAAAAGCCATGATGATCTCACAATAATTATGAGAATTCGCAAGATAGTATAATGATATGCGTACCAATATGTGCAAACTAAATACTCTAAAGCAGTATACAACATCATACACAACAGATTGCAATTACTTCCTTATCTAGATTTAATATCTCTTTTACAACTGAGAATTTTCCCTAACAACAATTTAAAATCAAGTTTCATTTCAGGCGTGCGATCCGCTGTCCATTTTATATTTTATTTAACCATGCACTTAAGAGGTTATCTTGAAACAAGTAGACCATCAATGGGACGTACAACAGCCACTAGAATGCAAATTGACACTCCGTTTATCTTTCAAACCAGCTCCAGAACGGAAAGATTCAAGTACCAACACTCAATTACAAATTCTATATAAGCGAGAAGCAATAAAATCGCAGCGATGAGGACATGCATTTCGCAGACGGAGTGCCCTAGCAAGGGAATTACAAGGGCGTCTTTATTTAGAAAACAAGGACATTATAATCTTGATAAACGTGTGACTCATTAGATGTTTTGTTTCTATGCAGATGTAAGAAAAGATTCGTACGTCTGGTTCAGCTAAGAATAGATCGCTGTTTTTGTTGATATCGTAAATCGTTTTCGTGGAATTTCATTCAGGAATGGTCTTTGAACTGAACATTGAAGAGAGACCTAGTTTTTTCAGCTACCAATGTAATAAACTATTGTAATAGCTAAAAATGTCCCTAGATAGTAATAGCAGATGATTTAAGAATCAGATTACAGAAATAGACACATACACTTAATACAAACATTAGTATTAAATTAGTAATACAATTAAATTGTGTTTAAATATTTACCATTTAGCTTATATCTTGTCTGTGACTATCCAAGTCTGCTAGTACGCTCATAATTTGCTTGTCCACTATTTATGTGAAGACACTGCCTCCTAAGATACAGGATTTTCCTAGTTTAGGAGTCCTGGCTCAAATTTTTGTATTGACTGTACTTTCCTATCTTTCGCACACTATTTTCGTTTTTAATTTATCTATAGCGTAGTTGACAATTATGTGTACTTTAAAATGTGCCAAACTTGTATTTTCTGCTAATAAATATTATATTATATATTAGATCATACAGGTGTGCATTCCTCTGAATCAAGATATAGTGAACTGAAAACCCTAACAAACCCAAAAGAGTATGGCACAGAATACTTTCAGACATCTAAGATATGATATGAACTATAAAGACACTAGAAAACAAACAAAGTATCTCACACAGACATCTTCAATTCCCTACCTCTTTTCGCACCCTAGCGGCAAAATAAAAACAAATTGCCCGACAGTCAGCCGGATCATCAAATCATACAGTTTGCCTGGCACTTGGGCATACAAAATACGAATTGCTAACAAACCAACTACCAACGTGCCTCCACACGTGACTGCGATTGGACTCGCTAGGTACGTTACGTTGTTGCCATGAACAATCACTGTATTGTATGAAGGTTTATGGTTAGAGATTTTAATGTTCACTGGCTCCGTTCAGGCTGAAAGTTGTGTAGATAACTGGTAAATACGAAGAGATGGAATTATACGTTTTTATTAATGACAGGCTCACGTTTGACCACTGTGGAATACTCTTAAAAAAAAAACTTTTTTATAAAAAAAAACTACCGACTTCCAACTAAAAACACTACAAAGTGAAAAATAACTTTCTTTTTCGAAGTCGGTGACCATAACGAAAAAAATTGGTCCTACCAAAGACACCGACTTCGAAAAAGAAAGTTATTTTTCACTTTGTAGTGTTTTTAGTTGGAAGTCGGTAGATTTTTTATTTTACACTTTTTAGTTGTACCTATTAAGCAACTTGCCTTTAGTAAAGTAGGTACTTATAATGCCAGAATAGATTACCCGAATACCATGAACATCCGGCGAAATGAGAGTGTACCGAGGTGAACTGTACACATCTGCGTACCTCTTATAGTGTACTGCCGTGATGTTATGTTATGAAATGGTGTAAACAATAAACAGACATGAGATTGCAGCAATCCCGAGAGATTTGCCTTTATTTATTGAAGAGATCTGTTGTATATCTCCGAAGTTCTTCATCAGATCTTCACCGAATTAAAATGGGACCAATTTCGGAACATACTCTATGAAAAAAAAAAAAAAATTTCAATATCGGTTCACAATTGACGGAGATATCGGTGCACATACAAAAAAAAACACAAGAAGTCGAACATAGAACCTCCTCCTTTTTTGAAAGTCGGTTAAATAAACGTAGTCAGCACTGTAATGTTTACGTCTATTCAATATTCATTATTAGATTGCACCAGCGGTGTCTGGACGTCCCATTCAGTGCTGTCTACTTACCGATAAATCTGGTTGTCTATACTAATATTATAAAGCTGAAGAGTTTATTAGTTTGTTGGTTTGAACGCGCTAATCTCAGGAACCACTGATTGGAATTGAAGAATTGTTTTTGTATTAGATAGTACATTTATCGAGGAAGGTTACAAGCTATATAAGGTCACGCTGCGACCAATAGGAACGGAGCACCAATGAGAAATTTTCTGAAAACGGGTAAAATTTATTGTTACAAGATAGGCCAACGCCATCTAGTAACGAGAGGAAGAACTAGGTAGTAACTAGTGGCGCCATCTAGTATTGAATAGCGGAACTAATGTTCTCGAAAGCTCGTGTCGAATGGAATTTTCCAGAAGGTTCGAACCGAACATTCTGGATGTTTCTAGTCGCTTCGGGAACAATGAGTTCGAAAGTCGATTGTTCTGGAAGTTTCTCGAATTATCTAGAACAGTATGGAACGTTCCAGAAACTTCTTCCGTGCTATATAAAGAGCGGTTGGGTTCGTGGTGAGTCAGTTTCGATTGAGAAGCGATACAGAGCGATCAAAGCGAAAAATAGTGCGAAGTTATAGAATTGTTTAAGAAGTGTTTTTCTAATAAACAGTAATTAATTGAAGTCTGCTGTTTAAATAATTTATCCCTGAACCCCAGCTCGTAACAAATTGGTGTCAGAAGTGCGGGATAAATTATGCCGGTTCTACCGAAGGAAGAAACGGAAGGGATGCGCACCAGGAGTCAGCGCCAGCAAGACGTAGACCAGAGGCGCTTTGGAGACGCTCCCTCACCGTCATCAAGTGGACATCGAGACTCCGCTGCTGCAGCGGAACCAGCTCAATCGTCGGCGTCGCCTGACCTAGCCGCCCTTATGGCATTCATGCAAGAGCAGGCTCGCCGTCAGGAGGAGCAAGCTCGCCGCATGGAGGAGCAGATGCAGCGCGACAAGGTGGAGCAGGCTCGTCGTCAGGAGGAGCAAGCTCGCCGCATGGAGGAGCAGATGCAGCGCGACAAGGAGGAGCAGGCTCGCCGTCAAGAGGAGCAGGCTCGCCGTCAGGAGGAGCAGGCGCGCCGCTTAGAGGAGCAGCTGCAGCGTGACAAGGAGGAGCAGGCTCGCCGTCAGGAGGAGCAGGCTCGCCGTCAAGAGGAGCAGGCTCGCCGGCAGGAGGAGCAGGCGCGCCGCTTAGAGGAGCAGCTGCAGCGTGACAAGGAGGAGCAGGCTCGCCGTCAGGAGGAGCAGGCGCGCCGCTTAGAGGAGCAGCTACAGCGTGACAAGGAAGAGCAAGCTCGCCGTCAGGAGGAGCAGCTCATGGTGATTAAGGACCTCCGCGGAGCCATTGGTAAGGAGATGAAAGAGGTAAAGGACCAGATCCAGCAGCAGGAGATACGTATCGCCGAATTGGAAAGGATTGTTCGTGGGCTCAAATCTGGAGAAGAGGCCGTGGTACCTGCGGTAGTTGCGCCCTCGCCAGGTGGTTTTAAAGTGCCACCATTCGACGGATCTTCGTCATGGTCTGCCTACAAGATACAGTTCGAGGCCGTCATGAAATCGAATAGGTGGACCAAAGAACAGGCCTTGACTGCTCTAACCTTGGGTCTTCGCGACCAGGCCTTGATTGTGTTAGAGGCACTTGGACAGGACGTTACTTTCGAAAAGCTTTTGGAAGCATTGGAAGCTAGATACGGCGACGCGCACCTGGAACATGTGTTTCGCGCCCAGCTAAAGGACCGATCGCAACGTGTTGGTGAAACCCTACAGCAGTGGGCTCTGGAGGTAGAAAAGCTGGTCCGGAAGGCTTACAAGTCTTTACCTGTGCTGATCGACGGGAATCTCGTACAGGCTTTCACGGATGGGATCCGTGACCTGGAGGTTAGGGCTGCCGTAAGGCTAGGCCATTTTAAGAACATTAAGAACGCCCTAGCCTACGCTTTGGAGGTGGAAGCTGTACGACGGGACGATCGAGCTCACCGCATAAGGCAGGTTGTGAATTCACCCCGGTGCTATAGCTGTGGAGAGAGAGGCCACATCCGGTTGAGCTGCCCAAAGCAAAGGAGTCCCCATTGTGGAATTCAGTCACCAGCAGCAGGAAAACCAGTAGACGCCAGGAGTAAGTGGCAGTTAGTGGCTCGTGATGAAAGAGCCCCAAGGAACTCAATTTCACAAATTGTGTGTGAGTCACAATCATGTGACGGGAACAGAATACCACACAGTAATGCAGATGCTCTCTCGCGTAGGTCGTGTTCCGATCAATGTAAGCCCTGTGCCAGGCAAGAGGCTGAGCAGGCGACATTTGTGAGAATGTTGAGGACGGATCTTAGCGAAGATTGGAAGGGAATCTTGCAGAGTGCTCAGCAAGATGACAGAGACATAAACCCGATTCTCGAATGGAAGAAATCAGGAGCTCCGAGGCCTCGATGGAGTGATGTTGCACCAATGAGTTCTATCACCAAGGGTTATTGGGCACAGTGGGAAAGCTTAGTTATCCTGGATGGAGTTCTGTGCCGGAAATGGGAGAATACTCGTGGTGACCAGTGTTATTTACAAATGGTCGTACCTAAAGTCAATGTGCCGGAAGTCCTACAGCTTTATCACAATGGAAGTTCAGGGGGTCACATGGAAATTAAGAGGACTCTGACGAAGATCCGAGAAAGATTTTACTGGATCCATTGTCGAGAGGACGTTAAGGAATGGTGCCGCAAATGCACAAGTTGTGGGGATGCGGCTGTGAAAGGACCACACATTCGTAGTAGAGGTGCATTAAAGATTTATGAGCACATCAGAGAGACCGGTCAACAGATGTCTAAGAGGATGAAGATTCGCTACGATCGGAAGGCGAACAATAAGGGCTTTGATGAAGGATCTCTGGTGTGCTTACATAACCCGGTACGCAGCAAAGGACAATCGTTTAAATTGCAAGCAAAATGGGATGGACCATATCGCGTAGTTACCAAGATTAATGACGTCACCTACCGAATTCAAAAGGGACCCCGAGGTGCATCAAAGGTCGTTCATGTGGATCGGTTGGCCCGTTATCATGGGTCTAACAATGCTCGGGACGAGCATGTCTAAGAGGGAGGCAATGTTACAAGATAGGCCAACGCCATCTAGTAACGAGAGGAAGAACTAGGTAGTAACTAGTGGCGCCATCTAGTATTGAATAGCGGAACTAATGTTCTCGAAAGCTCGTGTCGAATGGAATTTTCCAGAAGGTTCGAACCGAACATTCTGGATGTTTCTAGTCGCTTCGGGAACAATGAGTTCGAAAGTCGATTGTTCTGGAAGTTTCTCGAATTATCTAGAACAGTATGGAACGTTCCAGAAACTTCTTCCGTGCTATATAAAGAGCGGTTGGGTTCGTGGTGAGTCAGTTTCGATTGAGAAGCGATACAGAGCGATCAAAGCGAAAAATAGTGCGAAGTTATAGAATTGTTTAAGAAGTGTTTTTCTAATAAACAGTAATTAATTGAAGTCTGCTGTTTAAATAATTTATCCCTGAACCCCAGCTCGTAACATTATTATTTTTGAGAGCTTCCTTACGCAACAATCATGTATGTGGGGTAGGTAGGTTAGATGGGTTGGTGGCCAGTTGACGGGAGCGAAGCCGCGTGGGACAGCTAGTTTTATTATAAAACCCAAATCCTAACTAGTGTTACTAATGAACACCACAACCATTATCTCTCCTGTTGGTAAGCGATGATGTGGTCGACGATGAATCACGCTTGCCTTAGTAACTTATTCACTCTTGAATTAAAGACCCCTAGGTTGAAGTTTAGGTTTGTATTTATCAGAAAACACACGACTACTCGATATTTACTAAACTAGTACAGTTAATTGGCTTAGACCTTGAACTTGAGCGACAAATAGGTTTCTTGAGCGTCAGATAGCTCATTTCAAGGGTTTCCTAATTGATAAGTGCGAATCAAGTATTAGATAAGGATTACACAGTACGTGCGCGAAAGAACACCAAATAGGAACTGAGCGACCACGAGGCATATTTGAAGAACCCTCATCATCATCATCTTCCTGACCTTGTCCCATGTCACTTGGGGTCGACGCAACACGTTTTCTTCTTCCATGCCGTCCTGTCCCCCGTCACGCTATCACTGAATCCCTTTTGTTTCATATCACTCCTAACACAGTCCATCCACATTTAAAGACCCCTTATAAGTCTTCAAAAGGTAGTCCGTCAAGCCAATACATTTCCAGACCGTGTGAGGAGTTCTGTCAGACGCGGCAATTAAACATGCAACTATTAAGTAGCACAGTTCGTTCAGTTATTACGCTTTTTAACGCAACCTCCATATTTGAACTTCCTACTATGTAAATGTATCTGTGGCCTGGGTCACTAATGTACCCCACATCCTGTCTAATAGATGTAACGGTGGTTTTATATCTCGTTTTACAAGTACAAGACAATTTTATTTACCGTTGAGTTGGTGAATAAAACGTAAATTACTTACATTTTATTACGGCCTACTTTAGCAGGCAACAAGTTCCTATAAAGCCGCGTTTCCACTAGGCAACAATTGACATGCAACATGTTGCACAAAAAGTTGCCCAACATGTTGAAAGTCAGCGCGGATCTTTTGTTGTTGTCTGTCTAAGCAGTACGCATCTACTACTTTACGTCAGTCGTCGCCAACATGTCGCCAGAGGAACTTGTGTTGATTTTATAGTCTCTGTGAGTAGTATCATATAAACATTCATATTTTTGGTACAGTCCGATTAATTTTAGCACTCGTTCGTTAAACCACACTACGGACATTGTTGCGCGTTACGTCTCCACTCGACAACAATTGATGCTCAACTAACGATGCTCTTTAAACAAACAACAAGCCGCGCGTCATGTTGCGCGCCAGCTGGCAACGTTGCGCGCTGTTGTGCATCGCCGCCGTACATGTTGACAGTGTTGCCACCTTGGTGATTTTGTCATTAGATCTGGAGATTTTTCAGAGCTCTTAGCGACATTTTTTCATCGTTTAGCGACTAATCAATTTTTAGCGATTTTTCAATGTGAAATTTGGCAACGCTTATTTGAGACGGAAATTTAAAAAATACCTCATTCTAATGCTGAAATTGAAAGAATTTTCAGTGTTATGAGCATCGCTAAAAGCAAATTACGAAACAAAATGGCCAGTCCACTATTAACGCCATAATTTTTATTAAAAACAGATTGAAAGTTTTGGAAACTAAATGCTTCAATTACAAATTGCCTAGCAATGTCATTGAGGTTATTGGCAAAAACACAAAGTAGATACTCATTTAAAGATCTATCACAACACAACCAACAACATCTTCAGCGCAAACGTCTGTGCGTCTGTGGATGATGGTTTTTTTCGCTTTTGACTGTTACAAAATTATTATTTTTTTAATTTCAGGCATTTAAAAAAGTACTTAATTTTAATTAAATAAAAATTGCGAGAACTGGTAGTTTTTATTCAATCCAAATTTCGAAAATATGGCGACTTTTTACCCTGGATCTAGTGACAAGATAATTTTTGAGGTGGCAACTCTGCATGTTGAGCGTCACATGACGCTCGCCAAATGTTGCCTAGTGGAAACGCGGCTTTAAGGTGACATTGAACAACCTCATTGGAGCAAAAGGGCTTTATACACAAGCTATTCTGGTAACGTAAGCTTAGGCTATAACCTTGGGGAGGACGACAACACCTATTGGCCATATACTGCCATGAACTGCGAGGGTGATGGGGGAAACGAAATTGTTTCCCACTTGACAAGTCGATAGCGGAGCACCAACGGGGCAGTGCTGTTTCACTGGGAATCCGGAAGGTGTGTTAATGAATTAAGGACAGCCCCCCTTTAAAACTACTTAGATTTTCTATAGTGGCCACCTTCTCCCACCTTTCGGTATATAAGATGGCACACTATACCAGGCAACCCCTTACGAGGCGTCTGGGACCATCTTCGGTAGGTCACGCCTCCAGAGTACTCGCCCCTGGTACTCAAGAGAAAATGTGAGTCGCATCGTGATTACTCACTACCATTTATCCAGAATGGTACCGGAGCTGTAAAGCCGCTCACAACACGCACCCCAGCACGCCAGCACTAGCGCAAGCACCGGCACCAGCGCACCTTGTTAGTGCTAGCGGATTCAATCCCCGCTAGGGACGCCAGAGAAGCTGGCTACCATTTCTCCAGAATGGTCCCGGAGCTGTCAAGCACGCTCACCTCTCGAATGCGAATCAACGCATCTACCCAATGCCTACAGCTGGGTTGCCGGAAGATTAATCCAACGGGTAGTCCTCTACTTTCTATCCAGGAAAGTGCCGGCGATGCAGCTCGCTCACAGGAGCTCACTTGCTTAAGGGTTACTCACGAACCCCGCGTCTGACCACCAGGTGGCCCTTTGCCTTAGGCCGGTAACTTCAGACACTTGTTGCGCGCGAGGAATGACGCTCGACCCACATGTAGCCGAGCAGACAACATGCCACTCCTCTGCAACCACCAATGAATTAAGGACAGTTACACTACTCTTGTTTTTGGTTTCTACGAGTCTAATGCATCGGGATAAAACCAGCAGTCGAATGGTTCCAAACTGTTTCCTTTGTCGAATTCTTTTACGCAGAATTCGGCAAAGGAAACAGTTTGGAACCTTCACTAAAACTACTTTACGTATTGCATATTACACTCTGAAATGGAAAGGAGATGAATCTTTCCATGACCAATATTTTAACGTAGAATTGATTGTAAAGAATAATTGTTCTATTCAGTTTTAAGGAACCATTATACATTTTTAATTAAAAGCATTAGAAGACCATTAGTTGTAAGTAATACAAAATTAAATTATGTTCTAATTATTTGGAAATAAATCATCAGGATGATAGTCGTACTCTTTCCAAATTAGTTTCGCAATATCGAAAATGTTGAAAGAAATGGTTCTAACTCTTTGAAGGTTCCAAACTGTTTCCTTTGCCGCACGCAACGCGCAAATCGGCTGCTTGGCTTATAATTAATAAGTTTAGAATCACCAACCCTCCTTAAACAAGCGTGGTGAGTAGCACACTTGCCTCTGTATAAGAAGAAACTTTCAATCTGCAGTGGAATGATGGCCATAGCAAAAAAGGCTGGTATTCATATTAGGAGTATTTTATGAGGACTGCGGAGAAAAATATTTATGAAGACATCCTCAAATCTCTCTTCTCCTTGCTTACTTATTGGAATAGGATCACTGAACTGCAATCAAAGATCTATATATACTGCACAGCAAGTATATCTAGTACATCATACATTAGCATTTCACTTCAGTCGCATGTTCTCGGGCTATTAAATAAAAGCTTTCGTGCTCTGCCTACGCGGTGTAAGTCAACAGCGTGACATCGCGTAACCGAACCGGTAGCATGGAGCTTCTAATATCTGGTAGCCTAGACTATTCGGATGAATTGAAGATTGAAGGAAGCACAAAAGGTTTGTAAAACTACTGAAAGACCTCTTGCTATACGAGGGCTGCACTAAAAGTATCGGGAATGGAATATGTCCACTGTTTCTGTCATATTAAAATCTTTTCAATTGAAAACTCCTTGGTTTTAAAAATCGAATACCATTTATTTATTTAAAAAAAGATTCTCGGTCTTGTCACAAGGTTTTGTCAAACTTGTTTAGTCGTTGAGAAAATGGAATTGACTCGAGAAAATTCAAGAGCGATGATTTATTATGACTTTCGAAGTGGTTTAACACAAAAACAGTATGTTGACCGGATGATCTCTGCATCTGGTGATGCTTCATCACCAGATGCAGAAATCCAAAACTACAATTTATCGCTGGTTTGTTGAATTTCAACGTGGACGTGTCAAGCTCAGTGATGATCCCCGTCAAGGTCGTCCAAAAACTGCAGTCACCCAAGAAAACGTTGATGCTGTGCGTAAGCTGATTGAGGAAGATCGACATGTGACATACCGCGAAATTCAGGCAACTTTAGACATTGGCATGAGTCAAATACAAATAATCTTGCATGAACAATTAGGTGAAAAAAGTTGTTTTCCCGATGGATACCGCATTCGCTCTGTGAAGAGCAAAAAGCGGCTCGCGTTACTTGGTGCGTCAGAACTCTCGAAAGATTCCACGCAGGATCCTCAAATGCTGTATACAACATCGTATCAGGTGACGAATCCTGGATATACACGTACGAACCCGAAACAAAAAACCAGTCACGAGTTTGGGTGTTCGAAAATGAGTTAAAGCCAACAAAAATTGTTCGTTCACGGAGTGTTGCAAAAAAAATGGTGGCCACGTTTGTCTCCAAAACCGGCCATGTTGCGACTATTCCTCTTGAGGAACAAAGAACGGTTAATGCAGAATGGTATGCTAGCATTTGTTTGCCACAGGTCGTTTCTGAACTCCGTAAAGAGAACTGCAACCGCCGCATCATCCTCCATCACGACAATGCGAGTTCTCACACCGCGCACAGAACAAAAGAGTTTTTAGAGCAAGAAAACATAGAATTATTAGACCATCCGCCGTACAGCCCCGACCTAAGTCCTAATGATTTCTTTACTTTCCCTAAAATAAAGAATAAATTGCGTGGTCAGAGATTTTCACCACCTGAAGATGCTGTGAACGCCTACAAAACGGCCATTTTGGAGACCCCAACTTCCGAATGGAATGGTTGCTTCAATGATTGGTTCCATCGTATGGAAAAATGTGTCAAATTTCGCAAAGAATACTTCGAAAAGCAATAAATACATTTTTAAATAGTAATCTTGTGTCACTTCCTTGATTCCCGAAATTTTCAGTGCCGCCGTCGTATAATAGATCTATCCACTGCAATAAAACTGCTTAGTGTATTCCCTAATTTAGTCTGATTTATATAAATTTGAGCAGGGGGCACATCCGCTACCTGCTTGGGGCCTTTACTGGACACTTTGGAACCAACGTCATGCTCATGAAGATGGGTCTAACCGCGATACCCATGTGCAGGTTATGTGGGGAACATACGGAACGCATGGAGCACCCTCTGTGCACATGCGATGCACTGGCTGGTAAGCGAATGAGTCTCCTAGGGGTTGGATATCCAAAACCAGAAGACTATAGTCTATCTCCTAGTCTCGTTGTAAAACTCATATAGAGAGTTTACAACGAGATTGGGGAGGAGTAGGTTATCTAGGGGACCACAATAGATCCCAATGGGTCGAAGTGTCAGAGTTATTTCTCGGCCCCTCCACAAGATAAGGAAAGATACTCTGATTTATTTACATCTAGTTTTTAATCCCCGACGGGAAAAAGATGTGTTATATGTCTGATGTGTATTTTTGTGCATGTGTGTGTGTCTGTGGCATCATATATCCCAAATCGATTCTGATTTAGTTTTTTTTTGTTTTAAAGTTGACTTCGTCGAGTGTTCTTAGCTATGTTTGAAGAAAATTGGTTAAGGCGTTCAAAAATTCAAAAGTATTCCACATTTTACTCTTTCAATCGGGGTTTTTTCGCAAAATTTCGTGTCATAATTACGTGTTTTGATAGATTGTCGATTGATGCGTGTCTAATACTAGGTATATTATAAGTAGTTTAAAAAGAACTAGACAAAAATTATATCAACAATATTCGAAAACTGGCAACACAAAAACCGCTAAGTAAATAAAACAAACTGCTGTAAACGTTGGCGGTTTCCCGACGCGAGTACGAAGCTTATTTCTTAGAGGTTTTTTGCCGGGGCTTTTTAAATTTTTATTTAGTTTTTCTTAATGATATTTTCCGACCTTAAGTTAAATTAGTCGTGATAGTGATCAACATTGACTTGAAGCAACATGCAATTGAAAAACCGGCCAAGTGCGAGTCGGACTCGCGCACAAAGTGTTCCGTACCATTATCGCAAAAAACGGCAAAACAATCACGTTTGTTGTATGGTATCCCACTTAGATATTTATTTTATTATGTTTTTAACCGACTTCCCAAAAAGGAGGAAGTCTTTTTTTTTGTTTGTGTATGTTCACCGATTACTCCGTCAATTGTGGACCGATTTTGAAAATTCTTTTTTTGTTTGAAAAAGTATGTTCCGAAATTTGTCCCATTTTAATTTGGTGAAGATCTGATGAAGAACTTCGGAGATATACAACAGAACTCTTCAATAAATAAAGGCAAATCTCTCGGGATTGCTGCAATCGCATGTCTGTTTGTTGTTTATAACATTTCATAACATAACATCACGCCAGTTCGCTCTTAAGGGGTAAGCAGATCTCTCATTTCACCGGTTATGTTCAAGTTTCATGAAATCTATTCTGGCGAAATAGTTCCCTTACTAACTTGCCTATTAGGTACGTACAAAAAGTGAAAAATAAAAAAAACATTTTGCCAAAAAATACTATCATCTGTGAAAATTTCAACTGTCTGGCTATCACGGTGCATGAGATACAGCCTGGTGACAGACGGACAGTGGAAACTTGGTAATAGCGTCCCGTTTTTAACCTTTGGGTACGGGAACGGATTCCTAAAGTCTCTTTATCATCTCTACTTTCCAGGATTTGACCCTGCGTCCAGTAGTCAGAAAGCGAGTCTTTAAATCTCGGAGTCAAAGTGAGATATCGCACTCCTTTGGACTTTGATTACAAGAATCATTAAGAATCACATCTGTTTCGATTACAATTAAACATGCAATCTAATCGCTGCCTACACTTGTAATACATAATATCTCGATTGTTACCGTCTTATCTGTAAATACTTGGAAACACGTGTTTTTTACCGTCACGTTGTATATTTGTATTCATAGTCGTTCTTGGCACGCAGACCATTTTACAGTGCTTATGTACGAGCCGTAATACATTGTTGAAAGTGAATAAATTTACTACTGAACTAATTATGTCTTATTCGTAAGCTAATCGATTCTAAAATGGGCTCTATTATGTATGACGTACTAGCTTCTACCAGCGGCTTCGCCCGTGTTTAAAGGGTTTTGTCATCCCAAAGGAACATTATACCGGGATAAAAAGTAGCCTACGTGCCATTCCAGACTATAATCTATCTCTGTGCCAAATTTCACCATCATCCGTCCAGCCGTTTGACCTTGAAGAAGTTACAAACAAACACACACAGACTTACAAGCAGCTTCGCCCGCGTGAATGTCAAAAAATATCACAAGGGAACATATTACCGGAATAAAAAGTATCCTATGCGCCATTCCAGACAATAATCTATCTCTGTGCCAAATTTCACCATGATCCGTCCAGCCGTTTGACCGTGAAGAAGTTACAAAAAAACACACACAAACTCACAAACTTTCCCCTTTATAATAATTTTGGTGTACAATAAAGTATATTGTATTATTCTATTCATAAAGATCCGTCGTGAAGAAGTAACAAACATGCGCAAACATACACACACTCACAAACTTTTCCCTTTATAATATTAGTGTGATTAGTGTTGGCTAGAGCTTCTTTTTTTAAATAGAATCAAACAAAAAATTGTGTTTTGGGTTGAACCTTATACAGGATTAAGTCTATTTTTGGATGGGTCAACTTGTTTTAATACGAGGTTTCTTTAATAAGATTATACTTTTAGGAAATTATAATTTAGGTCGTGTCGTGACCGTTGTAAAAGCCTTTGTCCTTAGGCGAGGTTGAATTTAAGTCGTGTCGTGACCGTTGTAAAAGACTTTGTCCTTAGTCGAGGTTGAATTTAAGTCGTGTCGTGACCGTTGTAAAAGCCTTTGTCCTTAGGCGAGGTTGAATATAAGTCGTGTCGTGACCGTTGTAAAAGCCTTTATCCTTAGGCGAGGTTGAATTTAAGTCGTGTCGTGACCGTTGTGAAAGCCTTTGTTCTTAGGCGAGGTTGAATTTAAGTCGTGTCGTGACCGTTGTAAAAGCCTTTGTCCTTAGGCGAGGTTGAATTTAAGTCGTGTCGTGACCGTTGTAAAAGCCTTTGTCCTTAGGCGAGGTTGATTTTCACAAGAGGACTACTTCATCAAAAATTTTGCTTAATTTCATTCAGTGGTGTTTTTTGATCGCATTTTCAAGTCCAGTCCAACTCTACAGAATATTATTTTTAACCGACTGCCCAAAAAGGAGGAAGTTCTATGTTCGACTGTATGTATTTTTTAAATGTTCATCGATTTCTCCGTCAATAGGGAACCGATTTTGAAATTTTTATTCAATTTAAAGGGTATATACTCCCGAGGTGGTCCCATTGTCACCAAGTCAGAATCTGCTGATGGGAACACATTGAAATCGAGGGAACTCCTTCAATATTATAAGAAAACATATAGCGATTTTGGTATTTTTATCAACAATGACATGACAAGCATTAGCACTCAGAAAGTATCATTTGGTGAAGTTAAACTGATGAAAAAGACCACAAATGGCCATGAGATATCTGGAATAGTTAAACGACGATGATGAAGCAAAGATGTCGGTTTAATTTTTGTTACAAAGATTTTTATTGTTTGCATTACTCGACAAAATGTAATGAACAGGCGATTTTATTTTACTTTTAAAAGAGATTAATAATGAAAAAGATCATACTTTCTTTTTTTATTTAAAATGGCTCGCGCTTGACCACTATCTTACCTGATGGTAAGCGATAATGTGGTCGACGGTGGAACACGCTAGCCCAGAAGTAACCTATTCACTCTTGACTTAAAGACCCCTAGGTTGTACCTATCGGGAAACACAGACTCCGACAGGATATTCCACTCCTTAGCTTTACGCATAATAAAAGTATTCTCAAAACGTTTAGTGCGTATGGGTGGGATGTCTACCATGTACCGATGGCGAATCGCCGTACTTCTGGTACTCCGATGATGAAACGGGATGGGTGGAATTAGATCATGCAATACACACTTACTTAGATAGGAGCCTTTTTGGTCTCGCACGGGGTTATTTATTTTTTATTATTGTTTGTGTTTTGCTTATCTCGTGTCTCCTGTGCGGGTCACAAATAAATATTTTACTTTCTTAAGACTACATACCTTTCTATTCGATCAGACAAGCAGTACTCCCACCGCTGGCTGTTGCACTTCCATTCCCTGACCCGCCTCAACACGGGCGAGTTCAGTTCATCACAGATGATCTTCAGCGCGGCTTCCTCCAGCACGTCTTGAACGGCTATTAGTGATAACCTGGCGGAAATAAGATAATTAGTAATTTAGTAACATAGTAAAGGGCGATGAGTTCCATCGACCACATCACCGCTTACCCTCTGTTGGTGAGATAGTGGTCAAACGCGATCGTCAATAAAATCGGCCAAGTGCGTGTCGCACCTTGCACATTTAGGGTTCCGTACCAAACCGCAAAATTAAGTTGGTTGTAATAGAAAAATTAAGGAATTCCAAAGAAAAATCTGATATATCAATAAATTGGTATTTTTAGCAAAATATACAGAATAATAAATATTATCACCAAATTTCAAGTTCATAGGTCAATGGGCAGTTAAAAAAACTTAAACAAAAAAACCCGACTGCTTAAAAACCGAACTAAAAACAAGAAGAAATTCATGCTGTGCACTTGTGCAGTCGGAGGATACATATTCGCTAACTGGCTGACCAAAAAACCAGACGTATCCTCCGACTGCACAGCATGGATTTCTTTTCACGATGGGTTTGGAAGCCCGAAAAGGCCCAAAATCCGCCATTTTATCTTTTCGATTGACGTAAGAATCATCAAAATCGGCCAAAGCGTTTGGTCTCTAGAACGCCACATAGGAACAAGCATACATACATACATAGACTGATAAACACATTACCCTCCTTTGGCAGTCGGGTAAAAAGCTAACTTTGATGGCTTCTAATTCCTTTGTTATCTAATTTTTTTTTAAACATGACATATTATTTACCTACTCAGCGAGGTCTCAACAACGATACCCCAATCGATGGGTCAGAGAATTTTTTTTTTACTCCCCTCGAGTATAATATCAACAGCGGATTTTTGTGTCTCTGAAGTTGGCTGCAAAATCCTGCGTAGTGTATAACTGTTTAAAGTTTATTTTATTTACTTAGCGGTTCCCCGACGCGAGATCGAGGCTTATTTTTTGCTTTTTAGAGGTTTTTGTGCGGGGGTTTTTTAAAGTTAAATTTTAATTTCATTATTATTAAACTACATGTAATATACCTAGTAGTAGACGCGCTTCAATCAGCAATCTATCGAAACACGTAATTATGACATAATAATATCTTGCGAAAAACGCAACTTTTGATCCAGTCAATCGATTTTAACAAATCATAGCTAAGAACACTCTCGACAAAGTCACCTTTTAACCACAAAAAAAAACAAAATCAAAATCGGTATATCCGCTAAGGAGCTACGATGCCACAGACAGACGCAGACACGTCAAACTTATAACACCCCGTCGTTTTGCGTCGGGGTTAAAAATGGTCATAAGTATCACGGTGCGATTCTAGAGAACTAACCCTGCCATCAGCAAAGCCTAGTAACACTAAAAAATTAAGTCGCTTAATGAAAATTAAGGAAAGATGGACTTAAATTGAAAAGTGTAATCTAGTTTCTTGCAATTTCATTCCGTTAAAATAAAACTAATATTATAAAAGCGAAAGTTTGTGAGTGTGTTTGTATGTTTCTTACTTCTTCACGCTCAAACGGCTCGACGGATGAAATTTAGCACCGAGATAGATTATAGACAGGAATAGCACGTAGGATACTTTTTATCCCGGGAATATGATCCCTCGGAATAATTTTCGCGGGCGAAGCCGCTGGCAGAAGCTAGTATGATAATAAATCACAAACAACTCACACTAATGATAGTAATTACGTAATTGAATAGGCGCGTTGTTATTAAACCGCTAAGCAATGTGAAGCATGACTGATAGTCTTTGTTACAGCGACAGGAAACGTAGAAATAACAAACAAATTTAGTACAATAATTACATGAAAATAACAGCCAGTGGAATACAGCTAAAGACCTTAATTTCCTTTTAAAGCTTAGGTTATAAACAATTTATTTGTCTTCAGGATCAAACCAGACAAGGGCAAGGCTACCGTGGACTTCATCGCCAACGTGACGCTGAAGGCTCACTACGTCGTGGACGGAAGAATCCTCATCCTGCCCATCAAGGGCAATGGAGAGTCCGGCAGCCCAATTGCATAAGTGAATTCGGTAAGGCCACAAACGCTCGAAACGGCACACTCACACAAACTTGCGCACCGACGAGACCCCTAAGAAGCGTTCGCAGTCCTGTCAGTAGTGCGAGCCGCTTAGGGGTCACGTCGATGCGCATGTTTGTGTGAGTGTGCCGTTTCGAGCGTTTGTAGGTCTAGGTAGTTTCCGTACTGTTTGTACATATTTATACTGTGGACCTGTGGTAAGGCGAAGGATTTGATCCCATCAATCGACCATTGACGTGCGAGATCACTTACGCAATTAGGTTGCAGGATCAAGAAGATCAGTAAGTATATACAAGTCTTATAACAACAAGATTTTTCAGGACTCCTAGGAAGAATTCCTATTTTCATTGTGCAAGTGGAATTCTCTACCGGAGCCTGTTTCCTGATAGCTACAATATGGGGGTTTATAAGTCAAGAGTGAATAGGTTACTTCTAGGCAAACGTGTCGACCACATCATCGCTTACCATCAGGTGAGACAGTGGTCAAACGCGGGCGCAAAAAATAAACCAGTAAAGTGTAGTACGGAATGTGAAAAACACAGAGGGATAAAAATGGAGTGCTCAACTGCATATCTTTCGAAAGTACTGTCAACAAAAGAGTTTAGTGGCTGACTAAGAAACTAACATTTGCAGTAGGTATTTGTGTGGCGCTGCAATTTAGGAAACGGCTGTATCCAACAGTGGACTTCAATTGGCTGATTGACTGGAGTGGGCTCAATACGAAATATAAGTGCTGTAAATAGCAACTATGCACCTATATACGGTGTCTAAACAAGAATTTCACTAAAGAGATCATAAAAAAGAATTTTCGAAAATACTTCCCCAAAAGGGGGGAAAGTTTGTATGTAAATTCGGCTTTTTTGCCAATGAGAAATCCCATAAGGCACATGGCTTGTTGGAAAATAATATTTCTATTGGAAAATAGGATACAAAAGTGATAATTTCATTACTTTATTTGCTTACTATATAAGGAAAATTATAATTTAATTATTTTATTAATTTACAAAGCTGTGGCTAAGCAGGATGAATTATACATAAAAGTGTTTTCCACATAACTTGATTTAGAGATAAGAGTCCAGTTGTTAAAAAAATACGTCATTTTTATATTATTATCTCTTCAAAGGTAGCTTCTTGCTAAATAAAAGATACTATCTTCAAAGTTATTTTACTGTTCTAAAGAATACAAGATAGTGAAAGCAGAGACAATCACTGTTATAAATCAAACATACTGACACAACAATGTACCAAGCAATCTATTTATTATTAGATGGCAATTAACATTGACGGTAATAATATTTTAACATGCTATTAACTGGCTAGATGTAGGTATTTGTTTTAATTAATTATGTTGAGTTATTGTTTTTGCGTTATTTATATAAGCACGGGTTGCCCAGTTAGGCGACTATGGGACTTTATCAATTTCTGACTGATAGGTACCTATTATTAGCGTTATTTGCAATACAATTGCATCATCATCACCATCATTTTAGCCGAAAGAAGTCCACAGCTGGACATAGGCTTCCTTCAGCGTCGCCACACTGATTGGTACTGTGCATTTTCGTATCGCATCCACCGGACGCCCGCATGACCATGACCTTGACCATGTAGCCGTAAGCATTTGCATACTAGATAATAGGTTTAAAGATTTTTCTAGATTATTAATTTTTAGAAAGTAAATACTCACTTGTTTTCCAAAATAGTCCTGCAGACCACTTCCCTCACTCCAGGATTTGTGATCTTCTCTACACTAAGCTGATGAAGGTTCCATGAAGCAAGTCGACAGCATCTCACTCCATCTCGTTCGTACATGAAATTTTCTTCTACTATTGGCCTATGGGAGTATGCTGACAGCAAATCCAAAATGTCATTCACTGGTACCGTGGCAAAACCGTTTGGCAACGTCATAGGGAACTTGGCATTTGTTGGCATTGACAGACTCTTCCTATGTGGTGTCTTAGGGGTACTCGAGACCCCGTTTGGCATACAATCCACATCATTCCATCCGTTAACATGTCCATTAGTTAAATGCTGTACGCTCTCACACTTTCTCGGTTCCAAACTTAAGTGATGCTTAACTGTACTTAACCTAACAATATCCATACCACGAACTTTGATTAAATCGTCTAATGATTTGAAGGGACCTTTTTTGTTTCGGTAGTCTACTATGTTTGCAGCTATTTCTTGGTTGAGGCCCGGTACGCATTGTAGCTGGAACACACTTGATGAGTTAACGGAGCACAGTCTGCTTTCAGCCTGTATTCGTACACTGTCTAAAGATTGTGTCCGTGAACTGGCTCTAGATATTTGTTTCCTTATGTTTGTGCATATTTCTGGCCTTAGTAACTCTAGTTTTTCAGCACCTATACCTAAAAGGAAATGACAATGTTATTTATACACCTATAAGGTAAAATATTTCAATGATCACCTATTTTTAACTGGTTAGACTAGGTACCTATTTCAGAGATGATAGGTTGTCTGCAACTACAGGTTTATTATTATTATTTTGTTTACACATTCATTAAAATTTTAATTAATTAATGTAACAACTTATAAAATATTAAAACACACACATTAAAAAATATAAATTGTTTTAAAAAGTCTTATTAACATTTACATAAAAATCTAGGATAGCCATATTCCATTTCTTGACAAGTAGGTAGGTAATTCATTAAGTCTATCATAGATACAGATGCATCAATAAAAGCATTTTTATGCAATCCAGCAGAATAATTGATCTAGTAAATTCCAAGCGAGCATGCCAAGCTCATATAGCTGAGCGAGTATTATCTTTGATAGCTATTGTCGCGTTCTGTGCAAACCAGGGGCTTTAATTAACTTCTGGAGGGAGGTGGGCTGGTTGGAATAACCACCAAATGGCCGCCATGGCCCACGCACAATGGTCCATCTGAAGGACTAAGGGTGGACACCAAACACCAAATCATAGAACATAGTTCTTGTCGCTGGGGCAAACTTGTGGTCAGAGAGTACTCGCCGGCAGTATGAACAGCCAGCAATCAACCATTTATATTGTGTCTCTTTTATTGACCCAGGAGCTTCGTCGCTAGCGGTAGGACAAGTGCCTTAGTTCAGATCTAGGTTTACAAGAAATAAGACCACTGCGATTTTGTATTCATTTAGCTTTAGTATTGTCTTGTTTTAAACAGGGTTATATCACTATTGACTTGAAAATAAGAAGAAAGAACTGGGGCAGAGTTCGAAAATTGTGATTTTATAGAATGCTAAATAGTATTAGCTATATTCAGCATAGGTTTAATGCAGTCAAGTCATAATTAAATTGCATATAATCATGATTTGTATAATTTTATCTCTCTCATTTAACCCATAATAAAATTTTGTAATTTTACGATTTTGTGTCACAAATAATTTTGAGTCATCTTTGCAATCTAAGCTAATTTGAAGCTGTAATTAAGTATTATAATCCATTTTAAAATTTTATAGAAGATAATGGATGGGTGGTGATAATAACAGCTGATATCATATTTTTATACAGACTATTACTTGTTGTATAAAAGATTGATGTGTACACTTTAACAAGTTCAACAAACAGTGATTGGAACTGTAAAACAAATATTTTGAAGTGATTAAGAAACTTTGTGTCCAGATTGCTTCCTTGTCACTATTATATACTTAATTAATTGCTTAGTTTTTAAAGAACAAATTTCTTTTTACTGACTTCATTGATTTTTGATAAGAGATCTATCAAGATTCTAACAACACTGTTAATCAGTCAGATTTTAATTCTGATCAGAATGAAATGTGTTATTTTGTTTTAAACACATCTAATAATTTATCCTACACCTTTTAAAGTTTATTTTAGTATTTTTGCCAACACAATTTACATAGTATTTTAAATGTTATGTTATCCCACCTAATTTGTTAAAAGACAATGACTACTACATAAATTACCTGTAGGTAATTAGCAGTTTGAACAAATTGTTTGCCAAGTCTCATTTACCTACAAAACTTCTACATTATTGCCTTCAAATTAGCCTTCTAATTGGTGTGCAATTACCAAAGTACTTGTATATAAAAATTATCAATTATTAATGCATGATTTAGGGCCTTGACATGGTTGTTAGGAAGCCCTATACATCTCTGAATTAGTAAACATCAAGCAGACAAAAAAATCACTGATCAACTTTTTGTTTGATCTGGGAATATTTGTACTGAGTTGTCATGTAAAAACTGCTGTATAGTGAGTGACATTATTGCCGAGGTTATCACTAATTTACCTGAGACAAGTGCGAGGTCGTCTACTCTTTTGAATCGGCCTATCATCTGCCGATGTCGCACTATCTCTCGCGCCAGCTGCCTGTTCACCCCCGGCAGCGTCATCAGCTGCTCCTCCGTTGCCGTGTTTACGTTCATCAGCTCCGGATAGTCCTCCGAAGGCGGCAAACTGAATGTGTGACTCAAACTGGACTTATTCAGTTTGCTCCGCCGCACGAACCTCCGGAACGAATTCCGGCGGCCGCTCTTGCTCAACACGGAGCTCGGACTTTGCCCCATCTCGTTGGACGCCACTTCGAATTATATATCGATCATAACAACACTAATTTCAAATTTCACTACAGACATTTGATGAAAAAAAAACTATTAATAGATTCTTACGTTACTCACTAGCACTGATATTGTTCACGGGCACATCCACGTATCGGAACAAACCACCTATTGTTGCACTTATCGCAGTAATTATCTCCTTCTAATCATGAAAATAATTACGAAACTAAGGTAAAAACACTAGTAACCACATACAGCTCCCCGTCATCAATTAAATCGCAACAATGAAACGAAGTGACATAAATTGACAGCAAGAATGACAAAAGATAACGGATAGTTACGGGCATGAGTTATCGATTCAAGTAATTGAACATTTTATATTAATTGAATAAAAAACATCGATATCGCTTTCAAAATGAAATTATCAAAGCTTTATGCTTTAAATGTTACTACTGTATCGTTTGCTCATAAGCTTTCTAAATAAGATTAATTTCAGTTAGTGGCTAGCTTTGTTTTATATTTTGGCGATGATATAGCGCTTTTTTTATTAGTGAATTTTATTAGAAGTGGAAAGATGGATGATACAGTGAGCAGTGAGATTATTTTTATAATGTTTAATATGTCCACTTAATATTTATTTTAAGAATTAAAATGCGAATAAATTAATAATAGTTCAATTAACATGATTGAAATTTAAATTGATTATGGAAATATTTGTGTACATCACTACAGGTAAGTCGCTGACGTTAGAGGTGCGTTTAGAAGGCTCGCTTCAGTTTTTATTGGAATACACTAAAATTACATATGGTGAAACTTACGATATTTCTAAGCTAAAGGTCAGAGATTATTAATTATATAAAAGAAAACCCGCTTCAAAAACTATTTAAAAGCACCGAGTCTCTTTTGGTTTCATATGATAAATGTGTCGCCATCTTTTGCCTATCCAATACGTAAACTTGTAATTAAACGCAAAGATGAGCGCAGATGTCGCTGGCGGCGCAATGGCTGCTGTCCTCGTGTCCTGCTGTCAAATCATTTTTGCATTCTTACATCACGTTTTTTTTGGGTTTAAACCACTGACCTCTATTATACAAGTACACTGGACTAAACATACTATATGAAATGACAGTTGATTTTTGTGCTGATTCAAAGCGCCCCGCTCGAGCGTATCAGGAACTAAAATTGACACATTTAGAGATAGGATACTACCAATATTTATAAAAATTAGGTAATACCACAGACTACTAAGAGATAGGGTAATACTAATATATTTGACTGGAAATATTATAATATTGTAACTAATATATCAGTATTTGTGATATTTTTAAATTACACTAATATCAAAATAGTAGACTTGGCAAGGCGTATCACTCATCTACTGTATTGACTTCTCGTAGTATGTTGGAACTAAATATCTCATATTTGTATTGGTGATGAATATTATATGAATGCCTAATAATCAGTTATAATATGTTCAATAGCAATGTGTAATACTAAATTCTGGAATCATCATCATGATCATCCACGGCCCGACTTCACCCACCGCTGAGCACAGGCCTCTCTCTTGTACCAATCACTACGTTCCTGAACCTGGAATTAATTCTGGAACAATATCATGATAATTATAATTTTATTAACAAATGTTTTGAAGTCAAACAATTTATTATCTGCATCTGAAACAGAGCTGAAAACTGATTTCAGCGGGGGTTAGGTCATCTCGATAACTTATTTTCATTACTTTATTAAATATATATATTTATTTAGGTATGTATCATATAATATTTAGATCAGATTTAAACAATGCACCTGCCATGTTATCTCTTCACCACCCTTGGTTGACTGGTAGAGAATGCCTAAGGCATTAAGTCCGCCATTGTACCTTTGTGCATGAAGTTTAAATAAATAAATATAAGTCTTTACCTTGCTGGAATGCGATGTCACTCTTATTTGCACCTTAACACTACAAAGACAAGATCTCAGCGATAAGAGTGAGAAATACGTCCGTTGTAAATGATTATCCATCTCATTTATTATTATTATTATATAAATGATGTTCCCTTCACGAATCCGATGGGCGTACAACTAGTGTACTTGAGCGAGGAGATACTTGCTCAAATGTGATAGTTTTTAGGATAAGTTGTTAGCCTAACCCCATATTTAAATCTCACTGATCTGACAGTAATGCGCTATAACTTTACTAGCACGCTATCCACTAGTTTATAGCTTGCAATCTGACTGAAAATATTTTTAGTAACCTTTACAGCAATTATTGTATTACTTAAAAATTAATCGTAATAAAAATAACAGTTTTTTTTCTCTCTTCCGTATTAAATTATTCTCTCGATCGATAAAACCCATAAAAGTATTTCACCGAAAGCTGTGTCCCATCTCTAATATTAGTTCCATGCGACTCTCACGTTAATTCACGTTGCTATCAGCGCCAAAATGGCGATAATCAAATGTCTTCATTTTGTCATCGTTAATATGAAGTCCAGTGTACAATGTATGATAGAGGTCAGTGGTTTAAACCCATAGACTAATATATATAGATTAAGATTTAAATCCAAGTTTAAACCGGTCTACCATCTTGATAATATGAAGTGTCCCTGGAAGCTTAAGGAATTGAAAGACGAACTAAAGAAATGAGGAGCAAGGATAATTGGAAAGAAAACAGATCCTAATAAGAGGCAGACTTTTATAAACTTAATAAAATATTTTTCATCGGTGATATGTTCTAGATTTGGCTAATATGAAGGTAATTCATTAATAAAAATGGTCCAGGGAAACTACGACCTGAGTTCAGCCCAAAGAGTAATTTAATAAAATGTCCAGTCACTCTTAAAAGTTGTATGTAGCATTTAGACTGGAAAGATCAGTCAGTTAAATAAAAAGCTTGTAAAAACAAAAACCGGCCAAGTGCGAATCGGACTCGCGCACAAAGGGTTCCGTACCATTATAGCAAAAAACGGCATAAAAATCACGTTTTTGTATGGGAGCCCCCCTTAAATATTAATTTTATTCTGTTTTTAGTATTTGTTGTTATAGCGGCAACAGAAATACATCATCTGTGAAAATTTCAACTCTCTAGCTATCACGGTTCTTGAGATACAGCCTGGTGACAGACAGACAGACGGACCGCAGTCTTAGTAATAGGGTCCCGTTTTTACCCTTTGGGTACGGAACCGTAAAAAAGATCGCTTTGCCATTTTCGTCCTCGCTCTTATACTTGTGCCTTTAGACGTAGGTACCTACTTAATTTGGTATCTACCATATAGAAAGAGGCTGAAACCGCTTAATACGGCTAGGCGTGTGACTGACACTGGCATGGCCACCCACCATTAGGGATTTTAATTTTGATAACACAAAAATATCGTCGCTAATTAGTCGCCAAATATCACAATTAGTCGGTCACTGGTTCAAAAGTTATCAAGGATTTATACGATCTTAGAAGCATCGCCCCAGCTTGGCCACATTTAGGTATATCTTAAAAAAGTAGCGCAACTAGGCCCTAGCGAAGATCTGTAAATTATGGCACCAAGGCCCAAGGAAAGATCTATTTTCTTACAAATTTTGTCGTAATTTTTCGCCAAGTCACAGATTTAGTCAGATCTTAGTTTAGAAAATAATGATAGTGACTTGTCAAAAAATTGCGACTAATTAGCGACATTTTTTCGTTATTAAAATCCCTGATGGTGGCCATGCCAGTGTCTGCCACACCTGCTAGCCAGGTGTATTGACTTATGAATGAAGATTATGCCTATCCAGTTCGGCGTTCCGACCTATCATCAAGTAAGTCAACAAGTCACGTAGATCAAGTAAATCACTATCAAGAATGATCAACTCTCCTTTGATAGAAGCTCCCCTGAACCCGTTCCAGTCCATGATCAGGCAAGTCATTAGACACGTAATTAGATAAAGCAAAACGGGATGGATGAAGAACCGCCGCAGGTGTGAGATGTCAGCGCGCTTGGGATACAGTTTGGGTGATTTACCTGTTTAGATTTTCGAATCCGTGGCTCAGATCAAATAAAAAGTCAAGATGGAACGTTGGAAACAACAAAGTGAAGCCGGTTCAAACTAAGCCTTGCCGTGCAAATACACAATTACACGCACTCACGTACAACGAAATTAGGCCTCAGCTTGTCCTTCGAGCTTACAGATCAAATAATAAAGCTCAACTGACAAGCTAAAGGGTAGTTTCGTTATACGTGTGCGCGTATAATTGTGTATTTATACGGCAAGGCTTAGTTTGAACCGGCTTCACTTTGTTGTTTGCAACGTTCCATCTTGACTTTTTATTTGATCTGAGATCCGTGGTTACCTAATACCTGCCCCTATAGTATGTCGATTATACAGCCCATTCGCCAGGCGATAACACCCGGCCGGTATAATAATGTTATTTTAAAACTGAGTTGCAAGACAGTAAAAAAATACATAATTATGTGCAGTGCACACGCAGTATTCTATCTCATTCTCTCGCACGCACGTAAAATGTGTGTGATGTCTCTTTTTATTTCATGGCGCTTTTTCGTTTCATCGAGTTCCAAATCGCAACTGTGCTAAATAAGTTTTTACTTCAATAAAATAAAACACAAAACTGATCAGAACAGTTCCCGTGCTAGTTTATTCAAATTATGTACAGTATCGCCTATAAGCTTATATTTAGACATAACCGCTGCTACTACAATAATGTTGATAATTCACTGCATTAGCTCTGTAAAGAAAATATATTTACAGAGATGAGTGTGCGATAGGTTCAAGGAGCTTTGGGGTCAAAGCGAAATTGGGGTTTTGAAGGTCATTATTATTACAATGCCAAAAAGAGATGGAGTTCTACAGAGCGTGCGAGCGCCATCCCTTTTTCGCGGTGGATTTTGACATTTCTTTACGGTCCACAGTTTTTTTTATACTACCCTCCGTTTGTGATTTATCAATGGGTTTACTAATGTGATTGGTTGATGCTATTTTTGTTAACCATTCACAGATATTGGATGGAAGGATCGGAAATTAGGAGTTCAATGTAAAATTTGCGTGCCTATCTGTTAAATATTGACACTATCACAATAGCTATTCTATTTAATTGTTATGGATAGGAGGGTGCACAGTTAATTATGAAGATTTTTTTAACTAGATGACTTTGGGCCACAAAGCTCCTTCGTACAATAAAGTTACACCCAAATAGTGAGATGGAAAACATAACGAACATGTTACCAGTACATATGGATGCTCACTGTCTGCCTTTTATAACATTTTTAAAATTCCATATTATCATAAATACACTCAAATACAAATTAATCGTTCGATCCTGGCCATTAGACCATCGCGCATCGCTTATAGATTAGTAATATATTTTTTTAAATAACATAGTTAAACTAAAATGTTTTCTTGCTATTAATATTGGAATCTAACCTATTGCAAAGCGTAACAAAAATTTTCTTTTGAGAATCTAACTAATCACTAAGCCTTATAGCTTCAACTGTATTTATTACAACCGAAATGGCATTGTTTTTTTAAACAGCCAACTATTTATTATAATCTATTCATTAAATAAATACTTTTAATTTTTAGCGAGAAAATAATGCATAAAATATTTAAGGTTACGATTTTTTTTATTAAAAACTAAACAAAATTCAACAAAAGAAAAAGGAATTTGTCTTTCTTGTAACAGTTGAGCGGGAAACGAAAAAATCTATACCTATATGAGGATGATAAGTGGCTAATACATCATACACAGAACAGATTACAAGGAAAATATTTTGTTCTACATAAAAAATATATCACAGAAAGAGATGTAGGTAGTCGTTAATCAATATAAAACCAACTGATATTTGACTAGTACATAAATGTTATAAATAGAAAATAAATGAGCAAAACGTTATCTGCTTTCAAGAATTTTACACCGAATTATTATGGTAGGTACATTAAATTTTCTCTGGCGTTTAGATACAGTTACATAGGGTTACAATGCAATTATATAAAAATACTTGATTACTATCCGTAATAAATATTATACGTATAAATAGACGACCACGTTAACTCGGAATTATTTCGACGTAACAACATTTTAGAGCAACATTTCGGCGAATTGCCCGGTTAAAGTGGTCGAAGAAACTCCTCACAGCTCACAAATATTTCTATGTTGTATTAAAATTATGCATTTTAGCCACCTAACATTTAATCCCCCTTATAAAAATAGACAATAATCCAGCCTTTTAGCTTCAAACCACATTATTTACTTGTACAAATATTTCATATCAAAACTTGCCAATACTTCTCCTTTATCATACAAATGAGTTTATTATTGTAACATAATTGTGTTTTTTGACAAATTTATATTTATCCTCGCAAAGCTCTGCTGTGCATAAATACCCTTTTCAAAATATCACTCAGCGGTTTTGTTACTGCAGGAATAATTATATCATCCACATAAATAAATTCGAAGAACTTCTTTAGACCACGTCAATATGTTTTTATTTAACACTGAACATTAATCGTTGTACATACTACATTTATTATGCATAGATATGAAAATATATTTTTGAAAGCATCCATAAGTAGAAAACATAAGTAATTATCACCAACATCTCTAGCTGCCAGAACCCTTTAGGCAAAACCAAGAACAGAGTTCAAATAAAAGTGCATTTCAAATAAGTTTGTCAAAAAACACGTCGCTAAAATTAATTAATACCTAAGCTATTCACGTTAATAAGTTATAAGTTGAAAGATATTTTATTAATCGATATAAATACTTATTAAGTTTAGGAAAAGCCATGCTTCTTACTTCTGTTATTTTTATTATCATTTGAATTTGCTAAATCATTTAAGTACTCTAAGATATGATTTCGTACTTTATCTACTTTTACAGAATGTATTTTTTTATTTAAATTAGAATGTTATGTTGGAATAATAGTGACCTTTAATGCAAAAAGTGTTCAAACCGAAACGAATTTCGAAGAGAGCGCAGGCAAGAAACGTTAAATGAAACGCCATTATAATTAATAATAATTTTACTATTACAATAAGCACCAAACCAGGTTTGGAATGTTCAGTATTGCACCACATGTGAACAAAATCCAATTTAATACAGTCACAATGTAAAATAATAAAACACAAAATACATAGGGTTGGGAGAGTAAAAAAAATATTTCCAAATAATTAATATATTTCCATAATAAATAAATTCGGTTACCACAACACAATAAAGGTCACCATTGAGTCCAATTGGGAAAGCGAATCTAAAATACAGAATGATGAGCAAATAATTAAAAAACTTTTACAGCGTATATAATTATCAGCCATACACTGTTGAATGGTTTGTACAAATAGTGACTTCATTGTGCATTAAACCATGTATCATCGCACCGCCAGTCTTCATGGAAGATTCGCGTTATCGGAATTTCCTTAATCTCAGATGATAACAAAACCTTTCACTAGGATAATGTTTTCGTGTCGTATTTCAAGTAAGTGCTGTGGTACACGGATCATGCAGACTTGCAGAGATACTATTAGCTGAACAAATTGAATTTAAACTTGAGTGATTTTAAATCGTAGCATACGATTAGTGGATATAATGTTTCAAGAAATTGAATAAAAAAAATACTGTATATACATTTCTATTGCAAAAAAAAACTTCTGTAAAAAATATTTCGGACTCTCTGCCAAACAGTAGACATCTTTGTTTTGAAAACAAAGATTGTTCTGTTTGCTTATCGCTATTTGACAGTTTTCGTCTCTCTCTCACTCTTCAGAAGACTTATTTCATATGGAAATGCACAAAGTATCATCTTATTGAGGCCAAAATTCATGTCTATTGATGCCAGTTTAAAATATTGGTTCAATAGACTCGTATACCGCAGCACTTACTTCTAGTCTATCTAAATAAATACTTATTTTAATATCATAAACAATGTTACAAACAAACTTTGCGTTTTAATTAAGAAATTAAATTAAACTCGCTTTTAGTTTCGATAGTAATGGAAATGTTTGAATAGCGTTGTTCCTATACCTAGGGTCGGGACATGTATGGGTCATAGATTCTAAAAGATTCTACATTTACAACAAAGATTGCTTACAATCATATTTTATAGATTCTTTTATACGCTTTTCAATTAATTATTATTTTTCATTTAGAAACAGGTTTGTGTTGCTTGAATTATGTTGGTTTTTGAGGTTTGTTTACCCAGCTGTTTTAGTTTGAAAGCTGAGGCTTGGCAGGTGTTTTAAGCAAACAGATATTTTGTTGTCATATTGGAACAGTTCCTATAGATCGCTTGTTAATATTCATTTTTATAAGATTTCATCATGCACTTTAGCGAATATACAAACACCAATGTCGCAATACCAAGCTTGTGAACAGACATCAAACATTGGGCAAACAATTCAAAAACACATTGCAATATTAATTTATTTGTTAAACAATAATCAAAAATGACCTTTATAAATAGTATTTAAGCTACTCTATATACTTCTCTCAGGCCCTTTTGTGCCACCCTGGGTTATTTCATTAACTCCGAGTTAGTAGCTAACCCGGTCAATTAATAACACATTAGTTATTGAACCTCGTGTTAGCATCTAACTCTCTGTAAAGTTTATGGCGCAAGTGGACGTAAAGCAATATATTTATTTTCAACTAGACCCAAAATGTCCCAAACCCTTTCGAGTTAATTTTACAATTATTAATATAAAATCTAAGTTGTCGTTACATAATACAATCACTAATCGCCAGTGTTGGTGATAGTGGCGATTTAAGCCGTGGCATATCGACGAGAAGTCTCGCACTGTGTGGGTAATACTTAGAACTTGAAATTGTAGGTAGGGGAGTAACGAAAAGGTGTGATCATAATTTTAAAACTGCTTCTACCCATGTAAATGGACAACTTTCTCCAAGAAATTCATAGACAATTCTCTCAAACAAAAAGTTTTATCTCCTATACAAATTTTTGTCAATTGACACTTTGTATAGAAAATTCAATATTTTTTTTTTGGTTATTGCCTATGAATTCCTTGAAGAAAGTTTTTCATTTACATAGGCAGAATTCGTTTTTAAAATATTACTGCACCTATCCGTTACAACCTGTATATTGCGGGGGTATAAGTGATATTTTTTGTCACGCGATAATTTTTCGTCGTCCTATTATCTCACGTTGAAGGGAGACATTTCTAAGAAGACACATATTCAAGTCTCTTTTGGTCGTGAGATGATGCGATGGCTGGATTTTGTCACGCATGTTAGTTAGGTAGGCAAAAATTGCGTGCTTTATAACAAGCAAGTTTCACTCTATATTATAAAGCGTAGCTGGCAATTGAAAGTACAACTTAGCACTATGTATAAAAGTTCAAATTCAAAACTATGTCTATGTTGAAAGATTTTTGAAGTAAAATGTAGCTTTTTAAGCAAATCCTTTTTACCAGCAGTAGATTGAAATAGACCGAGAGGGTAGCCTAAAAATATCACTTATAGACCAAAAATATTTAGACGTTCATAATCCAAAAATAATCTTAATACTTTTTACATAAAAAAGGTAAACAACTTTAAACACAGTACGGACTTCTCACTGATATTTTTTTGACGGTTTTTGAAAGACTGACAATTCAAAGCTGCCTTAGAATATTAACAGCCAGATTCATTAATTAAATATGTCTGTATGTGTGTTTATAACACGAAAATGCTGAACCGGTTTCGTTGTTTCTACGATTATCTAGAGATTCTTGACGGGGTTATGGACAAAAGTACACTAAATAAGTACAATACAAATTGTAAGTTATTGGAAAACAAGCGTTCTTAAGTTGTAACATAACACCACGGCTGTAGTCGCCAAAGGATTAAGCAGAGGTGTAGTTAGTGTTAATTAAAAATGACATCAAGATTATTGGCACCCACGCACCGGTGCGTTGAGTGCTGCTCAAGTGGGGAACTGACCTTGCATCGGTGCGTGTTCGCGCCTAGCAAAGTTCATACAATCAGTGCAGCACTGGCACCGAACCAGGGACATTGTATTTGGAGAGGCAATGAATTGAAAAAAAAAGTGTGTTAGCTCCCGGATTGATTTTTCAATTTTGTAGGTGCCAGCGAACCTGTTAACATTCGGAAATTTCTTAATACTATTTATTATGCATTTTGGGAGTTCAATCTCATACAAAAAAAATGCTGGGACAGTTCTAATCTAAAATACAATAGCCAATCTTTCAAAAATCCGTGTTGGACATAATTTTCGTCCGTTTTAAGTAAAAACCGAATACGTATGTCGCCTGTGTAAGCCACGCGGAAGGATCTCTGGTGAGCTTACCGTTGCTTGGCTTGTGGTAAGGCTAGGGTACGATATCTCTGCAGCGATGTATGGAGCAGTGGGTGTACGTTCTGCGCGCGCAAGCGTCGCGGAGTCACTCCCGGCCGGGGGTAGGTATGCCCGCCGCACTACATGTACCTGGAAATTTAAAATTTAATGCATTGAGAAAGTGAACGGGCTCGTGGCTAAATAAAAACAGCACGGGTCGATTTTCAATGTAAAGCAATGCTTGCCGAGGTTGGTCCGTGGATCCATCTGATCATACCGTCACTCCTCCGTCCGACGTTAGTCCCGGTTGTTAATTGTAGATCTTTAACAGTCAGGCAATCTGATACTAGTCTTGCCAAGGTGTATCGTGTTACACATAGTTACTGGGTTGTGGCAGTCAGATAGGCCAGTCGTTCCATGTAATTTACTGGTACATAGCCTGAGTACACATGGAAAAGTTCGCTCTCGGAGGAGGAGTTGAGGTCGATGGGGGGCGGCGGTCCCGGTGGGCACGCCTTGTTGCGCGTGAGGCGGTCCAGCTCCGCCTCAGTACACATGGAACAGTTCGCTCACCTACAGACAGCGGCGCGGCTAGCACTCGGAGGAGGAGTTGAGGTCGATGGGGGGCGGCGGTCCCGGTGGGCGCGCCTTGTTGCGCGTGAGGCGGTCCAGCTCCGCCTCAGTACACATGGAACAGTTCGCTCACCTACAGACAGCGGCGCGGCTAGCACTCGGAGGAGGAGTTGAGGTCGATGGGGGGCGGCGGTCCCGGTGGGCGCGCCTTGTTGCGCGTGAGGCGGTCCAGCTCCGCCTCAGTACACATGGAACAGTTCGCTCACCTACAGACAGCGGCGCGGCTAGCACTCGGAGGAGGAGTTGAGGTCGATGGGGGGCGGCGGTCCCGGTGGGCGCGCCTTGTTGCGCGTGAGGCGGTCCAGCTCCGCCTCAGTACACATGGAACAGTTCGCTCACCTACAGACAGCGGCGCAGCTAGCACTCGGAGGAGGAGTTGAGGTCGATGGGGGGCGGCGGTCCCAGTGGGCGCGCCTTGTTGCGCGTGAGGCGGTCCAGCTCCGCCTCAGTACACATGGAACAGTTCGCTCACCTACAGACAGCGGCGCGGCTAGCACTCGGAGGAGGAGTTGAGGTCGATGGGGGGCGGCGGTCCCGGTGGGCGCGCCTTGTTGCGCGTGAGGCGGTCCAGCTCCGCCTCAGTACACATGGAACAGTTCGCTCACCTACAGACAGCGGCGCGGCTAGCACTCGGAGGAGGAGTTGAGGTCGATGGGGGGCGGCGGTCCCGGTGGGCGCGCCTTGTTGCGCGTGAGGCGGTCCAGCTCCGCCTCAGTACACATGGAACAGTTCGCTCACCTACAGACAGCGGCGCGGCTAGCACTCGGAGGAGGAGTTGAGGTCGATGGGGGGCGGCGGTCCCGGTGGGCGCGCCTTGTTGCGCGTGAGGCGGTCCAGCTCCGCCTCAGTACACATGGAACAGTTCGCTCACCTACAGACAGCGGCGCGGCTAGCACTCGGAGGAGGAGTTGAGGTCGATGGGGGGCGGCGGTCCCGGTGGGCGCGCCTTGTTGCGCGTGAGGCGGTCCAGCTCCGCCTCAGTACACATGGAACAGTTCGCTCACCTACAGACAGCGGCGCGGCTAGCACTCGGAGGAGGAGTTGAGGTCGATGGGGGGCGGCGGTCCCGGTGGGCGCGCCTTGTTGCGCGTGAGGCGGTCCAGCTCCGCCTCAGTACACATGGAACAGTTCGCTCACCTACAGACAGCGGCGCGGCTAGCACTCGGAGGAGGAGTTGAGGTCGATGGGGGGCGGCGGTCCCGGTGGGCGCGCCTTGTTGCGCGTGAGGCGGTCCAGCTCCGCCTCAGTACACATGGAACAGTTCGCTCACCTACAGACAGCGGCGCGGCTAGCACTCGGAGGAGGAGTTGAGGTCGATGGGGGGGCGGCGGTCCCGGTGGGCGCGCCTTGTTGCGCGTGAGGCGGTCCAGCTCCGCCTCAGTACACATGGAACAGTTCGCTCACCTACAGACAGCGGCGCGGCTAGCACTCGGAGGAGGAGTTGAGGTCGATGGGGGGCGGCGGTCCCGGTGGGCGCGCCTTGTTGCGCGTGAGGCGGTCCAGCTCCGCCTCAGTACACATGGAACAGTTCGCTCACCTACAGACAGCGGCGCGGCTAGCACTCGGAGGAGGAGTTGAGGTCGATGGGGGGCGGCGGTCCCGGTGGGCGCGCCTTGTTGCGCGTGAGGCGGTCCAGCTCCGCCTCAGTACACATGGAACAGTTCGCTCACCTACAGACAGCGGCGCGGCTAGCACTCGGAGGAGGAGTTGAGGTCGATGGGGGGCGGCGGTCCCGGTGGGCGCGCCTTGTTGCGCGTGAGGCGGTCCAGCTCCGCCTCAGTACACATGGAACAGTTCGCTCACCTACAGACAGCGGCGCGGCTAGCACTCGGAGGAGGAGTTGAGGTCGATGGGGGGCGGCGGTCCCGGTGGGCGCGCCTTGTTGCGCGTGAGGCGGTCCAGCTCCGCCTCAGTACACATGGAACAGTTCGCTCACCTACAGACAGCGGCGCGGCTAGCACTCGGAGGAGGAGTTGAGGTCGATGGGGGGCGGCGGTCCCGGTGGGCGCGCCTTGTTGCGCGTGAGGCGGTCCAGCTCCGCCTCAGTACACATGGAACAGTTCGCTCACCTACAGACAGCGGCGCGGCTAGCACTCGGAGGAGGAGTTGAGGTCGATGGGGGGCGGCGGTCCCGGTGGGCGCGCCTTGTTGCGCGTGAGGCGGTCCAGCTCCGCCTCAGTACACATGGAACAGTTCGCTCACCTACAGACAGCGGCGCGGCTAGCACTCGGAGGAGGAGTTGAGGTCGATGGGGGGCGGCGGTCCCGGTGGGCGCGCCTTGTTGCGCGTGAGGCGGTCCAGCTCCGCCTCAGTACACATGGAACAGTTCGCTCACCTACAGACAGCGGCGCGGCTAGCACTCGGAGGAGGAGTTGAGGTCGATGGGGGGCGGCGGTCCCGGTGGGCGGGCCTTGTTGCGCGTGAGGCGGTCCAGCTCCGCCTCAGTACACATGGAACAGTTCGCTCACCTACAGACAGCGGCGCGGCTAGCACTCGGAGGAGGAGTTGAGGTCGATGGGGGGCGGCGGTCCCGGTGGGCGGGCCTTGTTGCGCGTGAGGCGGTCCAGCTCCGCCTCAGTACACATGGAACAGTTCGCTCACCTACAGACAGCGGCGCGGCTAGCACTCGGAGGAGGAGTTGAGGTCGATGGGGGGCGGCGGTCCCGGTGGGCGCGCCTTGTTGCGCGTGAGGCGGTCCAGCTCCGCCTCAGTACACATGGAACAGTTCGCTCACCTACAGACAGCGGCGCGGCTAGCACTCGGAGGAGGAGTTGAGGTCGATGGGGGGCGGCGGCCCCGGTGGGCGCGCCTTGTTGCGCGTGAGGCGGTCCAGCTCCGCCTCAGTACACATGGAACAGTTCGCTCACCTACAGACAGCGGCGCGGCTAGCACTCGGAGGAGGAGTTGAGGTCGATGGGGGGCGGCGGTCCCGGTGGGCGCGCCTTGTTGCGCGTGAGGCGGTCCAGCTCCGCCTCAGTACACATGGAACAGTTCGCTCACCTACAGACAGCGGCGCAGCTAGCACTCGGAGGAGGAGTTGAGGTCGATGGGGGGCGGCGGTCCCAGTGGGCGCGCCTTGTTGCGCGTGAGGCGGTCCAGCTCCGCCTCAGTACACATGGAACAGTTCGCTCACCTACAGACAGCGGCGCGGCTAGCACTCGGAGGAGGAGTTGAGGTCGATGGGGGGCGGCGGTCCCGGTGGGCGCGCCTTGTTGCGCGTGAGGCGGTCCAGCTCCGCCTCAGTACACATGGAACAGTTCGCTCACCTACAGACAGCGGCGCGGCTAGCACTCGGAGGAGGAGTTGAGGTCGATGGGGGGCGGCGGTCCCGGTGGGCGCGCCTTGTTGCGCGTGAGGCGGTCCAGCTCCGCCTCAGTACACATGGAACAGTTCGCTCACCTACAGACAGCGGCGCGGCTAGCACTCGGAGGAGGAGTTGAGGTCGATGGGGGGCGGCGGTCCCGGTGGGCGCGCCTTGTTGCGCGTGAGGCGGTCCAGCTCCGCCTCAGTACACATGGAACAGTTCGCTCACCTACAGACAGCGGCGCGGCTAGCACTCGGAGGAGGAGTTGAGGTCGATGGGGGGCGGCGGTCCCGGTGGGCGCGCCTTGTTGCGCGTGAGGCGGTCCAGCTCCGCCTCAGTACACATGGAACAGTTCGCTCACCTACAGACAGCGGCGCGGCTAGCACTCGGAGGAGGAGTTGAGGTCGATGGGGGGCGGCGGTCCCGGTGGGCGCGCCTTGTTGCGCGTGAGGCGGTCCAGCTCCGCCTCAGTACACATGGAACAGTTCGCTCACCTACAGACAGCGGCGCGGCTAGCACTCGGAGGAGGAGTTGAGGTCGATGGGGGGCGGCGGTCCCGGTGGGCGCGCCTTGTTGCGCGTGAGGCGGTCCAGCTCCGCCTCAGTACACATGGAACAGTTCGCTCACCTACAGACAGCGGCGCGGCTAGCACTCGGAGGAGGAGTTGAGGTCGATGGGGGGCGGCGGTCCCGGTGGGCGCGCCTTGTTGCGCGTGAGGCGGTCCAGCTCCGCCTCAGTACACATGGAACAGTTCGCTCACCTACAGACAGCGGCGCGGCTAGCACTCGGAGGAGGAGTTGAGGTCGATGGGGGGCGGCGGTCCCGGTGGGCGCGCCTTGTTGCGCGTGAGGCGGTCCAGCTCCGCCTCAGTACACATGGAACAGTTCGCTCACCTACAGACAGCGGCGCGGCTAGCACTCGGAGGAGGAGTTGAGGTCGATGGGGGGCGGCGGTCCCGGTGGGCGCGCCTTGTTGCGCGTGAGGCGGTCCAGCTCCGCCTCAGTACACATGGAACAGTTCGCTCACCTACAGACAGCGGCGCGGCTAGCACTCGGAGGAGGAGTTGAGGTCGATGGGGGGCGGCGGTCCCGGTGGGCGCGCCTTGTTGCGCGTGAGGCGGTCCAGCTCCGCCTCAGTACACATGGAACAGTTCGCTCACCTACAGACAGCGGCGCGGCTAGCACTCGGAGGAGGAGTTGAGGTCGATGGGGGGCGGCGGTCCCGGTGGGCGCGCCTTGTTGCGCGTGAGGCGGTCCAGCTCCGCCTCAGTACACATGGAACAGTTCGCTCACCTACAGACAGCGGCGCGGCTAGCACTCGGAGGAGGAGTTGAGGTCGATGGGGGGCGGCGGTCCCGGTGGGCGCGCCTTGTTGCGCGTGAGGCGGTCCAGCTCCGCCTCAGTACACATGGAACAGTTCGCTCACCTACAGACAGCGGCGCGGCTAGCACTCGGAGGAGGAGTTGAGGTCGATGGGGGGCGGCGGTCCCGGTGGGCGCGCCTTATTGCGCGTGAGGCGGTCCAGCTCCGCCTCAGTACACATGGAACAGTTCGCTCACCTACAGACAGCGGCGCGGCTAGCACTCGGAGGAGGAGTTGAGGTCGATGGGGGGCGGCGGTCCCGGTGGGCGCGCCTTATTGCGCGTGAGGCGGTCCAGCTCCGCCGCCGCGTCAGACCGCGCTGCTGCCGCCGCGGGGGATCCGTCGGTGCGGCCGGCTGGCGAGCCCGACTTCTTGTACAGCAGCGAGTTGAAGAAGTTGGCCAGCACACCCTCGTTGCCCGGCGTGCCCGGACCCATGCCAATTTTTGCGCCGTCCAGCTGCGGGATCAAGAAATTAAGGCTTTAAATAAGTTGCGTTCATAGAATGAAAACACTCATTGAGCAAAATAAATCACTGACGACACGTTTTGTCTTCTTTCAAATGGTCACTTTGCAAATTTCGCATCGTGGCACTTAAAAAACGGCAATGACGGTTTGTGACAGACAATGAAGAGAAGCCATGACGCGTTCTGAGCTCCAACAGATGCCCCACATAGCGACGACAAGCAGCGCGAGCACAGTAAAAATACAGTTCTCTTATCTATTCATTTTGGGGGTGAGAACTAGTCGTCAGTGTTTACTCCAGTCGATGAAGAAAGAATGTAGATAGGCTCAAAATCAAAATCCAAGATACGAGGTGCATTCAATAAGTTCCTAGCCTCATCGCCAGAGGGCGCTGTAGTTTCAAAAGAGTTTTACCACAGTGTAGCACATTCTTTTTTAATTCTTTTTTCAAATTTTCATTCCAATCCCTTCATTTGTTTTAATTTGACATCTTATGGAAGCGAACGTGTCGATCGGTTTTACAAAAATGGAAAAAGAGCAATATCGTTCGGTGATTAGATTCCTATTTTTGGAAGGGAAAACGCGAACCAAAACAAAGAGCGCTTGGATGCTGTGTACGGTGACTCTTCTCCATCGATGGCCACCGTCAAGAATTGGTTCAACGAGTTTGCACGTGGCCGTACGTCGGTTTTTGATGAACCACGTCCAGGTGCACCGAAAACAGCTGCTACAGAGGAAAACATTAAAAAAATCCATGATTTCGTATTGGCAGATCGCCGATTGAAGGTTCGGGAGCTAGCTGAGACTGTAGGCATTTCAGAAGGAACAGTGCATCATATTCTTCACGAGGAACTCGGCATGAGAAAGCTGTCGGCGCGATGGGTGCCGCGTTTACTCACACCAGAAAACAAGCGCAACCGTGAGACCACATCGGAGACGTGTTTGGCGCTGTTTAAGCGGAATCCAGCGGAGTTTTTGCGTCGTTTTGTGACCGTCGATGAAACCTGGATCTACTGGTACACACCAGAGACCAAGGAGCAATCAAAACAATGGATCCAGACCGGGGAACGTGCTCCAAAGAAGGCGAAAACTGTAAAATCGGCCGGAAAAGTTATGGCCACCGTTTTCTGGGATTCACAAGGTGTGATCTACATCGATTACCTCGAGAAGGGTAAAACAATTATAGGGCTTTACTATGCCGATTTATTGGGCCGATTCGACGCCGAATTAAAGAAAAAACGACCCCATTTGGCGAAGAAAAAAGTGCTGTTTCACCACGACAACGCACCGGTTCACACGTCTGCCGCTGCCATGGCCAAATTGGTCGAATTACGCTACGAATTGCTGCCCCATCCACCGTATTCTCTAGATTTGGCCCCTTGTGACTTCTTTCTGTTTCCTAATCTGGAAAAATCACTCGCCGGGAATAGATATGGATCGAATGAGGAGGTCATCGCCGCCACGGAGGCCTATTTTGCAGAGTTTGACAAAAAATATTTTTCCGACGGGTTAAAAAAGTTGGAGCATCGCTGGGCTAAGTGTATCGAACTAAAAGGAGACTATGTTGAAAAATAAATTGCTACTTTTCCAAAATTTTCGTTTACTTTTTGTAGGCTAAGTATTTATTGAATGACCCTCGTAGCACCGACGAAGATTTACTAACTTTTCGTCATGGGAGTCACTTTAATGGTTTTTGGGGTCGATAATTTCGACTATGCTGTAAAAATAAAAATAGAAGTTGGAGAAAGAGACTGTCAACTATTTTGAGTTCTCACTCAGCCTAATCTTTCAAACTAATCACATTTAATTCTGACATGTCAGCACGTTTTCGTAATTTGGAATTCTATAAGACCCATTACAAGATTTTATTTACTTTCACCGGTCCTAGTAGGACTGTACTTCTTGCTTGGTTTGGTTGGTGTATGCTTTTACTGATTTGAATAAATTTATTAATTTATTTTTATTTTAGTTATACTTGGAAATTTTTCGGGAGTTTTAGCTATATTCATCGTAAAATGAGTAGGCAAGGAGATATTGTAAAAACTGTTTCTAGGCGCAATTTTTCCAAAAAGCGGCAAAGATATAACGAGGTGGCAAAGTAGGAACATGAAAAGTGCACGTAAAAATCTACACCAATTTTGCAAAACTAAAGGAAAACTTTCCAGGTCGCCACATTGATCGGTCCCGTGCGTTTCGCATCCACGCCATCAGTCAACCTGGTGGGACGCCTTCCAATGCAACGTCTTCCGGTTTGCGGTCTGCGAGCAATGTGCCCTGCCCACCGCCACTTAAGTTTGGCAATTCTTCGGGCTATGTCGGTAACCCTTGCGGATCTCTACATTGCTGATTCGATCACGCAAGACAGTTATAGTGGCCCACAACTTCGAGTTTGTCTCCGACCTTGATAAGAGTACATGGGCATTCAATATCACCTTGGTTTTGTCCATGTTCATCCTAAGACGCACTCTTTCGGAAGCCCTACTGAGGCCATCGAGCATTGTACTGAGGTCCTCCATGGTCGCATCTCCATGTCCAATATATCGTCGGCAAACCAAAGTGAGTGAGTGATGTATTCGCCATTGACGCCCAATTGATGCCTAGCCCTCTACAGTCCAGAACTTTGAAGACATCCTCCAGTGCAGCGGTGAACAGTTTCGGAGATATGACCTCTCCGTCTCACACCTCGCTGCATAAGGACGGGTTCCGAGGTCTGATCCTGAAGTCGAACTGACATGGTGGCGTTTTCGTACAAACACTTCAACACTTCGATGAACCGATGTGTTCAGCCCAAGTCTCGATCGAATCGAAGAGAGGTGAGAGAGGCAGGTTGTACTCTTCGGTCTTCTGTATAACCTGCCGCAGCGTATGTATGTGGTCTACGGTGTTAAAGCCTTTACGGAAACCGGCTTGTTCAGGAGGCTGGAAATCGTCAAACCTGCGCGAGAGACGATTCGTGATGACTCTTAAAAACAGCTTGTAGACATGGCTAAGAAGTAAGATGGCCTATAGTTCTTCAGTAGGGCATTGTCACCCTTCTTGAAGAAGAGTACCACCATATCCCTGCACCATGCCTGTGGCATTCTCCCCTCAAGTATGACGGAATCAAACAGTTTCTGAAGGGCCTTAAGTACTGGAGTTCCTTAGGGAGTTCGGCCGGTAATTGGGTTCGGTAATTCTTTTATCACCCGGTGCCTTGTTGTACATAAGCTGTTTCAGAGCCATCCTAATCTCATACAGGCTGACATCCGGAATGTCTTCGGTATAGTGTCAGGTCAATGTAGCTCTAGGGTCATTTGCTAGATTCGCGATGGGTTTACTGTGTGATGTGTACAACTGCCCATAGAATCTCTAGATCTCCCTCAGAAACTACGGTTCGGCGGATACGATCCTGCCAACATATACCTTCAGTTTCGTGAGCTGGCTCTGCCCAATAGACAGATCTCTTGCAAAGACCTTGAATCCCTTATTTCGCTCAATCACGTCTTTAATATCGGTATTAAAGCGTCGAAGGTAGCTTTTCAAGGACTTTGGGATCCGTCTATTTAGCTGGCGGTATTTCAACGCATCGTCTGAAGACTGCAGGGTCATCTCACGCCTCTCCTTTAGAGCTTGAGAGTAGGATCAGAGAGCTTTTTGTTCCTATCTGTACGGCAGGTCTTGAAAAACTTAGATCCGACCGTATGGACAGCTTCCACGAACCCATCGCTGTATTCGTCCACAGAGCTCCCTAGGCACTCGAAACGATTCTGAAGTTCGAGCTGAAACTCTCGGGGTTTTGGATCTGGATCTGTGCTGGACGGAGCTTAGACTTCATCAGTCGGGACCTTTCAAGCTTAAGATATTAATGTTCAATGTGTCTCCTAACCATGCGGTGATCGCTCCCGGTTTTCACCGAATTGATCACAGAGACATCATTGAACATTTGCTTCACCATCGGGGCTTTGCCAGGTCCACTTCCTGTGCTCACGCTTTCTGAAGAAGGAGTTCATCATGTAGAGAACCTCATTCTCCATAAACCTGGCCAGACCCCGGTGGTTCCGACGTCCAACTCCAAATTGCCCCACTTGCAGCTCATCCTCGTCTCGTTTGCCCAGTTTCGTGTTGTAATCCCCCATGACAACGGTGAAGTGTGTTTTGAAACCATGCATGGCTCTTGAGATATCCGTATACATGGTCTGCCGAAACTGCGATGCTGGTCAGGGTGTGCCGAAGTCGGGGCGTAGACCTGTATGACCTTCAGCGAACATACTGCGGATATTCTAAGTATAAGGTACGCCACCCTGGTCAACATACTCTTGATCTTCACCACGTTATTCACATGGGACTTGTGGACGATTGACCCTACACCACCCTGGGACTGCCGGTCACCCTCTCGGAAATAGAGCAGGTTACCGGACTTGTGGATTATCGACTCTCTTCGGACTTCAGATAACCCTATAATACTCCATCGTAACCAGAGGCCTCTGGTCACTCACGATTTACTCACGCCTTATCACCTTAACGTAAACGTCAATTTGTATTGAAATCGGATAAGCGCCGTCTGGGGATCGGCCGTAAGGAGAAACCTCTTTTTTGTATACATTTTGACATAAGAGATCGTTTTCGTTATCACGAGTGAATACGTTAAAAAACTCGGAATAAGCACACTACTCAATACTTCCTCGAGTTCGGCTATCTTCTCGTCGGTCCGAAGTGTTCGCGTGTTATATGTTATCAGATTCAGTCGTCGGTTTTTATTCGGGTCCACTTCGGGGATTCTTCGCACCCCTTGCCACGCCATCGCCTCGACCGCTACCTTAGTCTAGGGTAAGACGGGCTGCCGGGCACTCGGTGCCGTTTTTCTCTGTGCATTTCGCTTCATTTTGGTTTGGGGGGTTTGCCGTAATCGCCACGCTTGGCAGGCGGGTTGGCGATCGCAGTTTGTTGTTAAAGTGCACAGAGAACGCTGCTGCGTCATGCCTGAGGTCGGAAGAGGCGACTAAGGGACACACCAGAGAACGCAGCAAAACTGCGTCCTCAGTCGACTAAGGTCGCCTCTAACGACACCCACGGGCAGATATGGGATGGTGAAATTCTTTACGTCCGACACGACACGGCACAGTATAACAGTGTCTGTAATAAAATCTTGCAAGTTATATTTGACCCACTTCTCATGTCCGATTGATATAGCTGAAAATTTGCAACCACTATTGTTTCTCATAACAATGCGTTTAATATATGCTTTTTTATATTTTTTATATAAATGCTTTATAATAGCTACAACTGGAGCTTACCTGTGCTGTGGCTCTCTGCGTGGCCCGTAGCGGCGAGTCAGCGCGCGGCGCGGGCGTACCGGCTTGTAGAGCGGCCAACTGTCGCTGTAGGAAGGCCTGCTCGTCCTCTGCTTGTACCTCGGCTTCCCGGTTCGCGCCGCTCTGAAGGAAGGAAAGTCGGTTTATTTATTTGAGACTTCTAACAAAAGATCACACCGGCCCATCCGGCAGAATGATACTGAACCTGTTACCTCTCGAAAAAGCTCGCGTTGATTGTGTATATAGTCTGTGGTTTTTGTCTGATCGAAAAACTAAAATGTTTCTAATAAATTGTTATTTGCATTTAATTAAGTAAGCTCATCAGGTAGTGAAAAAATAATCTTTCGTGTCTCGCATAAGAAGGCTTTATTTTAACACTCGCATGTAGCTTTCGACGTTCGCCTTTTACACTATGGCAATCCTTATTAGTTCAATGGGTCATGTCATGTAACCGTTTGGAGTTAAATACTCAACTTTAACTGCAAGAAGGAAAGAGCCGATGTTTAGTGAAAGGAATACTCACTTTCCGTATAACAGGCTGCACAATAACGTCTCTGTAATAGTCGTCTGGCTTACACGACTGCATGTTCTCATATAATATACTAATTTTCTTCATGCTGTCCCAGCCAGCGGGTCTGTAACAAGATATCAATAAATTGATTGTTTGCCTTATGAGTATGGCAATTAATACTTTTAGCACTCAATTTCGAATAATCTCAATAGTGTCAGGATACTGACCTAATTGAGAGAATTGCTATTCAGTATGAGATATTCAAACCTTTGTAAAATGGGAAAGTCAACATAAATTCCAAAACTAGAACGATTGATGCTATGCGAATACTGTTGATAAAAAGGAAATCAATTTCTATTTACCAGCTAAAAGGTGGAGACTAGAGAATACGATCCCAAATCTAGAGGTCCCGGGATCCTGACCGTTTTCTAGCCCCGAAAATCCTGGGACTGTACTTGGCCAACCTCGGGCTTTTCGGGATTGCCACAAACAAGTCTAATCTGTATTCCGTTGCGCCTTGATAATAAATAACCTTGCCTAGATTATATTAATAGCATTTATTACAAAACGACAAAAAACAACCCTTAGATACGCCGTACTCCAACCAGCGGAGAACCTGAGGGAGCGTTTACAGCTGCTGCTTATGTTGGCAATAAACTACGAAGCAGACTTGGAAATCAAACATTGGATGCTGATATTTCTGCGATTATATTTTCGAAATTCTAAATATTTTCTTTGTGTTGTCTTTTTGATTTCTTGCAAAAGTATAGCTTTTTTGTTTTGTCTTTTCTTATTGTGATTTGTGTTGTGCAAAGACATTAAAAACATTTCTTTTTTAAATAATTCATGTTTTTTTTTTCATTTGAGCCCAATTAGAAACCACATAGTCTAATCCCGGGGTCCTGGGCCTGTCCCTTTGAAAAACATGCTCGGGATTGTATTCTCTAGTGGAGAGTCGACGTCATTAGGGTCCGAAAATACGATTTCACTTCTGTTACAGCCTCATGATAAATGCTGAATTTGTTCTTCAGAGAATTATGCCACAAGCATATTGTAACATTGATTTACTTACATCAAAACAGCATCTTTCTCCACAATAAGCGCGGGCGTCCTAAAGGGCAGCCCGTATATCCTGTGCGTCAGATACTTGTACAGAAGATCGCAGTTCTTGTCTTCTTTAGCGCTCGTATAGAATAAGGCGGCGCCATATTGGAGGCAGAACCGGCGGATCCATTGCTGCATGAAGTCAAAGTGTTCGTCGCGGTAGTCGTGTTCTTTCTCTAGGGTGCTCATGTAGTCAGTCTGGGGAAAGGTTTAAGTGGGCTTTTAGAGTAATTATGATTTTATTTTCTGTTTGTTTTTATTTTAGAAGCTAAGATGTTTGAATATGGCCACGATATACCTTTTTTTATTCGTTATAGGCTTGCTTTTGACCACTATCTCAAAAGATAGACAAAAGAAGAAAAACCAGAACTGAAGTAACTACAGGTTACTATGGGTGCATAAAATCAACATGTATGCAACCAACGCAGGACCGATCGTTGTGGGGACTCTTAAGGGAGGCCTATACTCACCATATTTTTTGTAATGTTACACTTTTATTTTTTCCTGCATCGTGGGTTTGTAAACACACCCACGATGCAGAAAAAAAAATATTATTGTATATTTAAACTCATATAAAATTCAAACACCCAGAACTGGAAAAGCTTACTGTAGGCTATACAAACATTTATTCCGTGCGGGATCAAACCCGCGACACGCGGCGTATCAAAACAACTAATATAAAATCTTTTGAAAAAATAAATGTCTAAAACCGTAATCGATAAGATACGGCGAAAATCGTGAAGGCCTTTAAACTTATATTGACTGATCACCATCATAAATTTTTTTTGGACATTTGCCTCCCTCAAGCGTTGCCGCACTGATCGGTGCTGTGCGATTGAATGTTGCATTATGCTTATTAACATCAAGTTGTTCTTACCTTAGTCGCCACAACTACAATATCAAGTCCTAGGTTGGTAGTAAGTACGGCCTCAGGCAGGGGGCTGTCGTCATCATCCCCATTCTCGAAGTCATCCGACAGGTTGCGGGATGACCGCTTCATGGGGGATGACGCCGTGGGCTCCAGTTCATCCCCCGGCTCCGTATACCTCTGCCATTTCTGTACTTGTTGCTTTTTACTTTGTAACCTTTGTTCTGGAAACCAAAGAGAGGAATGTTTAAATTGTGGCTGTGGAAAATTAAACGTAAGTGTTTCTTGACTGAGATTTTGGATGAAGTGGGGATTTAATTTCTTCTTCTTTACGTATCGATTACGTATCCTCATCAGAAAGCTTACAGTTACCATAAGAGCAATGGAGAGGGCTATTCTCGGCGTTCCCTTGCGTGATCGAATCAGAAATGTAGAGATCCGCAAGAGTACTAGGTTTACCAACATAGCCCGAAGAATTGCCAAACTTAAGTGCCAGTGAGCAGGGCACATTGCTCGCAGAACGGATGGCCGTTGGGGCAGAAAAGTTCTGGAGTGGCGACTGCGAACCGGGAGACGTTGCGTTGGAAGGTCTGGTGAAGCTTGCGGGGATCCGCTGGATGCGGGACGCACGGGACCGGTCAATGTGGCGACGCTTGGGTGTGGCCTATGTCCAGCAGTGGACGTCTTTCAGCTGATATGATGATGACGTATCGATTCGACTTAAATTTTATGCGACCAGAATGTGGCCGTCTGGACCTGGCATTGGAATCATTCAAGTCGTAGAAGGTGCAGGTGGTTGTGCATGCCGGCAAGTAGGTGACGCATATCTTGGCATCTCTTCGCTGGCCACTTAACCCAAACACAATTGTTTGGGTTAAGTGTCCCCTTTCTACTAGATTGTCTTTGCAGCCGACCAATCTGGGCCCGTAATCAGTTCAGAGACGTCACTAAACTTATAAAGCCCATTGGACCTCGCTACTATAGGACAACTCCGACTAGTGAATTTTTCACTTTAGGCAACCTTTGATTTACATCTAAAGGCATTAAATATAGTAGTATATACATAAATGCATGTGATCACACCAGGGCAAAACATTAAGAACTTTGCGATCGTAATACAAGTAAATCCACAAAAAACGGACACGTTCATACGTGAAATGACTTTTATTGTATTTAATAATAATATTAGAGTATGCTGGAATATGGTTATATTACTTATTATAACGAACAACAAGTAAATAGCAAAATCCTATCATACATTTCGACCAAAACGGAAATCTAAATAGCTGTACATACAAATCACCTTTCGCACCAAACATATTGCAGTCCACTCGCAGCTAATGATACAGCAATTTCGATGAGACTACAATTAAGATTCTCCGCATAAAAAAACTAGGAAATTAATTCAATACAAACACACTCGCAGTTACCAACTAAACTCTTGAGAACGGTATACATTACATACTGAAGACGCGAATATACTGGTACTGGTAGCTAATCTTAGTGAAACGGAACATTTATTTATATTTGGCAGTTTGTTCTACCAGTAGATAAAATAATTGGATGAGTAAAGAATATCGTCTTTACTCGAGTGTTTAATTGTCTCATTAAATGAAACTCGCCCCCTATTCTTCTTCTTCAATTAGTCCCTCATTACTGATGATCGTGGTCACTGGACCCCTTTAAGCGGATATAATGTGCCTCCATCGGCTCATCATCAGCAACTGCTGAGAGCAACAACAAAGACATAGCTTCCTAACTGTCTCTCTTACTCTTTTTCTTTCAGTACCACCAACAATGACCAGCTTTTCGCATTATGTGGCCGAAGTAGGTCAAGATACGCTGTAGAAAACTAAATATTCGGGTCTTGGTATTGAGATTACCTACCTACCCTACCTTACCTATCTTCCTACTCACCTACCTACCCTACCTTACCTACCTTTTTTAACCTTGCTTTTATTCCAGTAAATTCAATAAAGAATTAGCCAAATAGGTGCAGCCGCTCTGAAGTGATGGGCTTACAAACATTTCGGCGATTATTTTTTATATATATATATTTTTTTTTTCTATTATAGGCTCGCGCTTGACCACTATCTCACCTGATAGTAAGCGACGATGTGGTATTAGAAGAAGAAGATGTACACACAAAACAATTAACAAAGAAAATAATGAATACAGATAGAAGAGCATAAAGGTACTGCTTATTTCAATAGAAATTTCTTCCAGCAGATCACTATAATTCTTGCGCTGGTATATGCTGGAAATTTCTTTAGAAATTAGCATCACCTATTTTTTTATCCATGCAGGTTTATTAGATGAGTGTGCAAAACAATAGAATAAATACTGTCTCTATCCCTTATTCCAATTTATTTCCTAAAAACTTTTATAAGATAATCTTATCTATACTAATACTAGCTGACCCGGCAAACTTTGTTTTGCCATAAAAACACCAAACATTCATCTACCCTACCTAACACTATCTACCCAACTCTACCTACCCTACCCTACCTACCCTACCCTACCTACCCTACCCTACCTACCCTACCCTACCTACCCTATAAACCTCACGGAGCCCGAGACCTTTCCAACGAATGCAAAACCGTGGAAATCGGTTCGTGCGTTCTGGAGTTATAGCGTCAGGTTATTGTGACTGTCAAATAATAACAGACAAATAATTAGCAATAAATTAAAATTGCGACTATAATTTGAGATTTAAACTATCCTATCTCTCAAGTTGGATCGAACTGCACATGGTGTGCGAATTTTATTATAATCGGTTAAGTGGTTTAGGAGTCCATTGAGGACAAACATTGTGACACGAGATTTATATATATTAAGATTATAAAGAGGTAAAGTTTGTGAGTTTGTGACGTTGTAAGGGGTAATCTCTGGATCTACTGAACCGATTTTGAAAATTCTTGCACCGGTAGAAAGCTACATTATTCCTGAGTGTCATAGGCTAACAAATATTTTAAAAAAAAATAGAGATCCTTATGAAAATTGCGTAACCCAAGGTAGCAAAATGTTGTCTGTAAAATACATTATTTGGCGTGCGCTGAGAAAACTATTGATGATAGATACAAATTAGTAGGTAGGGTAGGTAGGATAGGCAGGGTAGGTAGGATAGGCAGGGTAGGTAGGATAGGCAGGGTAGGCAGAGTAGGCAGGGTAGGCAGAGTAGGCAGGGTAGACAGGGTAAGCAGAATAGGCAGGGTAGGCAGGATAGGCATGGTAGGCAGGGTAGACAGGGTAAGCAGGATAGGCAGGGTAGGCAGGAAAGGCAGGATAGGCAGGGTAGGCAGGAAAGGCAGGGTAGGCAGGGTAGGCAGGGTAGGCTGGGTAGGCAAGATAGGCAGGGTAGGCAGGATAGGTAGGGTAGGCAGGGTAGGCTGGGTAGACAGGGTAGGCAGGGTAGGCTGGGTAGACAGGGTAGGCTGGGTAGGCAGGGTAGGCAGGGAAGGCAGGGTAGGCAGGGTAGGCAGGGTAGGCAGGGTAGGCAGAGTAGGCAGGGTAGGCAGGGTAGGCATGGTAAGCATGGTAAGCAGAGTAGGCAGGGTAGACAGGGTAAGCAGAATAGGCAGGGTAGGCAGGATAGGCAGGGTAAGCAGAGTAGGCAGGGTAGGCAGGGTAGGCAGGATAGGCAGGGTAGGCAGGAAAGGCAGGAAAGGCAGGGTAGGCAGGGTAGGCTGGGTAGGCAAGATAGGCAGGGTAGGTAGGGTAGGCTGGGTAGGCTGGGTAGACAGGGTAGGCTGGGTAGGCAGGGTAGGCAGGGTAGGCAGGGTAGGCATGGTAAGCATGGTAAGCAGAGTAGGCAGGGTAGGCAGGGTAAGCAGAGTAGGCAGGATAGGCAGGGTAAGCAGAGTAGGCAGGGTAGGCAGGATAGGCAGGGCAGGCATGGTAAGCAGAGTAGGCAGGGTAGGCAGGGTAGGCAGGATAGGGGCAGGGTAGGCAGAAAAGTCAGGGTAGGCAGGGTAGCCAGGGTAGGGGCAGGGTAGGTAGGGTAGGCAGGGTAGGCTGGGTAGGCAGGGTAGCCAGGGGTAGGCAGGATAGGCAGGGTAGGAAGGGTAGGCAGTGTAGGCAGGGTAGGCAGGGAAGGCGGGTAGGGGCAGGGCAGGAAGGGTAGGCAGAGTAGGCAGGGTAGCCAGGGTAGGTAGCCAGTTGACGGGAGCAAAGCCCCGAGGGTCAGCTAGTACGTCCATAAGTTCGAATGTCCCAGACTCCAGGTAAATCTCCCAATGGATGTCTATTCCTATTCCCCAAACAGTTCACCAGGGGTGGTTTTAATAGTTTATTAATTGGGAATCGGCCTATATCGCAGGCAATGGCCTTAATTTGGTGCTCCAGACGAGTATAGCTCAATACGTGGCTATTAGAGTTTAATAAAAAAAGTTAATTAAAAATCTAAAAACCCGACTGCTTGTAAAACCGAACTAAAAAGACGTAAACAAGAAGAAAGTCATGCTGTGCAGTCGGAGGATACACTTGGTTTTGGTCATCCAACTAGCGAATAAGTTTTTTTTTAATTAGTTACATTTAAACATATAAGTGTTTTATATTTTTGAAATCACCTCTCTCAACCCTTTATTTTGAACCACCCACAAAATGGCGCCCAAAAGCCGCCATTTTTTTCTTATCCGATTTTTATGTAGTCAGTGACACTCGCAGGGTTAAGACGAATCGATTAGGAATCATCAAAATCGGCCAAGGCGTTTGGTCTCTAGAACGCCACATAGGAACAAACATACATACATAGACTAATAAACACATTACCCTCCTTGGGCAGTCGGGTAAAAATACAGTGTTTGTTATCCACAACATTACTTAAACAGTTGGTTCATGCCCTATTTTACAGTACAACTTTAGAATGGTTTTTTCCTTCCTTGGTGTTCTCCTTCTTTCCATCTGACCAGGTCTATCATTGCCTCGTTTTAGCCCTATAATGTGTAGGATTATCAGAAAAGAAGGTGACGAATATCCAGTCAAGTGACTCTACACTGACATTGTTTAAAAATGTTTGAATATAGAACCAAACTAGTTCTTCAGAGAAATCGTTAATGCAGTTGGACCGTAATTCTTTATTCGAATCGTATGACGTTTTTAGTAGCCAGATAGACGCCAATAATGACATCATCTGCAGACATTACGGGAGATAACTAGAGGAGGGGTGAATATTGTGCTATTCGCTAACGCAGACCAAATCAGAGACAGCGAGGCGCGCTACAATACCATAGATAAGGTACTTATAGACAATAGGATTCAATATTTTTTTTGTATTGTTTTGCTTATTAGTTTTTGTGCTGTTCGTAAATCGAAACGATTCGAATAAGAGTGGTCATTTTAAGAGTGAACAGTCATTTGCCACTTACAGGTCCTCTGCAGAAAATACATTAAAAAAAACCCGGCCGAAGTGCGAGTCGCACTCGCGCACGAAGGGATCCGTACCATTATCGCAAAAAAACGCCAAAAACATCACGTTTTTTGTATAGGAGTCCCACTTAAATATTGATTTTATAACTAGCTGACCCGGCAAACTTTGTTTTGCCATAAAAACACCAAACATTCATCTACCGTACCTAACACTATCTACCCAACTCTACCTACCCTACCCTACCTACAATATAAACCTCACGGAGCCCGAGACCTTTCCAACGAATGCAAAACCGTGGAAATCGGTTCGTGCGTTCTGGAGTTATAGCGTCAGGAAGGAAAACCCCACTTATTTTTATATAGTAGATTTTTAGTATTTTTTGTTATAGCAGCAACAGATATACATCATCTGTAAAATTTGAACTGTCTAGCTATCACGGTTCATGAGATACAGCCTGGTGACAGACAGAAAGACAGACGGACAGTCGAGTCTTAGAATAGGGTCCAGTCCCTTTGGTTACGGAACCCTAAAAATGTTCATTCTGATCAATGAGGGGAAAGAAAGACAAAAGCTGCTATCTCAAACCCTCCAACATTTTATCTTGAAAACCACAAGCCCGCAGAATACAAATTAGGCGCTCAAGTAATTAACAAAAAGCTGTCTTTAAAACATAATAAGTCATAAGACCAACGACTCCAGACAACAAAGTAATCGTAAGCTATTAATAAAATATTTAGCAATAATGATCACGGATAAATATAATGACAAACACGACCTTTGTCCGTGGCGATACGTTCACGTCTCGTCTGTCGTAAAAAATAAATAAAAGAATTCAACTGCAAAGCAAAGTGATTTTTGTTTAGAAGTATTCTGCTTGTATTTTGGAATTATGCCGACCTGACACCCTATTTTGGCCCCTATTTTGGGGAGGCTGGGGGGCTCAGTAGCCGTGGCTTGGTCACCCACGGTGAAGCTAAGAGGAACCCGAGGAGGGGCCGCTTGTCAGGGCTTTTGCGTAGCGGCCAACAAGTAGGTTGCGGTGCCGCTTGGTAGCAGAGGTGACATCGCAACTGAGGCGGGCCGTGTTGTCGTATGGAGCATCCCAGGTCTTATACGATATCGCGGCTGAAAGTTGGAGGCTGTGGCGGGAAAGGAGTGCCGGTACTACTGTGCGTCGCTCTCCCTACCTTCAGCAGCCTGAACGGGGTCGCCACCGTCTGATGGCGGACACGGTGGGGCCGCAGGGGAGGTTCCTATCCCTTGATGCCGAAAAGTGGTAGGTGGCGGGGCCACTGACCAGACCCGTCACAGGGGAACCACGGGTTGGCACATATGTGCTGGTTTGCTCCCTGGGGCGGTAACGGCGTACAATGTGTTCTGGTGCGCCGGTGATGGGGGGTACACCCCAGAGGTGGGTCCGGTGACGGACAGCCGCGGCGGGTTCGCGGTGAATGCTAACGCATGCCCGTGTTCCTGCCTTAAGCGGCACAGGAGGACACCGTGAAGTTTTAGTGGGCTCGAATCCCACATAACTGCTCTATCTCCCCGTGGTAGCGCAGTATGTAGGAGCATATCTAAAGGCTGACAAAAAAAAACGAACAAAAAAGGTGGGACAGACCGAAAAAAATGATTGATCTGTCCACCATAGTATTAGTTCTGTGCCCCAACAAATGACCAAAAGTCATTTCACTAGGTACAAACTGCATTTGACAATTATGTAATTATGTATTAGGTTATAATTATAAAGTGGTCATTTGTTGGGGAGCAAAACTAATATAAGTTTTTAAGCTGACATGGTCACAATCATCGAGCTCTCAACCAATATCCCGAAACAAATATTAATTCTAACAGAACTAATACCTACTATAAAAGTAACAGGGGAACAGATCAAACTTTTTTTTCACAAAAAGGGTTACAGATCGGAATTTGTATTATGGGTGAATCTATCATTACTGTCATTTAAATACTTTCATTGTGCGTACAGATTAGGAGTGGAATTCCCTACCGAAGTCTTTGTTGCCGATAGATACAACCTGGCGGTCTTTAAGCCAAGAATGAATAGGTTACTTCTAAACAAGTGTGCTTCACCGTTGATCATATCACATCATCGCATACCATCAGGTGAAATAGCAGTCAAACGCGAGAATATCGTTAAAAAAAGAAACTTGAAGGTGCAAACTTTTCTAAGCTTAAAGATCTCTTGAAAACTTGACCTTGTCCTGCAGCCTTATTGCGTAAAGGCAAAGGGTAAAGAGTATGAAAAAACGACCAGCGAGATGAAAACGCGATGTGGATTTCCGTCTATGTGTTTTGTCGATTTTTCATACTCTTTGCCTTTTGCCTTGCCGAATTCATTACACAATAAGGCTGCTGGTGACGGCTTTTGTGTAGTTAAATAAAGAACGAGAAGGATTTAGTGGTATGTATTCTTATTTCCCTAACGAACGTGCAGGTGGTAAGAAGCTGGTCAGAAGCTTCTGCGGATGGAAGGGCTAGTCTTTTCTTCCTAAATTAATAACTTTGCAATTTGATCTTTATCATTAAACGAGTTAATCAAGCAAAGCTGCGAATGCGAGCGAATCCCGCTCTCCTTTCAAATGGTATTTGGCAGAACACATAGTTCTTATTCCGCCGGTAATGACGAATATCTACAAACCTTCTTCCCCAGATGGAGTTACAGCAAACTTTAAAATAAAGTTAAATTCATTCCATTCTAAAATTATTATAAACTAGCTTCTGCCAGCGGCTTCTCCCGCGTGGAAGTCGGATGTTGTCGTCCCACGGGAACCTTACGTTTTGCCGGTATAAAAAGCCCATGTGCTATTTCAGACTGTAAAGTCTATCTCTGTGCCAAATTTCATGCAGATCCTCTCAGCCGTTCTGGCATGATTGGGTTGATAAGAAAGTAACTCTGTCTATTTGATACGTTTTCACGCCTAAACCGCTGAACAAATTCTGGTATACAGATTGATTGTATCTTAGATGATGATATTGGCTACTGTTAAGCCTGGTATAGTGTTTTCTTGAGAAGAATTCCGACAATCGACACGGGCGAAGCCGCTGGCTGAAGTTAGTACTGTTTAATGGGTGACATTCACAATAACATTAATCAAAGTGATACATTACACTTTTATTAGATTCAGCGTGACTGCGTCCCACGCTGCAAATTAGTCACCCCTTTTCACCCCTCTAATCCAATAAAATGTCACATAAAACGACGCGAAAACTTCCCACACCCTAATGTTTACGATTGCACCACGGATATAGCACCGATGAATTTTTTACTCAATGGGTCTAGGTCAAAGTCAAAGGCCAAGGTCAAGAATATAACATTCATACTGTATGCGTATTACCGTCTAAATAAATTGAGGTTGCCATATTTTATTATGTTCGAAAAGAAAAGCTTTACCTATTTAGATAGTTGTATTGATTTATGAAACAGGTGGTATGGTCGCAAATGGCACCTGAAGTATTCCACATACGGCACTATCGATATTTTTCGCAGGTGCGTTTATTTTATTCCACATTTGGCACCTACGGATTAGTAGACTTTAGTACTTTGGTACTAGTGTTGGTAAGTCTCTTTTATAGGGCGTCAAAATAAAAAATTCGATTGAAATCAGTAGAGTTTAATAATTATGATAAAAATATAACTTAACTTCCTCTTTTGATTTTAACCCGACTGCCGAAGGAGGGTAATGTGTTTATCAGTCAATGTATGTATGTTTATACCTATGTGGCATTCCAGAGACCAACCTCGTAGGCCGATTTTAATGACTCGTATGTCAATCGATTCGTCTTAATCTTGCGAGTGTCACTGGCTACATTATAATTGGAAAATATAATAATTGCGGCTTTTGACCATATTGTGGGGCCCCAATTTTTCTTCCAATCCCATCGTGTAGGGTATCAAAATAAAGGGTTTTAAGAGGCGATTTTAGAAATATATAACACTTATATGTTTCAATGTACCTAATTCGAATAATATGTTAACCAAAAAGAGTTAAATAAAAAAAATATTAATAAAATCAAAAAACCAGCAGTCGGGGACGTAAACAAGAAAAAATGTATGCTGTGCAGTCGGAGGGTACATCTGCTTTTAGTCAGCCAGCTCGCGAATATGTATCCGCGAGCTTGCTGACTAAAAGCAGCTCGCGAATAATTTTTTCTTGTTTCCGTCTTTTTAATTCGCTTTTTAAGCAGTCGGGTTTTTTGATTTTATGTTTTTTTTTAAGTTATTTGTTGACCATTATAAGCATTTACCCAAACTATAAGGGGGCCAGAATCATGAAGAAGTCTTAGAGCATTTGCGGGGCTGGAAAAACTTGCAAAACATATCGATAAGTGCCGTATGTAGAATACCTTAGGTGCCGTTAAAACGGGTGCCCAATGCGGAATACGTCGCGATTAGAGCTTTTTTAATGGTAACTAATACCTACTCAATCAATCTAGATACCTAGCCGTTTCCCATCATGTTGGGGTCGGCTTGCAGCCTAAATGGAAGCAGCTGCAAAAACTGAGTACAGTAGTCACAGAGCATCTTTGTGTCTCTGAAGTTGGCTGCAAGACCCTGCGCAGTAGTTATTTTTGTGTCAATGTTCATCATCATCATCATATCAGCCGAAAGATGTCCACTACTGGACAAAGACCCCCCAAAGCGTAGCACATTGGCCGGTCCCGTGCGTCTCGCATCCAGCGCCTTCCCGCAACCTTCACCAGGTCTTCAGTCCACCTGGTGGGAGGCCCTCCAACGCAACCACTTCCAGTTCGCGGTCACCACTCCAGAACTTTTCTGCCCCATCGGACATCCGTTCTGCGCTGCGAGCAATGTGCCCTGCCCACTGCCACTGTTTGACTATTCTTCGGGATATTTATTTATTTACACATACTTAATGTCACAAATATCAGTGCAGCCCTGGCTCTTGTACTAGGAAGTCCTGTATCACAAGAGCCAGGTATGTAACCCTGATTCTCTTGCGGATCTCTACATTTCTGATTCGATCACGCAAGGAAACGCCGAGCATAACCCTTTTCATTGCCCTTTGGGTGACAGTAAGCTTTCTTTTTTTTTGATGAGTCCCATTGTGAGCGACCACGTCTCAGAGCCATAGATTATCACTGAAATAAATTGTGTCAATGTTGAAGGTGAAGAGCATCGCATAACTGCATCTTTCACTCGCTTATGTTTGTCGCATTGTCCTATCTCGCTTACTGTATGCAGTATACTAGATTAAAAACTGTTTCTTGCGCAATGGTTCGCATAGCCTAACTTCAGAGAAACAAAGGTCAGCTGTGCCTACTGTAAATGGATATCCAGGATTCTGACTATCCGTGACGACTGTCAAAGTATTAAAATCTACAAATGACAGTTGGGGACCAACAGGTATGTTGAGACAGTCACCCATCCGGGGACCGACCACACCAAGCGTTGCTTTACCTTGAAGATCGACCCGTGTGGCTGTTATTAACTAGCCACTTAATATATTTATGAACTGACCTAGTGTATGTTCAGGTTCTGACCTGTTAACCCTGGGTACTGCGGTAAAACCTTCTAACATAATATTCCTGGGCGAAGTTTATTATTTATGCAAGCGGCTCTCGAGTATCGCGGCTTATACGAGTACTTAAGATCCGCCATATTTTTCGTTCGCTCATTCTGACATAAACAGGTCAACAGTTTTTACTCTTATACATAAAAAAGAATACTTGATACACCCACATCAAAAACAAACTTCGTAATCCTAAGAACACTTTCAACTTAACGAAAAGCCAATCGATTTGATCAGCAAACATTGCTTAATAATGACATCATATCCATTTCTACATTATATATTAATAAAACAACGCGTTAACTGGATTGTCCAGTTGCCTTGGCATAGATAAAAAGCATCGTCACTATCGAAAACAAACAAATCGATGGTGAGTAGTTTAGGTAGATTATGTATAGATTATTCGGTAAAAACAATTGAAAGTCGGTGAATTTGAGTCGTGTTATTTCGCAAATCCTGAGTCTCTACTCAAGTGACAATGTAACAACGCAAGCGTCGCAATAGCGATTGGAAAAAGTCAAAAATGTATGGGATTGTTAATAGCTATCGAGAAGTGTTAATAGCTATCGAAAAGTGTAAATAGCTATCGAAAAGTGTAAATAGCTATCGAGAAGTGTTAATAGCTATCGAAAAGTGTAAATAGCTATCGAAAAGTGTAAATAGCTATCGAAAAGTGTTAATAGCTATCGAAAAGTGTTAATAGCTATCGAAAAGTGACCAGTCCCTTAAATTACGGCGTTTCGACCATCGTCAACGCTGACATCTAATAACACTTGCCTCTGAAGTCAGAACTAATAACTTGTGATCTTCAAGAGATGATGAGATGACGAGAGACTGTGTTATGCTAAGTATTCTTCATACTTAGCATAAAACAGTCTAGAATTAGACTTGACGGGTTTTGATTAATTTTATATGATGACGAAGTTAGCTAATTTACTTAGACCTTGTATAAAAGCTTCTAAATGGGGGAAAAGAGGCCAAAGAAAAGATAGATGCATTGTATGAGTAGAAAGAATAAGGAGTCAGTAGCAGCGATACTGTTGACAGGATGTATTGGAAGTAGAAAACGTGTTGCCCCGACCACAAGTAGCCAAGGGCAGGAAGATTATGATGATGTTGAAAGCTTTTCTACCGAAAGAAACATGTCTACATGCTGCTTATGTATGCATCGCCACACAGACCAGCCCTGCGCTGCCCACATTTCTTTGCTAGCGGTTACAACCTTCACTGGGTCACCGGTAAAGCTCTTTTAAAGCATAAATCGCTTCCTATACAACTTCAGTCTGTTAACAAACGAGGCAGGAAACTGATGCCGTTGTAGGCGTCCAATACACCTCTAAAATTATTGCACAATGAAATCCAAGCTTCCTCAATCTTGTTTTCGATCCGAGACGTTCAATTGTATTGCATTGGGCAATAATATTGTGGATGTATGGGATGCTTTAGACCAGGGGTTCCCAAACTTATTTTGTCTACTGCCCGCTTTGAGAATAAATTATATTTTAGCGGCCCCATTTTTTCACCTACTTAAAAACCACTGTAACTTCAAATTATATTAATCAATTATTGTGTTATTTAACAAAAACTTGTTAAAACATGATTGTCCGCGGTCTACTATCTATGACAATTACCTATCTAGGAGTATTAATAACTATTAAAATGCGAAATTATGTCTGTTGCCTTTTTATTTGTTTGTTTGTGTCTACTTTCATTTCGAAACGGAGCGACCGATTGACATGATTTTTACCCGACTGCCGAAGGAGGGTAATGTGTTTATCAGTCTATGTATGGTTGTTCCTATGTGGCGTTCCAGAGACCAAACGCGTTGGCCGATTTTGATAATTCGTACGTCAATCGATGCGTCTTAACCCTGCGAGTGTCACTGGCTACATTAAAATTGAAAATAGAAAAATGGCGGCTTTTGGGCGCAATATTGTGGGGGCCCATTTTTTTTTTCCTTCCAATCCCATCGTGTAGGGTATCAAATTAAAGAGTTTTGCCGAGGCGATTTCAAAAATATATAACACATATGTTTAAATGTAGCTTATTCGAATAAAATGTTAACTAAAAAGTGTTAAATAAAAAAGTTAATTCAAAAAATCAAAAAACCCGACTGCTTAAAAAGCGAACCAAATAGACGTAAACAAGAAAAAATTCATGCTGTGCAGTCGGAGGATACATCTGGTTTTGGTCAGTCAGCTCGTGAATATGTATCCTCCGACTGCACAGCATGTTTTTTTTTCTTGTTTACGTCTTTTTAGTTGGCTTTTAAAGCAGTCGGGTGTTTTGATTTTTTGATTTTTTATTTTATATATTCCATAAAACAGGACAGATATATGAACTACGCGCCGAGAAATATCGAACCGAGTTTGAGCAATCTCTTAACTAATATTAGTTGATGTTCACAAGTTGTAGTTGAGAGTCGAGAGCTCATGCAGTCGTTTTCTAAGAGGCCTACTAGCTAAATGAAATTACAAATCACCCCCAAGCCTCTACACAACGCCCCCATTTTTTTTCTGGGTCTCTTACCGCCCCTCTTTAGGCCTGCAGCGCCCACAGGGGGGCGTTATCACCCACTTTGGGAAAGGCTGCTTTAGACCGACCGTCATAACACATGGGCTCGAAGTTCATTCATCCTATAACTACCACCATTAATGTTTGCGCTTCCGAAGCTAAGTTATTGAATCAGGTGGACGCACCGACCGTATCCACCTCGCTATGTCAACATAACACTGCGGACAGTGGATCGATCCGCATTGCCGTAAGGATATTACGCTAAGCTTACAACAGTAACGATTTTTTTCGGCGAAAGCTTTTCTGTATTCATCTTGGAAGCTGGCAAACGTAGGATATAATTGTTGATACAGAGTAGTTAGATTTCAAACAGATCGTAGGATTATTGGGTACCGGAGTCTCGACAAACACAAAACAGAAAGTTTTTTTTTTGATGTGGGAACTCATCCAATGACTTCTCCCGCTCTGGGAGAAGCGGAAGGGCGTGTCAGACTTTTACTGATTAAAACCCACCAGTGTTCCTTCAATTGCTTGTGTCAGGGCCGCGGTAACTCTCTTTCAAATTTATCCGCGACCCACACAACAGAACCTAAGAACGCCACTTATTTACAATACCTTCCTTTTGGCTTTACCGTAGTCGGGTTAAAAGCAAGGACAAGCAAGCACTATCTCTCAAGATGATGCTTATGTAGAACCATCAAACATTTTATTCAAATATTCTAAGGTTTATGCACAATACTGGTCTTAACATCCGTAAATAGTAAAATTCCATAAATACATCATCTCCAACATAGAACCGGTGGTAACTGGTTTGCCACTAAAGGTGTGGCGACATAATATTAAATAAAAACCGGCCAAGTGCGAGTCGGACTCGCGCACGAAGGGTTCCGTAATTGGTAAATTGCAGTTTACGATTTATGACGTATTTAAAAAAAACTACTTACTAGATCTCGTTCAAACCAATTTTCGGTGGAAGTTTACATAGTAATGTACATCACATATATTTTTTAGTTTTTTCATTCTCTTATTTTAGAAGTTACAGGGGGGGGGGACATTTTCCACTTTAGAAGTGTCTCTCGCGCAAACTAATCAGTTTAGAAAAAAAATATATTAGAAACCTCAATATAATTTTTGAAGACCTATCCAAAGATACCTAGATAGATATATATATAAGATATGGGTTGGATGACAAAAAAAATGAGTTTCAGTACTAAGTATGGTGAACCCCCAAAATTTCTTGTATTTTTTCTATTTTTGTGTGAAAATCTTAATGCGGTTCACAGAATACATCTACTTACCAAGTTTCAACAGCATAGTTCTTATAGTTTCGGAAAAAAGTGGCTGTGACATACGGACGGACGGACAGACAGACATGAATCCATAAGGGTTCCGTTTTTTTGCCATTTGGCTAAAGGAACCCTAATAAAAATGTAAGTAAACTAATAAACAAAGCTGTGTATGAATCAACCGGGTCGCTTTGTATTCAACTTGCGATATACGACGATCGTCGTGACGTAATAGGTGACTCACGAACGAGAAATAGACATTACCGGGGATACCATTAAGTTTCTTATGAAGATTTTAATCGGCACGACTGCGTTATCTGTTAATAAGGATCGGATTTTTAACTGTTGTTTCTTTGTTAAATAGTTTTCGCGGTTGAATGAAATTGTCGTGAAGAAGCCCGACGGTGTATTTAACCCTCGACGGAAAAAGAGGGGTGTTATAAGTTTGAGGTGTGTTGCTGTGTATCTGTGTCTGTCTGTGGCATCATAGCGCCTCAACGGATGAACCGATTTTGATTTAGTTTTTTTTTTGTTTGAAAGGTGATTGTGTCGAGTGTTCTTAGCTATGTTAGTGTTAGTTATGGGCGTTTTACTGTTTGAATCGGGATGTTTTCGCAAGATAAATGTGACGGGAGTTTTTTTAAATTTTGAAATTTTACTTGTTTAATGAAGATACTTCGCTCGTCCGTTGTTTTTGCTATGACGCAAGAAATACTGAGAACAGTGGTAGTACAGTGGTAACGGCAGGGACTTACAAGTTGTAGGTCGTGGGTTCAAAGTCGAACCCAGGCAGGTGCTTATTACTTTGTGTAAATTATTTCATCACCACAACGGTGAAGGAAAAACATCGTAAGGAAACCGGCATGACATAGAACCAAAAATTCGAAGACATGTGACGTCCACCAAACCGCACTGGACCCGCGTGCTGGATTACGGCCCATTCTCTCTCACAGAGAGGTGGCCTTTGTCCCAGCAGTGGGAACATTAACAGGCTGATGATGATAAAGAAATACTGTGGATTTTTGATAATCTGGTATCTGGGGGAAACCACTGCAAAATTAAAGCTAATTTTCGCCATATTATTTCTGTAAGGTAAGGGGTGTTCTCACTAAGTCTTTTTGCTCCAGAAAAACTTCATCATCCCAATTTACTTGAGGTCTACGCAATATTTTTTACTTCAATAATTCTCTATCATCCGCCATTTAAGTGTTCACTTCCATCAAATTTTTCACTTCGGAAAGCTATCATGGTTGGTATTTTAACGACACACACGAAAGCAACACTATTATGCTGTACAATTTTCTCTAGCTTATTGCATTTGCAAGCCAATCCCTTTAGAAAGCTTCTACATTGTCTGGCCAATGTTTTATTGCTAGACAACGCACGTCCTAGGTCATTGGCAGCGTAACTACGATTGTCCTTCTCGATGCTGTTTGAGCTATGTCTAAGAGCAGTTCTCGAAAGCATTCTTGGAGAGGAACATGTGTAGTTTGGTGCAGGTTACTTACTGTAAGGTTGTGAGTCCGGGGAGATGAGTTAAACAAGTCTCTGCATTAGAATATCCATTATTACTGCCTCCAATTATAGAGTACAATTGTTTATATACGTATTGATACATTAGAATATATGAGCCACATACAAATGTCTTACACACTACATTAGCCTAAATGTTTTTGTAAACATTAATCAAATCACCTATTATTTAAATTTCGAAACTGATTGTTCTTTTATTTATATGTATTTAAAACTTAATCTCTGTAAATTAGTACATACAATCGCCGAACGTCATAGGAACAAGACAAATAAAAAAAATCTTGATACATTTTTATTTCATGCTACTTAATGCATCTAGTTGACACGCTTTGATCGACTATCTATTGAACACGTAATTATGACACGATATCTTGCAAAAACACCCCGATTCAAACAGTAAAACGCCGATACGTTTTGAACGGCTGAACCGATTTTCATCAAACATAGCTTAGAACACTCTCGACAAAGTCACCAATCAAACAAAAAAACACGAAATCAAAATTATGCCACATACAGACAGATACACAAGCACACAGGTACAAACTTCAAACTTATAACAACACTCTTTTTCCGTCGCGGTTTAAAATACACAGTTCTCAGCTTTGGGAGAGAAGATGCAAGAAAAAGCGAGTATATAAGTATTTCGCAAAGCCCATTTTTTTTTTTTTTTTTTTTATTTGTTTCTGTTCTATATAAGTACAATAATATTTACAAACTAATATTAAAACTTAAAAAGAATAAAAATATGTACAATTACGGGGCGTCAAAAAATTCGTCTACATCGCTGTCAACAGGAAAAGTGCCCAGAAGGCTGGCAGCATTGCCACGTTGGATGGCAATGCTGATGCAAAGCCCATTTAAATGATTCGATGGTAAATAAATATAATATCATATAAAGGTTGCAATTTTTAGGCTGGGTACCCAAAGCACAGTACGATGTGAAAGGCAACTGTAACAATTTTTGATAGCACGCGAGTAAAACCGGAAACAAGAATGTGTCTCACGAGTCACGATGGTCATAAAAAAATAAGTGTGTTGTAAAACGGCTTCTTATTCACTCTAGTGCGAAAATTACGAGCCTTACTTAACATTAAGTGAGTAATTTAAGTCGCGTGAGTAAGGTCAAGTTTCGGACCTCAAAGGGATGCAATGTAAAACAAGGGGTGAACTCGGTTTCGTCTCCGAAATAATGCGGACAAAAGCGCCATTGTGGTCGCATGCTTGTCAACAACTGAGTCAGTGAGGTAAAACAGAAATTCTGTGGTTTGTTTTTCCTATTAATAGAAAAGGTAAATTTTATTATGACCAAACTAATATTATAAATTTGGAGAGTTTGTTTGTTTGAACGCGCTAATCTCAGGAACTACTGGTTGGAATTGAAAAATTATTTTTGTGTTGGGTAGTACATTTATCGAGGAAGGTTATAGGCTATATAACATCACGCTACGACCAATAGGAGCGGAGCATCAATGAAAAATGTTCTAAAAACGGGGCAAATGTATTGTTTTTGAGAGCTTCCTTTGCATGCGTAAATGGTTAAAGTTACGTGACAATCATGTAAGTAGGGTAGGGTAAGTAGGGTAGATGGGTAGGTAGCCAGTTGACGGGAGCGAAGCTGCGTGGGACAGCTAGTTTGTCATAAACGAAGTGATTAATCAGGGCACCGCCATTATGCCCGGGCATTATGATTCTACTCGAGTCAAATCAGACAGTGTAATAAATACTGATTTAAAATTCTATATTTATCACATTGTCTGGTCAATATAAATATTGCTACGTAACGGTTGGGCAATTTGATAATTATGATCAATGAATTAGTCCAAGAGCGAGCGAAGCGAGCTCGGGTGCTCAGGGCACCCCTACACCGATAGTAACCTATCCGTGTACGTTAGGTTCGTTGTTATCTATTCTATATTAAGGCCGTATCCTGACCAAAAAATCAGCGTGAGATATGAGCATTCCTATTGGCCTAGCGGCACTGGTGGCACATGAATTACAGTAGTGAATACGCCCATATTTTAGAATAAAATCTTTATAAAATCTAATATTGGTCTTTTGAAAAAAATAAAACTTACAAAATGTTCGTTATCAAATTGTCTATCCATTAGAGTTAGTACAAAAAAATATTAATGAACACTACGAGGAGATGCATGCTATCAATCATTATTTCTAATTTTTATAGTTTTGTTGGAAGGAAATTAGTGAAACATATACTTCATTAAAAAAAAAAGAAATCTTTAATTTTGCAATCAATAATATTTAGAAATTTAATGTATTTTAATTCGTTGATATTTCATTTTAAATAACGAGTAGATAGCTCCTAAAAACTGCACGAAAAACGGCTAGCGCGGCGTTTTGCTCGGGGTAGCGCCTTAAAACTAATGTCAACATTAAAATAATTTAAAAAAAAAACTTTTTATTACTCGGCAGTCGGCACAATAAGTGATGGGCATTATTCAAAAAGCCCGGTCAATTTAATTATTTCAATAGTTTTTATCTTATGCCTACTTATATTGAGCATTTATCAAATTGCCCGGGCATTATGAATAATGGCGTATTAATCACTTGTTTCATAGCACATACATATCCTTTGGTTGAACAAAATTAATAATCTGACTGGAATCTTTTCTATACACCTTGTTAGTGGCCGGATATTGGTCACTATTGAAATTAGGCTTGACTTTTTAAGCTGCGTAATTTGTATGCATATTCCAAACCGATGATTGTCTGGAAAATATGAGGTAGTTTAACATGTACAAGTGGAGAGTAAATACGAGAATGTTGGTCCTTGTTTCCGCGTGGCACGTAATGCTCGGATGACAAAGTTTTTGCTGCTTTTAGAGGATAATGTAAGTAAGAGGCGAAGTTATATAACAGTGTACCTGTGATGTCATAATTATTACTTACAAGTTATATTACCCGTGAACATTTACTGTCATTATCATTTACTTACGTATGGTGCAATTAGTGGACAGAGTAGGTGACTATACCCTGACCTTATGACAAGAATGTAATAATAGAGGGTCTGGTAATTAATACACCATACGTAATATGTGCTACTTAATTTCAATTATGGAATAAAATGTACGGTCTTCAGAAAGGGCCAGGTGCGTAGAATTTACAACTGAACATACCATATGTATGAACGTAGAAAGGCAAGGTGCGTAGTACTTATAACTGAACATACCATATGTATGAACGTAGCAAGGCAAGGTGCGTAGTACTTATAACTGAACATACTATATGTATGAACGTAGAAAGGCAAGGTGCGTAGTACTTATAACTGAACATACTATATGTATGAACGTAGAAAGGCAAGGTGCGTAGTACTTATAACTGAACATACTATATGTATGAACGTAGAAAGGCAAGGTGCGTAGTACTTATAACTGAACATACTATATGTATGAACGTAGAAAGGCAAGGTGCGAAGTGCTTATAACTGAACATACCATATGTATGAACGTATAAAGGAGTATGTAAGGATCGTAGCAGGAGGCGGTGGCGTTCTATAGTTTTTGCCTAACCATGAAAAAAAAATGCGCGAGTTTATGTATGTAGTTTTTTATGAAATAGATAGTAATATGTGAAACAAATGCTAACAACTCACAACTACTAGATAAAGGTGCAAAATAGTGCATTCTGCCAAGAAATGTGAGGACATGACCCTGGATTCAATACGAGCTGCGAAATATGCGAGTTCGACGCAACGTTCAGATCACGTTAAATTTGGACGAAACAAAGGAGAAGCAAGGAACAGTAGCTAGTATTGGGGGTTCTTTAGTTATAATGACTTCCCTCACAAAAACTTTGCAAGATTTATGGCAACCCCGTGGAATACCTCGAGCATCGCCGAATATGCCCCACCTACTTCCCTGCCCTCTGTGCCCTAAGACCTACGCGCTACTTGTGACGATGTGCCGTGAAATGGCTAAGTATTGGGACAATCAAATTTAGATATACCATCGAAAGAAGGAGAAGAGCGAGAGAAGCTAACGTTACATAATTATGTCACCGTATTATTGCAAAAAACGGTAAGATTGTAATTAATCTTGTGAGTTTAAAAATCTCGATATATTGTGAACAGATCATTTCAAATACAATAAATCCCATTCAAATTCGATAGCTTAAAATATATCCGCGTCTTATTGAGAAGAGAGAGTTTTAATAAACGCGATTTATAATAAACTAGCGTACACCTCGCGATTTCACCCGCGTAGTTCGCGTTCCCGTGGGAATACAGGGATAAAAAGTAGCATATGTCACCCGGGGATAGTGTAGCTTCCCAACGGTGAAAGAATTTTTGAAATCGGTCCAGTAGTTTTTAAGTTTATTCGTTACATACAAAAATAGATGGTTATCTTTCCTCTTTATAATATTATATAGTATAGACTAAGCGTGTTTGCAAGAATCCGGTGACATTTATAACACTGATGGCTTTAGTGGGCATAACCCCTCTAAAATACACAAACAACCCCATGTATTCTACTCCCTACCGTATCAACAAACCTTGTGGAACAGATAAGCAGATAGCAACTCGAGTACAAGTGCATCCACCTTGAATGTTTAATAAGGATGCAACGCGTGAGTCATTCTTAGAGATAATGAGTGATCGCGCTCATTGTCGCTGCCATGCAACTTTGATGTATCAGAACTTAAGAGGAAATGCGGTCGCAGACGTCCGACTGAATCTACTACTGAATCCTAAGTAAAAAGTCGTAATTCGAGGTTTGGCTCGCGCCTATTTCCTCCTCCAATATTGAACTGATAAAAATGGTACCATCGAAATGATCTGATGATGAAGCCGGGCTCTGGAACTCCGTAATAAAACAATGTATCCTATTCGTGTTTGGGCTTATTAGAATTGAAATAAGATGTACTTTGGCTATAAATGATTTGCATGGTAATATGAGGTAGGTACCAACACTAAGAAAAGTGTAATTTAAGAAAAATTAGGCGACTCTAAAGCAAAACACTATAAAGCGAAAAACAACTTTGTTTGCCGAAGTCGGTATCGAAAAACGAAAAACAATAGTTACTTACCAAAGACACAGACTTCGGAAAACAAAGTTATTTTTCTCTTTGTAGTGTTTTGCATTAGAAGTCGTTTTTTTTTGTTATAATTTTTTTTATTCATTAGTGATTTCGTTTGCGTATTTAGTCCATTTAGGACCATTGTAGGACTGTAGGTGTTTGTCGCAGGAAGGCAGGATATGCCAATTAGGTTTAGTGATTACTTTAACAATTTTTGGATTAAGATTATATCATAAGGATGAAACAATGGCAAATATTGCAACTGTGGTGATGGGATATACTGAGGATGGGAGGAGAATATTTGCTGAAATACCTCCTGAAACGTAAAAAGAAGACAGAATATCTGATTATGGCTGAATATCCAATGGAAGATATGAAATGAGAGAATAAAACAAATGGATTGACTGAAGGTCGAAGAACGCTGACGAAAGAAGGTGACTTTACAGAATAGTAGTACTTTCTTATATTAATACTATCTTATTTCTCTTATCAAGCCATCTGTCAGATTTCTATGAGAGTGTTGCCAGATTGAGTGGATACTAGAAAAAAAAATCGATCGGGATTGACTCTTTGTAATCAGTAGCAACTATATAACAGACAGTATCATAATTTATGACCCTACCTAAACATCAACATCATCAGTTTTATAATGTTCCCACTCCTGGGATACAGGCCCCAGGTGAGAGGGAACGTGCCGTAAACAATCACGCGGGCCCAGTGCGGGTTGGTGGATGTTACATGTCTTCGAATTTGAATTTTTGGTTCTAAGACAGGTCTCCTCACAATGTTTTCCTTCACCGTTTTGAGAGCAGTGGTGATGAAATAATTTACACAAAGTAAAGCACCTGCCTGAGTTCGAACCCGTAAGTATTTATGACCATAAGCTTTTCGAATTGCGAACTCAAATATCCCCATACTTTCTGAGCTCTTAGTATTATTTTAGTTGTTGCTATTGGATTATGAAAATGCAAGGAACCTTTTGTATAAGTTACTTTGCTTCTATCAATCATTGTAATACTGTGATTTTTTCAGTGGAATCTAAGCCCAATTATCTTAATTATATTTTAAAAAAGGTCAAATATCTCATCAGAACATTAATTTTTAGTTAACACCAAATTTGTTTTTTGAAAATACAAGGAAAAATCATACACATTGAGCATATAAAAAAAAACAGAGACAATAGAAAAAACAATAGCTTACGCACACATGGTGTGCGAACCACACATCATGGGTTTAAGGATATTTTTCTGAGTTTTTTTTTTAATGGTATCTAAAATCAATCATTTGAGTAATATTCACAGGTTTATTTATCATATCTTATCAGAATCTTACATCTAAAATGACTTACCAGGTGTGAGATCTAATTTGTCTATGTGGTCGCCAAGCACGGATGCCCAGCTCTGCAACTGGTCTAGTATACCCCAAGGAGTTGTCATGGCAACCGTGAGGAGGACCAGCGTGTGGGGGAATGTCTCCTCGCTGAGTGCGAACTTGAGGAGGTTTGTGTGCCCTGGATCACCGTCCAGCACCCATACACTGAGACGTGTTTGATCTGTGTAGGAGAGAATGTGCTTTAGTAAACTTTTCATCATTATCAATTCAGCCGAAAGACGTCCACTGCTGGACAAAGACCTACCACAAGTCTCACCACATTGATCATACAATTTATGAGATGTTATTTTCAGGAGATAGGGTTCGGTTGTGAAAAAGCGATTAATACTGTAGGAAGCCTGAGAAGTCAAGAAATAGCAAAATGGTTTAACACTTTTGGTTATTTCTAATTTAGGGACAATAATTACCTATTCAGGAGATTTTTTTTGCTTTTCGGGTTAATCTGCAAACTCAGACATTCCTGGATTGTTGATTTTAAATTAAGTAAATGACATCTTCATTACTGGCAAGCACTCTCTATTATCAGAATATCACTATTATACCTACTTATTAGTGATTCATTTGTAATTGTAATTACTGATTCTGTGCAGTGAATACTGTCCACCACAGAATAGTCATGCATCTTTATAAAAAGTAAAGTGTTACAAAAAGTTTTATTTAATTTATTTTCAATTGTTACAAAAAAATATATATTATTTATAACCTATGACAGGTGTTTCTATGTTTCATCTCAATCATGCATTTAACTTGTTGCATCTGTACTGTATCATATTAAATTTTCTTGAGTAGATGAGTAATTAAGTTTCCAGCAAGTTTTAACAAGTTTTTAATAGGTTCAACCTGCTTTGGTAAACAAGGAATAGAGTAGCCAAAATGCAACCTACCCACCTGGCGGTCCGCACTGTTTATAGATATCTGCAATACCAGGGGTACCACAGGTGCGTTGCCTATCTTTTTGTAGGAAAGTGGACTCGCTCTTCCCTCTCGGTCAATATATCTTTATCACTATTCTAATGTTAAGAAAACATTATAAAAATTCCTTGTCCTTCCAATTACTTGAGCCCCTGCCGCCTGTGATACAGGATTAGCTAGTACAGGCACCTAACATTGTTGTACCGACTTTACAATAAGACCTATTAGTATATTTTACCAATTTCAAGTAATAATAAAGTGTATTTAATGTGGATAACCAGTCAATGTGGCAACACTTGTGGGGACACTGGGAGCGAGGAATGTCTTTTGGTTAAAATGGTGATGACAAAAAAAGGCAAACAACCACTTACATTATTATACAGTCATAGCATAACTTACATACTCAAATCATATAATGTCATCATGTATCACAAATCTATTTACAACTTGCCAGAGAACAACATTACAGCGAGATTTAAATTGTGATACAAATGGAATGCTACACACATACATAATGACTTCATTCTCTTTATAAAAAAAAGAAAGTAATTCAGTGCATTAATATAAATAAGAACTATTTCCAGTTTAATAGAGATGTAACTTCATAAATAGTTTGTATGTAAGTGGATGGCCGAAGTTGAAATAGAATACCAAGTTGATTCTGACAAGAAAGCAGATTTTGATAAGTCTGTAATAATCAGAAAACAGTAACTTAGGTGCATTTATAGTCAATATATATAACTAAATAACATAGTACATGCATTTGACAGATGATTCATCTAACAAAATCAATATTCTTGACACTTAGTCACATCAGATTCTTATAAGAATTGATTGATATTTAAAGTTGTTGTCTTATTGATCTTTTGCATGGTTTTGAGAGCTTGTATGAACAATAACAATGTGTTCATTTGTATGACAAGCCAAATAATATGACTACTTTTGTGAATGTAGGTTATAGTGATATTTTGATTGTGTACTTGTTTATTTATGAAAAATAACTTGTTAAGTAAAAAAACAACACACTTACCATCTCGATATTCATCTCTAACGTCTATATACGCATATTCGAGCGCTGAACCTTTCTTAGGGTCTTCAACACCTTGTAATTTCGCTACCAAAGTAGTTTTACCAGTCTCATTGTCACCCAAAACTAAAACATTTTTGTTTGAAGGTAGTTTTGTGTTCCCTTGGTTTTGGACCTCTTCTAATATCGAAGACCTGCAAAAATTACGATCATACAGTATTCCTTGTCATCAGTATTGCGAGGTTGGTACTAGTATGGGAAAGTGTACACAAAAGTGCGGATTTGTCGCCGTGTGAGAATGTTTCGCTGTTATTTTACATACAAAGGTAGACAACGCAGCTAGGTCACATATTTCTCAGCTTCATAGCTTGACATCACGTAGGTGTGACACATTGGAACCCTATATGGGGAGTGCATGTTACCCGTAAAATTAACAGTGAACCGTTACCATAGGTTGTCCTTGAGGTCTCCGTTTTCTTTCTTTTTAGATTTAAGCCCATTAGCCTGGCCGTTTGTCTCCATTCTTCAGGTACGATAGAAGATAACAACGGCACAGAAAGGCTTTTCTTTCGTTTTCGTCTCTTCTGCCGTTCATACGTCACTCTCGCGATGATGCACTTGTTGCCAGAAGTAAGAATTACTTTTATACTGTTAGACGTGTTGATGGCAAAACTTTAAAAATTAAATGGTTTTTTAATTTCCTAGCTTGACTGTAACGTAAATATAATAATTTGAGTTCTGAAATAGAAACGTACTTTGTTTCCTGTCATATAAAGTAGAAAAAATCATGGGAAGCAGAATATAAATTGTCAAATAAATTTAAATTATTCGACTGACAACATTGTCATGTTTTTTAATAAATTACTCAATCAGTGCTGCGCTTTCTATTGTCGACTAAAAGACATTGGTTTATGGTAGATTTATAGTGAAAAATGTATGAAATTGTTAAAGAAACGTCCTGTTTTGTTAGATATTATGTTTTGTTACGGCTAAATTAACAAGTCTAAAATCGAAGGTAGATAATCTTTAAGTTGATGGTGCCGTTTTTATTCTGCAATAGATTCAATTAGGTAATAAATTAGTGAGGATTTTAATCATCGACTAACTTCACATTAATCGACTATTGGAAACCATAGTCTAAGGAAGACAAGAGCGACTACAGTCGCTTTCTCTTCTCTAGTAGTCTCTGTTTTTCTTTTTTTTTGTAAGTCACTGTCAGATTAAATACATAATAATCGGAGATTTATTTTGTAAGGTGAATAAAACTGTATAGCGTAGTAATATTTCAGTGATATCACGCACTTAGGTCCTAACTACAGTGAATAATAATAGTTAAAAGTTTAAAATGTCTAGAAGGCCAAGAACTGGTAATAAATCTAATAATCTCTCTCAGGTGAGTCATACACATTATTTGCTCGTTCTTAGGGTCTCATCCGGTTCTATTAGTGTGTTTAATGTTGGTTTATTTATAGGAATAAGTCATTGTCGTAATGGAACAATAAATCTCGATTTGAGGTAAATCTGGGAAGTATGTTGTCAGCTGATTTGGGTTTTGTAAATAAACAAAGGGTCTTTATTATTGTGTTCGATATTTAAAAACAAATAAGTCTTGTGTGGTGAAGCCCGTCTTTGTATTCCATAAAGTAAACATACATTTATATTTTGATTAGGGCCCATTGTTAAACACTTACTGGCTGCATTTGGCTTAATTTTTTTCTTATGTGAATACTTTTGTACCTTACTCTCACGAAAGTTATTAAGTTAATAATAATAGCTGTTACCAAATATTTGTATGTTAAGTATGTGTAGGATGAATGAAATGGCCATTGAGACAATTGTTTATTATTTCAACTAATAAATTAGACCAACTTTTTGTAAGTTATTATTAGTTATTCCTTTGTTGTCTAGTTTTTAAAATTATTGCTTGTAGTTGGGCTAACTTATTCTTACTGGTCATTAACCCCCAATGCAAAAAGAGGGATGCTATAATTATGTCTTTGTTGCTCTCTGTCTTTTTTTATTAAATAAATGTATCAAACTCAGGTCAGATAAAAAGTTAAGATGAAATGTTGCAAAAAACAAGGTGATGCTGGTTAAAACTATGCCTTGCCATATTCATACACAATTACACGCACACACATACAACGAAACTATGCCTTAGATTGTCAGTCGAGCTTTTTATTTGATCTGATAGCTTGACTGACAAACAGGCAAGGCATAGTTCTAGTTCACCATCTTTCCTAATCAGATACTTATTAGCAATACAGCACATTCCTGATAGTGAATAATTTTACCTACAAAGAACAAGCTCTATGACTAATTTAGATGAATAGAAGATAAAAAATGTTTCTTGTTAGTCTGAGTAATGTCATAGGTCAGACACATACAATTATAAAACAAATGGTTTTATCTATCTACTGACAGCACCGCACCAACAGCTTTGTGAGTAGTTTCCATACTCGTCCATATTTATACTGTGGCAAAGGCCTCTCTCTACTGAATGAATTGAAACAAAAACCAGATTTTTGTTTCAATTCATATATCAATATTAGAATAGGTTTTGGGAAAATATTGAGTTATATGACTGGAGACAAAGGCATACCTGGTGGTAAATAATGTCAGCATAAATTCAATATATTATATAGTTTTAGGAATTAAATGAAATAACCATCCAAAGTTTTACAAAAGTAGTCTAATAAAACACTAACACAAAATTAACAAATGTAGTATTTACAAAATCAAGTGAACAGAATCAGGGCATGCCCTTGGCCAAGGTACGCATTGGCTTATATAGGCTCGATCACATGCTCCGGGCTTTCTGGAGGGGTGTAGGTTGGAGTCGCAGCTAACAATACTTTATATAAAATAACATTATACCTTTATTCATAAAGAGATATGAAGAAAGTCTTATTAGTACATCATAGGACACTCACATTTGCCTATTATTGCTGCCTTATTATTAATAAACTTGACTCAAATCCATACTTGAGATTTTAATATAGACAAATTGCAAATGGAAAAATTAATTTAGATAGATAAATCATTTATTTAGTGCACACAAAAGACACAGCAAAACACACAAAATCTTAATTAAATTATAACAATTTTCATGTATGTTTAAAAACAAGGTGCCAACATAAAAAGAATAAGGAAACCATACTTACGAAATAAAAGTCAAAGTGACACCAGTAACATACCATTAACCAGTAACATGCCATTTATACTTTGGATAAACTAGGAATCAAACCCAGGAACCTTTGAGGCAATAATATTACTTGTAACAAATTTTGTTATCTTTTGTCACAGTTTGGCCTCCTAGACATAAATGATGATGATGAGCCTCTGGACCTATCAGATGATGACTTCGATTTGGAAGCAGAACTGGCTGCCATCAGTGGAGGTGGTGGAGGCCCAAAACACAAGCCCAGGAAACCCCCACCAGCACCTGCGGCTAACCTTGATGCGATGATAGCGGAGAGCTTGAAAGATGTGCCTTCAGATGATGAGGGATCTGGTGAGTTAATATTCGGTTTTTATAGTATTTACCTCCAAGTATATTCTGTATACGTCTGTTTCCGACACTTACATGGAGTACAAATGAATGCTGCTATTTTGTAAAAATCAGACCGTGAAAACGTAAGGTGAAGTAAACTTGGAGTGAGCTGCAAATCGGCACAAAAAAATCGGGCAAGTGCGAGGCGAACTCGCGCACGAAGGGTTCCGTACCATTATCGCAAAAAACGGCAAAGACTCACGTTTGTTATATGGGAGCCCCACTTAAATATTTATTTTATTTTTAGTATTTATTGTTATAGCGGCAACAGAAACACATCATCTGTGAAAATTTCTACTGTCTGGTTATCACGGTTCATGAGAGTTTTGAGTTGACAGGACAGACATACCGTTAGTAATAGCGTCCCGTTTTTGCGTCCCTTTGGGTATGGATGAAGAGAACCTTAAAAAGAGAGGTCTATGGTCAGCAGTGGGTGAAGCTCACTTCAAACTCATTTCACTAAAGTTTCATGGTGAGACTTTTGCTGAATAGAACGGCTGGTTTTTGACACACATCAGATGTCCAAGCAGGAGCCATGGAGCACAGTATTGTGAGGACTTCTCACCTATTTAGAGGCAACATCCTTGCCTATTATAAGACTGCCAACAGATAACTATTTAGTTTTGGAAGGTGGATTGAAATCACAACAATAGGAAAATAATTGAAGATGTTTTTCGTTGTTGATTCAATACAGGTTAAAAGTAATTTCTGCTTATTATTTGAGCTCCCTTAGCTACCCACTCACAGTATCTTGCTTAGGGTTCGTCTCTTGGACTATATAAGGATCACATCGCCAAAACCAAAGTCAGTATGGCTTTGCAGAAAGCTATACGCCCCTATGTTAACGCAGTACTGGCCGTGCGCCCGCTGGATGTCAAAATATTAATAATGAACCTCCTTTTAAAAAGTTTTGTTTGCAAAATATCATTGATTTAAATATGCTATGTTAGTTATGAAGAAATTCCAGCCATCAATTTTTCTGTGTAAAAATATTTTAAAACATCCAAGTCGTTTTGGAGGAGTTTCCAAAAGTTGCGAAAAAATATCGTGTTAGAAATTATTTTTTATAGCAAAACCATTAGTTACACGAAATACCTTGTGTTCAAAATTATGTATAATATGAATCAATAATAAATATATATATTTTTCAAACCTTTTAATCTAGCCGTTACTGCTTTAGAAAGTTACCGTTTTACGGCACTAAAGGGTTGTAGGCCCTTAAGTGGGATTTACAAATCTGCCACATGTTAGATGAAAAATGGGCTATAAGATAAGAATGGGTCTCATTTAACGCTAGACGGCATCGCAGCAGTTCCCACTGCAAGACAATTGGACATGTGCATTAGCTAGCAATAACTGTGCAATTCATAACTTCATTCATTTATATTACAAAATGCAACATATCTCTGTCTGTCCATTTATGGCTCGAGAGACACTTATCCAATATACGTGATTCTCATTTTGATTCGTGGATACTGTTCTCTCGCTCTGACTCTAAGATACGAATAATAATACCAGCTTGTAACTGTCCCTCTGCAGGGCAAAAGCCTCTTCTCATACACAGAAGCAACGAGCATTAATAACCACGCTTTATTCGCGGGTTGGCGGTTTCAAACATATACTCTTCACAAAGTTATCGCGAAGATAAACTTGAAAAAAGTACCTATGTATTGGAAAAGTCACAGTGGTACTTACCCAGATTCGAATCCACGACCAAGCTAGAGAGGCGAGGTCTTAGCCACATTTTAAATCCACGTTATATTATGACCTATGTGTGCAACGATTTGGAGTGGCCTGTGTCCAGCAATACACGTCTTTCGGCTGATATGATGATGATGAATCCAAGTTACCGGCAGGCTTAATACGTAAAAAATAGCAATCAGCAATCATCGCACGATCAAACTTTATGTCATAAAAGTCGGAATTACCTACAGTGTAGTTGGAGGTCCTACACAATCGTTTGCTAATCGCTAGCTGTTTGTCGAACGCATAAAACTTCTGTATTGAAGATCAATTATTGCTCAAAAATCGCTATCGTTTTCCTCTTGCAAGATATGTAATACGCCTGCGGATTTGGGAGCAGGCTTGTTTGTTTTAAATATTTATTATGTCTGTCAATAAGCACATGCAAGTCCCTTTATTTATTTATTTATTTTACAATCCCAAACCAATCCAGTGTACGTCAATGACCTTATGAGTGGTGTGTCTCGCCAAGTACTCGTAGCTTTTAAAACTTTTCGGCAGTTTTGATCTGGATTCTGAACTGAAATATCTTAGTCACAGATTACCTCTTTCTTTTGCTTTGTTTAATGTTCATGCATACTGCGCTACCACGGGGAGATAGCGCAGTTATGTGGGACTCCAACCCATTAAACTCCACGGTGTCCTCCTGTGCCGCTTATCACCGCTTATGGCACTCTTCACACCGGACCCTCCTCTGAGGTTTACCCCCTTCACCGGTGCACCAGAACACATTGCACGCCGTGACCAACCCTGGCACCAAACCATCACATGGACGCCAGACTATCCCGTGTATGGCACCCTTGGTCCCCCTGTGACAGGTCAAGACAGTGACCTCACCAACAACCACTTTTCGCCCGCAGGGGATAGGGAGAGCGCTTAACGCTAAACCGTCACTCCTCCTCCCGCTATCAGACACTGGCGAACACGTTCAGGCCGCGGAAGGCAGGGAGACACCGCAATACTGGCACTCGTCGCCCGCCATGGCCTCCAGCCCTCAGCCGCGATGCCTCCAGCCCTCAGCCGCGATGCCTCCGATACACGACATCGCGGCCCGCCTCAACCTACTTGTTGGTCGCTACGTCGTCGGCTTGTCTGCAAAAGCCATAACAAGCGGCCCCTCCTCGGGTTCCACTTCGCTTCACCGTGGGTGTCCAAGCCACGGCTACTGAGCCCCCCCGCCTCTTCAATGCGGTAACCCATCCAGCAGATTACCTCTAATCTGTGATCTTAATACATATTAGACTAGCTTTTGCCCGCAACTTCGCTTCCGTGGCGGTTTCTCACAGAAATCGTGCATTTTTCCCGAATAAAAAACAGCATGCATAAATGTAAGTTTTTATCTGTAAAAGTATCAACACGGCACGGTTGGCGCAGTGGGATTGGCTGCTGTGCTACGTGTAGCGGGTTCGATTCCCGCAAGAAACAAACTATTTGTTTGTATAGCCCACTTTCTATGTAATACTGAAGGAATTTCTATGGAGAGGTTTAGAAAAAAGCCTCGTCCAGATATTTAGCGAGATACAGATCTTTCGAACTTTAACATAGAAACAAAACAATAAATTGTACCTCACTATAAGTCGTCAAATCGCCGTTTGTCAGTCTGTTAGTAGGCATATTTATATAACTCACGATCCACTTATCCAATTTATTATGATTCTCATTTCAATTCATAGATCAAAATCGTCTGGCTAGCTTTCAGCACTTAAATTATAATAACCCACGGAGGCGTATCCGGGCCAGTAATCATTATAATTTCTTTTAATTGCTATTTCAAGCCAGGCCATTGTTTATTTACCTTGTGAACTCAAACCAATCACTACGACACTTCGTTGACAGACCAAAGGTTGTGCCTCGCTAAGAGCTTTCTCACTGTTACGTCCACCTAAAAATAATACCAGCTTGTAACTGTCCCATTGCAGGGCAACGTCCTCTTCTGCTACAGAGGAGCCACGAGCATTGATCACCAAGCTTTCTCAAAGTGGGTTGGCGATTTCAGACTTATATAATATTACCTAATATTATAAAGAGGAAAGATTTGTTTTTTGTATGTAACGTATTAACTTAAAAATTACTAGACCGATTTCAAAAATTCTTTCACATTTGGGAAGCTACACTATCCTCGGGTGACATAGGCAAATTTTTATCCCTGTATTCCCACGAGAACGGGAACTACGCGGGTGAAACCGCGAGACGTCTGCTAGTTAACTATAAAACAGGTTTCCTCACGATTTTTTTTCCTTGACCGTTGTCAGCTATATCCAAGATAAACTTAGAAACAACAACAACAACAACAACATAAACTCACGCCTTTTTCCCATGGGGTTAGGCAGAAACTACAGAACGCCACCTGCTACGATCCTTACATACTTCTTTTGCTTCACTCACATTCATGCATCTAGTCATACACACACGCCGGTTATGAGTACTGCGCACCTGGCCTTAGAAAGAAAGAAACTATAAACTTAGAAAGTTCATATGAATTTAAAAAAGTCACATTGGTACTTGTCCGAATTTGAACCCACAGCTTCAAGTACGAGAGGCTATGTTTTAGCCACTGGGCCACCACTTTAGAAAAAAATAAAAATAAAAACACCGGCACAAAATCTTCTAAAAAGCATAAACAAGCCTCATACTCGCGTCGGGAAACCGCCGACGTTTAAAGTAGTTTATTTTATTTTCTTAGCGGTTCACAAACCAACGCGAGTACGGGGCTTATTTTTTGCTTTATAGAGGATTTTGTTTCGAGGTTTTTTTTTATTTCATACCTCCATATCCTTTCATACCCTCTTTTCCGTCGAGGGTTAAAAAAGGAATCATGACTTGGAGCTAATAAATCCCTTTCTTATAGGTGACGATGACGACCCAGATCTCCTCAACGAGCTCCAAGCCTTAGGCATACATGATGACGAAGCACCGACCCCTCCCGCCCGCACATCTAGGCCCGCGCCCCCTCCCCCCGGAGCCTCACTCAGCACGGACAGCAGTACCATCAGCCTGTTACAAGACAGGATTACTAACTACACAGTAGCAGAGAAGAATGCAAAGTCGAGTGGGGAAAGCAGTCGGGCGAGGAGGTAAGTTTAGAAATAAGTTCTACTCGGTTGTGACTCGAACTAATTTACTGTGCACTTGGCGCTGTTACGTCACTCATTTATTTTGTGGTCTGTCTTCGACTCTCGTTATTGGAGAACGCGGGAGCGCCGTGCGGGTAGGGTAGGCGGGAGTGGAGTCGCATTCAGACTAGGTGCTCAGTTCCATTGACCGTGTTGTAGTATCTGACTGAAGGTCGATTTCTGGTCTAAACTGAAGCCGATTAACCGGTCATCGCTACAATCTTCGGCCGAAGCTGAAGCTGAAGATCTTAAGGCCCATGCAGTTTTTACCAAACTCCACAAATAGTTAAATAGGTTGGAGAGTTAAATATATGGCCATTTGATAGACTAACAACTGATGAAAAACGCTTTTTCCGAAATTTGGAACCATTGGTTAGCGGATCAAAATACTGGGTCTAAGGAACCCAGTTCAAGATTATCTAAACGTAGATAAAATACTTACTTACGTAATGATTTTTAAAAGTTAACTGCTTAGTATCAACTGATGAAGATGGTGATTACCTTGCAATTTGCCAAAAATAATAACACTTTCAAGTTCTTCTCTGTTTTTCTATAATTTTGTCGTTTGCTGAAAACTTTCGGCTTCGTCAAAAAACTTCTGCCCATTTTGACTGAAGCGAAGTTTGAACGAAGGGGACATTTTTGACCGAAGATGACCGAAGCCGAAGCTTCGGTCGGGCACTAGAATGAAGTTAGCTTTGTTAGTACTTCAGACAGTCTGGGACGAATTGCGTGTAGGATGCGAGACAGGACGTGCAATCTTCATTGAAGATGTATGTAATTGGCCTTTGCCCGTTTTATGATAAAGTAAGTAAACCAAATAAGATAATACCTACCTAATTTATTGAAGTGAAACTTCTCAGGCTACAATTCAATATTTGAACGAGAACTGGACCAGTTTCTAGGATGCCTTACGTTTAGGCGCATTTTGTTACATGAAAGAGTAGAATCATATAAGTCCTTCTTGCTCTTATTGACCGAGCGAGTACGAAGCGGCGGCGTCTCCGTTTTAGCAAAAATGTTGACGTATTTCTCAACCGATTCTCGTGAAATTTTGTGAGCAGCTTCGATAAATATATGGATCTTTAATGTCGATTCAGTTTTTGTTTTTATTTTAAAGACTGATCCGCTGGAGATGGCAATATTCAAAGAACGTTGGAGTAGGCCCAGCAGTGGGACAATATAGGCTAATAAAATAATATTAAGGCGGAAAATCTAAATGCGATCCTTTATAGATTTTACACGGAGCAATTTATTTGCCTTCGCAATACGCTTAATGTTCTGGGACAATTTAGTTGTCAACGAACCGTTTCAATGAGCCTCGTTATTTGCATTTTGCAACAATGAACTAATCTAAGCCGGCGTATGCTCCTCGTAATAAATTGTACCTAAATACCTACTTTGATTACCACATAACATCACGCCTGTATTACACGTGAGGTCAGGCAGAGGCATAGGTGCCATGTTATAAAAACGGTATATCTCTGCTGTGCGTTTGTAATTTATTGGTTTGCTTGGTTCTGAGTTTCATTAAAAATATTACTCTCCTTCTGGAGAAGTCGGGTTAAAAAACACGAGTACCTACTTACATTTTTTTAATACCCGACGAAAAAGGGGTGTTATTTGACGTGTGTATCTGTGGATTTGTCTGTGGTATCATAACTCCCAAACGCATGAATCGATTTTGATTTATATATTATATTGTTGTTTTTGTTGTTGTTGACGAGATCATGGTTAAATAATAACAGCCGCACTGGTCAATCTTTAAGATTAAGCAACGCTTGACGAGGTCGGTCCGTGGATGGGTGACCATTTCAACATACCGAGTTTCCTCCGTGCCTCGGCAAGCACGTTAAGCAGTTGGTTTCGACTCTGTTATTTGAAGATCTTTGACAGTCGTTACGAGTAGTCAGAAGCCTGAGATCTGACACTAGTCTTGCCCAGGGGTACCGTGTTACCCAGTTACTGGGTTGTGGAGGTCAGATAGGCAGTCGCTCCATGTAAAACACTGGTACTCGTCTGAATCCGGTTAGACTGGAAGCCGACGCAAATTGAATGTGTCGTAATTATTGTGTTATGACAGACTCCAAAATAAACGTAACTACCCTAATTTTGGGAAGTCAGGTAAAAACGGCGAGTATATTTTCTAGTTTGTGTAAATGTACGCGCTCTCAAAAGACGCAGCACCGTAAAAGCAGACGTCTCTTTCTGAACAGTGACCCCAAAGACACCGCTTCAACGTAAGGTCAGAAGGTCAAAGAAATGCGTACGTTATCTATGTGTATGTAAATATGTTTACAACTTACAACACTATTTATATTATCTGCGATCGAAGCTCGCAGTAACGAAGCTTTTTCACTGTCTTGTTTTTATGTATATGTTATGGACCAAGTGATTAATACGGCATTATTCATAATGCCCGGGCTATTTGAAAATATTCTATTCGAGTAGGCAATATGATAAAACTATTAAAATAATAAAAATGACCGAGCTTTCTGAATAATGCCCATCACTTATTGGGCAGGGTAACATAAAGATGTGTTTTTTTAAATTATTTTAATGTTGACATTACTATAGTTTTTTTTTTTTTTGGTACTATCCCACCGCACTATTCCCAAACCACTGCAACTCCTGAAAGCCAGAATCAACAGTGGCGACCACCAGAAAAGCGCCGAGGCAATGAAGCTCGACGAAGTCCCGGAGAATGAATTTAACTGTCTTGGATCCCGCAACGAAATTAATCAGAAAAGAAAATGGAGGAGTAAGAAAAATACAAATTTCCACTTCCCTCCATATCAAGCAGGAGACAGAACAAACAAGACCAATAGGCACAAAGGGTCGTTTACAACTGGGATAAGCCCAGTTGCCTAGCACCACGGATAAAAATTAGCATTAATATTAATGGGTCCTAACATTGTGAGCTGTTATATTTGATTCCAATAATAGGTATGGCAAAAGCGCTTGAACGCACGGAAATTTATTCCAGTTTCCACAAGGTCCGTATAGTAGACAGCTCCTGATACAGCCTGTACATTATTCAACATAGTATTGCGTTCATTCTGCCAAAGAATACACTCCCATAAGATATGATGTGCAGATTGTACATATTCACAGTCAGATGTAGAACACTGACATAATGGCGAGGCAACAAGCTTGAAGGAAAATAATTTACTTTTAAAGTTACCATGCCCTGTGAGAAATTGGGCAACACAGTGATCCACCTCCAGCCATGTCCTGGCCAGCCGCACGCGAACGGGTGGAAAGAATTGGTGGAGGTGTCGGCCCTTGATGGAATTATCCCACCTACATTGCCATTCGGATAAAAGTTCCTCCCAGACGTCAATATGTGGTTTAAATAATCTAGAGATTTTGGCACGGTCACTACGCGTTAAAAAGTCCGCGTCCATGGTCTCTTTTGCGGAATAGTACATTGCAGCACGTCGCTGCACTTCAAGGTCGACCGGAAGTACGCCAGCAAGTACCGGTAAGGCCTCAGTACTAACCGTCCTGTATGCTTTGCATAAGAATATCAAAGCCAAACGCTGACTCTGAAGTAATTTACGTCGTACCGCCCCTATTACTATAGAATAGGTATACTTACCTAAGTACGATAACATTTAAGCAACATAGTCTAAAGTAACCTAACATGAAAGAGATGACGGGAGCTGAGTTCGCCCGCTTTGCTCGCTCACTTCAGCTCCCGTCATCTCCTTCGAACCTAACCTATCTGTGTCGGGGTGCCCTGAGCACCCGAGCTCGCTTCGCTCGCTCTTGGACTAATTCATTGACCATAATTATCGAATTGCCCAACCGATAAGTAGGTAGCAATATTCATAATGACCAGACAATGTGACAAATATAGAAGTTTAAATCAGTATTCATAACATTGCCCGATTTGAATTGACTAGATTAATAATGTCCGGGCAGTATACATAGTGCCCTAACTAATCACTTGGTCCATGACATATACATGAAGAAAACATACATGTAAAGGTTTTAGTGGCCAGCCAGGGCATAATATAATACTACTTCAAATAACAGCACATTTGTTCTTTCTACAAAAACAGCATTACTTTCATTATGAAATTACCTAAAACAACATGATTGAAGTAAAATAACTTCAATTTCCAAAATCGGTGTCGTGTTTTCTTTTCTTCGTTTTTACACCGCGCATTCAGAAATTATAAGTTATTTTTCACTTGAAGTCGGTTGTATTTTTTTAACCGACTTCGCAAAAAAGGAGGAGGTTTTCAATTCGACTGTATTTTTTGTAACTTGTTACTGGGTGAACTAATTTTGATGATTCTTTTTTTATTTGATAGCTGGTGCTTGTCATGTGGTCCCATTTAAATTTGATTAAGATCTGATGAAGAACTTCGGAGATATACATCAGAACTCTTCAATAAATGACGGCAAATCACTCGGGATAGCTGCAATCGGATGTCTGTTTATTGTTTACATCGTTTCATAACATAACATCACACTAGCACGCTCTAAAGAGGTACGCAGGTGTGAACAGTTCACCCTGGTATACTCTAATTCCACCGTTTTTTTTAAGCTTATTGTTTCTGGGTTAATCTATTCTGGCTTCACTTTGGAGAATTGGTCCGTTATGTACCCACAACTAAAAAGTGAAAAATAAAAATAAACTTTTAACAAAAAATATAACCGACTTCCAAATAAAAACACTACAAAGTAAAAATAACTTAAATTTCGGAAGTCGGTGTCAAAAACGAAGATCCCAAAACAGGAACACCGACTTCCGAAATTGAAGTTATTTTTCACTTTGTAGTGTTTTTATTTGGAAGTCGGTTGTATTTTTTGTTAAAAGTTTTTTTTTGTAAAAAAGATTTTTATTTTTCTCTTTTTAGTGGTATATAATTGACAAGTTCTATAGTAAGGTATCTATAATGCCCACAGCGATGTCAGAATAGATTACACGAATAACATGTAACTCTTATTCCACTAGTTATGTTAACATAACTAGTGGAATAAGAGTCTACCAGTGTGAACTATACACACCTGCGTACCCGTTTAGAGCATACTTATGCCACTAGTTATGTTCACATAACTAGTGGCATAAGAGTCTACCAGGGTGAACTATATACACCTGCGTACCCGTTTAGAGCATACTGGCGTGATGGCATGTTATGAAATGGTGTAAACAATAAACAGACATGCGATTGCAGCAATCCCAGATTTGTCGTCATTTATTGAAGGGTTCTGTTGTAGGCATTAAGTCCGCCTTTGTACTTGTGCATAAAGTTTTATAAATAAATAAATATCTCCGAAGTTATTCATCAGATTTTCACCAAATTTAAAGGGGATCATTTCGAAATAAACTCCTTTTGAACAAAAAAATAATATAGCAAATCCGTTTTATGGAGTTATACCCGAACAAACATAAACCGAATCCGAACTGTGACCCTCCTCCTTTTTGGGAAATTGGTTAAAAAAACAGTATTGCTTCAATTATGAAGTTATCTAAAACAACATGATGGAAGTAAGGACAGTAGTAACATTAACGGTTCAGTACCTAAATTATTATAATATTATGCAAATTAATATTTCGGATTACGAAATGAATCATTATCAGTTGCGTGGCAGAGATAATTAAATTTGTATCCTGTACTTCAGAGTTCGTAAACATCCCCATGGAGTAGATATTTAATTAAGTACTACCTACTCAACTAATGAAAAATTTAAAACTGATTAGCTGATTATTTTTTCTAATTCACAGAAGGGTTAACGAGCATTAAGAGGAATTGCGGTCGCAGACATCCAACTGAATTTCCTAAGTAAAAAATCATAATTCGAGGTCTGGCTCTCGTCTGTTTCCTCCTCCAATATTGAACCAATTTCAAAAATAAAGATATGCAGTGTGCCCCTATGTTTCCTTCTCTGTTTCCAAAGTAGGGTAATGTGTTTATCAGTCTATGTATGTCAAACGCGTAATTGACAAATGACGGATTTTGGGCGCCATATTGAGGGACACCAAATTTTTTTTCTTTATAATAATGGGTTTTAAGGGGTGATTTCAAAAATATATAACACTTATATGTTTAAATGTACCTAATTCTAAAAAAATATTAATAGTATAAATAAAAAAAGATAATTAAAAAATAAAACATTGATCCCGACTGCTTAAAAAGCGAACTAAAAAGAAGAAAATCATGCTGTGCAGTCGGAGGATACATCTGATTTTGGTCAGCCAGCTCGCGTACATGTATCCTCCGACTGCACAGCATGTTTTTGTTCCTGTTTACTTCTTTTTAGTTCGCTTTGTAATTGATGATACATTATATTTAGAAGCACCATAATCGTAAAAAGCTCAAAATTGCGCTGTCAACAGAGGCCTAGTATACAAATTTGTCAACTATAAATTAAAAAAGGAAAACATAGGGTCACAGTATATATCTTTCTTTTTCAGTTTATGGAATATCTTTTAAATTGGTCTTAAGAAATTTAATTGTAAAAAAAAAAAACTTTTTGCAAAAAAATACTACCGATTTCAATTTCAATTCATTTCAATTTCATACAAAACTACAAAGTGAAAAATAACTTTATTTTTTGAAGTCGGTGCCCATAACACACAAAAATGGTACCTATGAAAGACACCGACTTCAAAAAATAAAGTTATTTTTCACTTTGTAGTTTTGTATTTGGAAGTCGGTAGTATTTTTTTGCAAAAAGTTTTTTTTATTTTTCACTTTTTAGTTGTACCTATCTAATAGGCAAGTCAGTAAGGTACCTACCTATAACGCCAGAATAGATTTCATGAAACTTCAACATAACCGGAGAAATGAGAGATCTGCATACCCCTTATGAGCGTACTGGCGTGATGTTATGTTATGAAATGGTATAAACAATAAACAGACATGCGATTGCAGCAATCCCGAGAGATTTGCCGTTATTTATTGAAGAGTTCTGTTGTATATCTCCGTCACATAGTAGTAGAGTTCTGTTGTAATTTCGGAACATACCTTTTAAAACAAAAAAAAAAATTCAAAATCGGTCCACAATTGACGGAGATGTCGGAGAACATAAACAAAAAAAAAAACACTCATAATGTCGAACATAGAACCTCCTCCTTTTTGGGAAGTCGGTTAACAATTTTAAAATGTTGAACTTTGATCTCAATTTTTTTATGTAGACTGTACTAAGAAGCGAAAATAATCAAGAGAAAAACAGCGTGTGTGAACTGAACATGCTAATAATAATAAGTTCTCACCATTCATGATAACTGTAGCACCAAACTTGTTTCTATTACAATCATCAGTCAGTGTTGACTGTGAGTCATTTTTATTTACATTACCTAACAAATAATATGATTATAAGTTCTCGCCAAACTTATTGGCAGCCCTGAAGTTGGCTACAATGGCTGCGCAGTAGGAAATCTCATACAAAAACAGCACCGTTTCGTGCCTCGCGCATCCGGTAAACCAACTTCAGGGCGGCCATTAAGTTTGGCGCGGGCTATATCTTTCTAAAGCTTTGGCGTATTGGCCTTGGACTGGCTGTTATAATTATTAGTAAATATTGGACAGTTAGTTCGTTACGGGTGAAAAATCTATCACTACCGGTAGTGATAGATTTTTTGGCTTCTGACTGGATGCCAAATCTAACTGCAGTCTTGCCTGGGTGACGCAGGTCCTCACCGGACACGGCTGTTTCGGGAGGTACCTGTTCAGGATAAGGCGGGAGGAAACGCCCGGGTGTCACCATTGTGTAGATCGCTCGGAGGACACGGTGGAGCATACGGTGAGATCTGCCCCGTTTGGGCGGAGCACCGCCGTGTCCTCGTGGAGGCGATCGGCGGTGACGACCTCTCGCGTCCAGCCTTGGTTCAGGCCATGGTACGGGACGAGAGGGCACGAGAAGCTGTCTCCTCCTTCTGCGAAGCAGTAATGCTCGCGAAGGAGGAGGCGGTACGCGTGAGGGAGGCGCAACGGAGACGCCCTCATGTCTCTAGCCACCGTAGGAGACGCCCTGGACCGAGTCGACGGCGAGTAGTATTCCACGCGCGCCTCAAAGAGATCTTTTTTTATTTTATTTTTATAATTGATAGGCTCGCGTTTGACCACCATCTCGCCTGATGTTAAGCGATGATGTGGTCTACGGTTAAGCACGCTTGCCTAGAAGAAACCTATTCACTCTTGATTTAAAGACCCCTAGGTTGTAGCTATCAGGGAAAAACTGACGGGGAACGCTAGGGCCGTTGCCTGTCTCGATCGCGGATAAATTTGAAAGAGAGTTACCGCGGCCCCGCAGCGCCAATTCTTATCCCCTCAATGCCCTCCGCCGCCCCTATGACCGCACAAAGCCAGAAGGTGGCTTCCACCACCCCTGCTGCTAAGTGCCAGCCCCCTGTCGCCCCCTCCGGGCAAAAGCCATATTTATGCGTCGCTAAAAATATAATTAGCGCGTACTCTATATTTATGACCCCTCAAGCCCGTGCTCTGGATACTGAAATCCGGAATGCGGGCTCTCTCCTTCCCGCTGAATGCGCCAACCTCTTTTCGAGGTATGAGTCCATTACTAGGGAGCTCGATAGCCTTGTCTACAAGGACGGTCAATGGGTTCGTAAATAGTACGAACCCTCCGTTCATACAAAATTAATATACATATTCGTTCCGTCCTCACCGCAGAGGCTCGTCGCGTAATCTTTTTCGATTCATATAAGCCAGCCTGCGTGCTGAGCCATAGTTAAATGCCAGTCAGATATTATTGGAGTTTCTTGTCCGTTCTTCTCCACGTAGGCTTTTCCGAACGGATAGTAGAATCACTTTATTAGATCCGGCCTTAGCCATCCCCCCAGCGACGCCCTGAGCCGAGGTCCGACCCCAACTGTGGTAGCCCTTAGTGCTGTCGCTTTAGGTTTAGAATTTTGAAGCCTGGCCGGAGGCTACATAGCTTAGTCTCCACAGGTTAGTCCGGTTAAGCAGTGGACGGCTACTTTGGCCGAACTGCGAGACACCAATAATAAAAAAAAAAAAAAAAAACCGCGGCCCCGGCACAAGCAACTGAAGGAACACGGCGGGCTTATTACGTAAGGAACAGCAAGTAGCGATAATTGTACAATTATTGCGCGATCAATTTAGTGACCTGGCTACTGAGGCCTTTAAGTCAAGCCTTTTTTTTTGACACTCACTTTTAACAGAAGCTATTTTATCTGTCCGATGATTTATAAAATGTATCGTTTGATGAATTAACCAGCTTATGAAAGAGCAACACTTCGTGGAGGCTGTTTTTTTTACAATAGTCAATTTGATTACTATTTATCTCCAATATTCCGATAAATTAATATTCGAAGAGGTAAAGCATTTGTGTAATAAAAATATGGCAGTGAATATTGGATATTTTCATTTTATTTACATAATATAATAATTAATTTGAAAAATTGGATGACTAAAATGCCAATGAGTAAAATAGATTACAATTACGATTGTTATAAGAATTCGAATCGATAACGCATAGGGCATCACTAAATAGACTACATCATCTCGTATTTGAGCTATGAAACGTAAAATAGATTTTTCCAATATACTTTAGACTTTGGCAGAATAGTTGACATCGGTGCTTGCCATATAAAAAAAAAATAGAAGACACTTATTGCGGACTTATCACATTCTAATGTGTTTGTAAGTATTTAGTAGTAAACATATAAGATTCGTTGAGGTAGCCAACACTACAGTAAAAAAAAACCTCCAATTTACCGAGATCACGTCTGTTTCAATGATTCAACAAATAATCCAGTTGCGTAGACATTAGAGACACAAAACAACACCAATTTGTAATTACAATATTCACTAGGAATTTGTTATTTCAAGATTTACTTTTATATTATTATTCTAATTTGCGGATAATTAAAGACGAGCAAAATAACACACGAAAAAAGCCGCCCAAAAACTCAAAACTTCTGTACCTACTCAGCCATCAGCGAGCGATTGGCAATCAAGGAACAACAAGGGAAAAAGTAATCGCAATTTGACAGCCACATTGCTCGCCGATGGCTGTCGCTCTGCTGTCAAAAACCATACGTAATACGAAATGATCGCGATCATCTTGCGATAAATGCATATTTTATTTACCAGATTTTTATTGTTAGCAGTACTGCCGTAAAATTATTATGGTGTGGCTATGGCTCATACATAATGCGGATTCGCGATTGAAGAGCAATTATTTCGCAAAAATAAGCCTGCCGATTTTTTGACGTAAAGCGATAATCGCGCGATGATTGTACAATCTCTGCGCGATTATTGCTGATTGCTGTTTCATACGTAATAAGCCTGCGGGTGGGTTTTAGTCGGTAAAACTCTGACACGCTACCTTAGCGGGAGAAGTCAATGGATGATTTCCCACCCGAATAAAAAGTCTTGCTTAGGTATTGTGGTATTCAACTGATGCAAAATGTCTCGCCTTATATATTTTGTGAAATGCTAGAAAAACAGTTGAATTTCACAATTTTAGACTTAGAAATAGGAGGATACATAATAGGTTACCTGCCTATTAAAAACTTATTGGCTTATCGACAATATTTCTTTTCTATTTTACAAGCTTTTTATTAACTTGCAAAGTATGTAATATTATGTTCGGCTCAAATCTTGATACTGAATTTTAAAAAGCCGTTATCCTCAACCGGTTAAGATGAAGTTAAAAAGCTTCTTAATTTTTTTTATTTAAATATGTTTGTGTTGATAAAAAAAAAAAATGTCCGGGCGGTAGCATTGCATTTCAAAATAATACAGAAGTCATAGAAATAGTAAGCCGGCTGATATTGACGACGATATAGTTGATCAGTTGATCTTATATGACTAACTAGCTGTTACTCTGTTACCCGCGATTTCTTCTGCGTAGAATTAGTACTTCGAATATAAAATATGTTTATCAGTCTATGTATGTATGTATATTTGTTCCTATGTGGCGTTCTAGAGACCAAACGCTTTGGCCGATTTTGATGATTCTAAATAAAAAATGGCGGCATTTGGGCGCCATATTGTGGGGCACCAATTTTTTTCAGCCAAGCCCACCGGGTGGGATATCAAAATAAAGTGTTTTAAGAGGTGATTTCAAAAATATATATCACTTATATATTAACATGTACGAAATTCAAAAAAAAAAAAAATACTAAAAAGTAAAATAAAAATTTAAAAAAATTATAATTGGTATTGTCACACCAATAACATCCCCACTTCGTGTCCAGCAATTACTGTCCATACCTGGTTGTCTGGAAGAGATCGCGGAATGCGATAGGGCCGCCACATAGGAACAAATTGTATTTGTTTTGAGTTTTTAGTTTTCTTTATAAATGTAACGAGAGACCAGCGCTGTGGCTCTGTCTCGCACGTGAGTCCAAGCATTATGCTGAGCTTATACTTTGCCCATTTGTGTTTAAGTTTTTCTTTTTTATGGTATGGCGCAAAGTAAAGTCTTTTATATTAATAAAAAAAAAACCCAAGATCGGTCATTGACCATACATTTTGTGATCTATGGGGAAAACCAGCAGAACAACTCGCATTTTCACATGACTCACCTGTTCAGATGATGATTTTATAATTATGTTTATGACCAAAGCTACGAGAAATAGGTAAAAGTTGTCCACAATTCTGCGTTCGTTTAAGCACGAGATTAAAAGCAGATTTCAATGATGGTACCTATAAAATTTTCCGCCAGTTTTTGGTATAAATAAGCGCCGCCGCCGTTTTGTAAAATATATGAAGTTATTTCTTGCAGCCGTTGCGTTTGATCCATTGGTAATCATCTAAGAACAACTCTCACACAAAGGTTTGCTCCGCCAAACTTAACTTTGAGTTATGCTCGGCCTCGTGCACGATGTTTATTTTCCCTGTGTATTTGAATTTGTCTGAATTGTATGTTTAGTGTTCGACGATATGGGATTTTAAAAGTCATGTGAACGTATTTTCAGGCAAGAAGTTTTTTGTATGTCTGTTTCCACGACCAAAGATGACTGAAACTAGATCTGTACTCGAACTCCGAAGTCGTTCCTCTGCTGTCTTAAAAGCCTCGGTTCCTGAATCAGGTTGCAAATATTTTTATTTACGAAACGAAACTGATGTTCAGGTTATCAATCTAGGTAATAATTAGGCTCTCAAGGTTCCGAAAGGGCACTCGTTGGAGTCCCTTGTGACCACGGAGCCCTAATTCATTACCTTTAAAAGATGAGTATTTTATTTTAAATATTTGAATTTCTTGTAGATTAGTAAGGTTTAAAAGGTCTCTTTGTATCAGTCTCAGTCTATTTATAGAACAACCCTCGTGCATTACCGAAATGCACAATAGATTTACTTATTTCAATTTAGGGACTTCGTTTTGCATATTTATCTCTAATTCTGGATATCTAATATTATTTAGCTCCCTTTGGAATACATTTCAAGTCCCAGATATGCCCGATTTTCTAGGCAATCTTTAAAGATTTGCAAAGCGACGAAGTATTAAAACTAAGCTTTGCGATAACTACTTGGGTTCAATGATGTTCACTATAACAATTTGCACTATATTAACTAAAGTGCATAGCTTTATTTGGTCAAAATAAACAAGTTTTCTTTGTTCTCAACACTGAGCTTTCCACAAGCCAGCCAATCAAAGATACAAAAGCAACTTCGTTTCAGTAAGACCAATCAGACAAAATCAATGATTTCGCTAAATTGGTACACTATCCATAACTATTCTATATTACTATAATTTGGGCGCCAACTGAGACCAAAATCAACAAAAAGCTCCCGAAAACCTTATGGAAAGGCTTATTTTCGTCTGTATCTAAACAAAGAACTCTGAACCCGATCTAATAATAATATTTTGAAAGGTCTTTGCGCTCAAATCTGTCTAGACATTTACTTGTGCACAGCTCTCTTTGTTTTCATCTTAACCATTTCGAACATTTTAAAGAGACGCACTGTAATTTAATTTTGTCGAATCGAATCTTGAATTTTGGTAAGGTGGCCGCCATGGTATGTCTGGGAATACTATGGCGTAGGTGTGCGTATAAGAATTAATTGGTCGTGTCTATCTTAGGTACCAGTAATGCATCAATAACTTGCTATTTAATATTTCGCCCGAATTGACTTAGGCCAAGTATTTTGATCCGTAGTTAACCAATGGCTACTAGTGTCCGACCGAAACTGGTTTATACGACCGAAACCGAACTCGAAACCGAAACTTCCTTACAAGGATCATCTTTTGAGGGAAAAATAAAGATAACGTTATTATAACCAGTCAGTCTTAATTTGTGTATCTATAAATCATAAAGCTATGTAGTCTTCGACATTTTCTCTTATTGGTATGATAATCGGCATAACAACCCCTCATTTGAGAAAAAAATATTCGCAAATCGCTCCCTTGAATGAAATTTAACGCGCCGAACATGGCCGATCACAGCGCGAGAACTACCGAATGCAGTTTTTGTTTCGGTCGTAGTTTCGGCAGGTTTGCCGCCGAAACCGAAACTCGTTTTTTTGTCGAAGCTCGACCGAAACCGAACTTTCGGTCGGACACTTTGGTTACATATGCTAACGAATGCTATGGTTTAACATTTCGGTAAAACACGCCTTTTGGCAATTTTTAACCTCACAAATGGTCATGTAAGTTGTCACCGAAGTTTTAAACCATTGGTTAGCGTATTTAATCATTGGTTGAGTTAACTACGTTAAATTGGGCCGTAGAAGCATTAGCTTTAACATTCGCAGCAGCTTAAGCATAGGTCTAGTAATATGGCTGATTTAGCTTATAGACAGCATCAGTAGATATTTTACTAAATACCTCGAGATCATAAATCTTCGCTCCATCCATCAAACTTGGCCATTAAAATGGCGGTCATAGAGATACGGCCTGACGTCTGCATCGGATGGAGATTGCACTACGCATGCGTTGTGAACCCGGAAAATAAAAGTTTCTTACGGCGTCACAGTTCATGATTACCTAGGCTGGGTCCCTTTAAAAAAAACGCTACTACTTGTGGTGTTGTGTGACGCGTTTTGTCTCGGTAGTATTTTGTAATGTGTACGGTTGACCACGACCACTCTGCCAAGAGTGTAACGATAAAGAAGATGAATATTTTAGTTTTGTTTGGATGCTGAATTGCGTATTACAATCTCGTTAGCTTCCAGTGGCATGGGAAACAGAAAGTTGCCGACACTTGTGTAGTGTTTACGCTTCTATACTATTTTTCTTGCAACTTGCGCACAATTATGCCAAGTATTCGTGACAGTATTTGCAAATCAGTATCTGCCAGATCAACTTATACAAAATGTACCAACACTTTTTTTTTATTTTTCTAATCTAGAGACCTAAGTTTTTTTTATTACACTTCCAGGTTCAGCCGTGGTCTGAAGACGCTTCAAGATCTGCTGAAACAAGCGAAAGCCGGCAAAACAGTGAAGAACGAGGACATCCCCCCACCAGTCATGGTGGGGAAGGCGGAAGATGGGCCTCAGATGGCTCCAGCCATTCCTGAAGAGCCTCAGCCTCCTGCTGCGGAAGTTCCTCCACCGGAGGCTGAACAGCCCCTGATAGATCTGGGGCCTGCAGAGCCTAGTCAGCCCCAGCCGCCTTCTCCTGATAACAAAGTACCTGAGACCAGCCAGGGTACAGCCTCGGGGATATCCGATGAAAGGCAGAGGGATTTGCAAGTGATCTTGTGTAAGTTTTACATATTGTGTTTTTTTTATCTAGAAATTGAAGAACGAAGACGACTCCGCTATTAATTTTTAAGACAAATTTCAAACATCAACAGGGAATAACAGTAAAATGTTTTTTATATCTTTTTAGCCCGCCAAGCTGAATTCAGGGCAGAAGCGCTTGCGGCCAAAAAACGCAACGACAAATTCATAGCTCTTGGCTTCATGAAGGTGGCAAAGCAGTTTGACACCGTGGTTGATGCCTTCAAGGCAGGGCAGGAAATGAACCTCGAAGAACTACCCACTGTTGAAATGATCAGAGGCTCTTTAGAACACGACCGGCTTGAACAAACGGAAGGGGGTCACCGTGCTGCCGGTTCGTAGGAGATATAACTTTTTTTTAATCTGGCCTTAGTTCTTTTTTTGAAATTATTCGTCTCGATATTTGCGTTGTTCATAAATAATTTGAATACAGGGCCAGTGTTCAATAAATGTGTTTTGCAATGAGGAGTTTTATTACTTTTTGTTTGGTTATGAACTACATGGTTGATTTCTATGGGAAAGGTAGGACAAAAGTTAGATACCGTACACATTAGAAAAAATTAAAATACACTTCTGGTGCAAAGCCTCCTCGTGGCCTTTGCCCAGTAGCGGGATAACTGTCTGACAGCAACAGTAAACTCAACTTAATAAATGTTGCGCAACTTGTATTATCTATTAGCGAATGCCTCGCGGTTTCACCCGCGTAGTGCCCGTTCCCGTGGGAATACAGGGATAAAAAGTAGCATATGTCACCCGGGGATAGTGTAGCTTCCCAACGGTGAAAGAATTTTTGAAATCGGTCCAGTAGTTTCTAAGTGTATTCGTTATATACAAAAATACAAATCTTTCCTCTTTATAATATTAGTATAGATGAATGCTAAACTAGCATGTTGCTAGCAACATTGCAAGAATTGTTGCTTGCAACATGTTTTTATGTTGCGGGAGTCGTTTTCATATGGAAACGAAAGCCGTGCAACATTGTTTATGGGTACACTTTGGTGTTCCAGGCAACAATCTTGTGCAATTTTTATCTTATTATGGTTTCTTAATTAATTAGAAACTAAGAGAAACCGTAACGTTATTTTACCATTTAGAACCCGAAGCACCTGCAGAAGATACCAGCAGTAGTGGGGGTCTTATAACAGCGAAGACCTTAGCAGAGGGGCTTCAGCAAAGACTTGAGGCTTTTAAAGTAAGTATAGACATATTTTACCAGAAGACTCTGTTTAGGTATGCCTAAGAAGTAGGTAAGATTTTGTCCAGCAGTGGACACCTTTCGTCTGAATGATCTTAAAAGCTACATACGATCACGACCTTGACGGTTTTTGCTCACAAACTGTGATAAAAATTAGTGACTCAAGCCTGTCACAGTAAGCCGTGCTCGCCCGGCAGAGGTAGTCAAATTAAACAGCCACATGGTCGAATTCGCCTATCCTCGATTCGATTCAAAAATTGTCGAAGTGACTTCGTCGTTATACTCGGGGCGGGTTTCTGAATTGAGTATTAGGAGTTAAGAACGTGTCAAACCGCCTTTTTTAACGCCATACGTTGATAGATAAAGAATTTTACAAATACTCAACTTCAAATACTTAATTCATAAGTAGTGGATCGTTCTCAAAGCGAGCTACCTTACCACAGTTCTAAGATATATGGAGTTTTTAAGATATATAGTGTGCGGTATGAGTAACAGAGATGCAGCTTTACTAAGGCGATTTTTTTCTTAAAGGTGCATCTTATTGACGGCTGCGTACTGTGCCCGTATCATTATTTACTGAAGGGCAGTCTGTTTTATTGCAGAGCAGACCATGTTGGCAGTAATAGTTGCACAAGTTTTAATACCGTTTGACAATTCTCATGACACTTCTTTGTGAAGTATTGACGTTATCATCTTCCTGCCCTGGTCCCAGTTTACTTGGGGTCGTATTGCGACAGCATTTTCTTCTTGCATTATCAACGAACTTAATGTCAACCGTCACGCAATCATTCACAACTTTTGTCTTATGTTTTACTCACTCTCACACAATCCTTACATTTTTGCTTTGACCTTGCTCCTCCCTCTTCATTCATGAATCCTTATCACATGTCCATACCGAGACAATTGATATTCTTTCAACTTTTCTGTCCCTGTCACCATTTTGAAACTTCCTCTAATATATTCATTTCAAATACATACATAAATAAACTCACGCTATTTGCCATGGGGGGAGACAGAAACTATAGAACCTGGTACGACTGTTACATACTATTTTTGCTTCATACATAAACTCAACCCTTTTTCCTATGGAGGAAGGCATAATTTCAAGAGTTGTTCGATTTTTTATATACAAATAAATAAGCATTAGATTGTCTCCATTACAGAATCAAGAAGCCAAAGCCACAGAGGAAGGCAACTCGTCAAAAGCTCGTCGCATGAACCGTATTGTCAAGCAGTATGTAGACGCCATCAAGAGGAATAATGCTGGACAGGCAATAGCCGTGGATGAGTTACCCACACCACTTGGTTATGGACCTCTGCCCACTGGAAATTCAGGAGTGAGTATTCAAAATATCTATAAAGTAAATAAGGGGATGGTGAGGTAGACCGAGACGTAACGCACCGGATCAACTCAGGCTGGATGAAATGGCGACAGGTCTCTGAAAGAACTTGTAATCCATGAATGTCCCTCAAGTTAAAGGGGAAAATCTACAAGTCCGTGATAACACCTGTCATACTGTATGGATCAGAATGTTGGGCTGTGAAAAAGATGGATAAAAAAGATTGCATGTAGCAGAGATGAGAATGTTGAGATCGATGTGCGGCGTGACGAGATTGGATAAAGTGAGAAATTAGTATATAAGAGGCAGTTTGAAAGTGGCGGCAGTGACAGAAAAGTTGAAAGGAAACCGTTTGTCCTGGTATTGTCATGTGATGAGGAGGGATGAAACGCATGTTATTAAAATCGCAAACCTCAAACCAAAGCGCTCATCTGACCCCGATGGCATACCAGCTTTTCTGTTCCGAGACTGTGGCAGGGTGCTGGCTGAACCCCTGCATCATATCTTTAATACTTGTTTAAAACAAGCAACGTTTCCGCCTAGGTGGAAAATCACACGAGTGATTCCGGTTCCTAAGGGTAAATCAGGTTCGGATGTCAGTGCAGTCAGGCAGTGTTGTCGAGACCTGCAAAAGTGTTTGAGTCTGCCGTCCAACGCTGCATGCAGGGTCAAGTGTGCCCACAGCTATCGGACGCGCAGCACGGGTTTCGTCCGGCGCGCAGCACTGCCACTAATCTGCTTAACTTCATGGTGCGGGTCGTGCCGTCTGTCGATGCTGGTGTGCAGGTAGACGCAGCTTATTTTGATTTTAGGAAAGCGTTTGATACCGTTGACAATGATGTACTGCTAATGAAGCTGGCGAAAATTGGCTGTACATCGCACCTCTTACGGTTCTTCGCCAGCTACTTGAAAGACCGACAACAGTATGTTCAACAGTATACTACAACGGGTTTGAATCAGAGCCATACTACACCAGATCCGGCGTGAGCCAGGGCAGCAATTTGGGTCCTCTCGAATTTATTTTAATGATAAATGACTTACCAGAGGTAGTCAAACATAGTTTATGTTTATTGTTTGCAGATGACCTCAAATTGTTGCTCGAGGTCAAGATTTTGAGACCCAGATCTCACTTTCCGGGCTCATATAGTCAAGATTTGCAAGAAAGCGTACAGAAACCTGGGTTTCGTGCTGAGACAGTCGCAAGGATTCACAAATATTACCACGCTCAGGGTGCTGTATGACGCTTTGGTAAGGAGTCACTTGGAGCACAGTGCGGTGATTTAGGCTCCTCATGAAGAGAAATACAATGTCATGCTTGAGCGAGTACAAAATAAATTTATAAGACACTTGTATTTCAAACTTTATGGAGTTTACCCATTTTACCCGCTCATGTATCCCACACTATTTGTACTGGGAATGGTGGGATACAACGAACTCAGAGTGCGCCGGGAATTTACATGAAGCTCCTGCATGGAGTAGCACATAACCCGGGTGTGCTGCGTCACCTGAAGCTGTGCGTGCCAGATCGGTACGTGTGGAGTGCACTGCTGGCCGTGCCTGCTGCTAGAACCAATCTATTGGCAAAAACACCTCTCACCCGCACAATCTGTGTGCTCAACGAATTGCATGAGAGGCTAGACATATTTTCGTGCAATTTGAGTGAATTCGCAAGAGTTTTAAAAAATATAGAAAATATAGATGTGTAAAGTTTTATTTTATATTAGTTTGGATATTTTAATAGTGTTAGAAGTTTAGTTGTATATAATTATTATACATTTATGTAAAAACCTATTTTAGATTAAGTTTTTAACCACCCTATTGTATTGGGTTCAACCTGTAAGATAGTGTGTGTAAGTTAAATAAATGAAATAAATAAATAAATAAAAATAAAAAAAATAGTTATGAATATAAATGTGGATGGATGGAGAGGGAGGCCAAAGGAAAGATGTGTGAGGAGTGATATGAAAGAAAAGGGAGACAGTGATAGCGGACAGAAGGACTGTATGGAAGGAGAAAATGTGTTGCGCCGACCCCGAGTAACATGGGATAAGTGCAGGAAGATGATAATAAAGAACAATAATCTCTACTCTTATACTAATTTATCCCTCAGAATAGGCAAAGCAGAAGTGGCAAATAGTCGGCTATCTGAACAGTAATACTGATGATTTTTATGGTACTCTTGGGTAGGGCCACAATAGAGAACAAGCCTTACTTGTTCTGAAAGAGTGGCTCGGAAGGAGGCTTGGTGTCTTCAGTTACTGGTAGACGCAGTTGTTAGCTGGATACTTCAGAAGGTACCTTCATCGCATAGAACATAGGCACCCGCTTGCCGCACTCCGTAGACTGCTATAAAGTCGCAGCATAACGCTGGAGCAGTTCTCGGCTCGGGCGAAGCAGCGCTGTTACCTTGATGATTAACCGTGGTTCAAAACATAGTTGGTAGCGAGAACGCGTGGAATGTCGTGATTTTATGCAAAAGAGGCGGAGTGGCAGAAAGAGCATACTTCTCCTCCACCGTAAGGATTATAAAAGGATCGATTTACAGCCACCATAAGGAGAGGTGAGCTGGTGGCGAATTTGGGGCTGAGTCGTCGGCCAACCAGTCAGGCTTAAACAGGCAACGGGCAGTTATTCCATGCGAACCTTACTTAAGATGACCACATCCTATGTGCGATCGTTCTATCGGCCGGATAAGTTGATGGGGCCCGCTAGCAATGGCGAGCTGATATTATTCGGGCATGCGTGTTAATTTAATTATTGTAACCCGGACCCTTTACTAGCGGTAGGATTTCTGGTGTTTTGAGTCGGTAGGAGTTCGATGTAACCCTCCGTTATGCCCAGATGGACGATACCGACGCGAATTTTTCCATTTATTATTTTGATGACCTATGTGCAGCAGTGGACTCCTACAGGCTGATGTTGATAATAATTATGCTCACTTTAAATTTTTTGTGATTTGAGTGTATGATATTTTTTATTGATAGGCTCTGAGTTTGACCACTATCTCGCCTGATGGTAAGCGATGATGTGGTCGACGATGGGACACGCTTACCTAGAAGTAACCTATTCACTCTTGACTTAATTATAACTTGTCTAATTTGATACTGAATATTGTTTTAGTCGCCGCCGGCCGCCGCCCCGTCGCCCTCCCCCTCCCGCGGCGCCCCCGCGGCCCCGGAGCCCAGCCCCAGCACTGGGCAGGCGGCGCGGCGGGACCAGGTGCTGGCGTTACTCCTGAAGAGACAGCACCAGTTTAAGGAGGCCGCCATCTATCATAAGAAAAGAGGTACGTCATTGTCTGTCATCGTAAATTATTATCATCCTTTATCCTCATGGCTGGCACACAGGCCTCTTCCCTGTGAGAGGAAATGCAACTGCAGTCCAACACGAACATACGCCACGATGTTTTCCTTCACCGTTTTCAGAGCAGTGGTCATAAAATAATTTGCACATGCCAACTTGAGTTCGAGTTCGAGAACTGTATGCACTACTTGGGTAGGGTAGTTGGAATCCCGGGTGTCACCATTGCGTGGACCGTCCGGAGGCCACGGTGGAGCATACGGTGGAGGTCTGCCCCGCTTGGGCGGAGCACCGCCGTGTCCTCGTGGAGGCGATCGGCTGTGACTGACGAACTCTCGCGTCCGGTCCTGGTTCAGGCCATGGTACGGGGCGAGAGGGCATGAGAAGCTGTCTCCTCCTGCGAAGCAGTAAGGCTTGCAATAGAGGAGACGGAACGCGTGAGGGAGACGGCCTCACGCCCCTAGCCACCGCAGAGGACGCCCCTGGCATCGGGAGCTGCAAGCCGATTCCCGGCCATTGTAGGCGCGGGCTTGCGGACGGCGAGTAATGGGTAGCTCGCCGTCAGATAAGGACTAGTCCCGAGTCGAAGGCACGTAGTGTTCCACGTGCGCCTTAAAGAGATGTCAGCAAAACTGCTGTCAGTATCGCGGATAAATTTGAAAGAGAGTTACCGCGGCCCTGGCACAAGCAACTGAAGGAACATGGGTGGGTTCAGTAAAAGTGACACGCCCTCACCCAGAGCGGGAAAATTCATTGGATGAAAATCGAACCAAAAAAAAAAATGTAGTTGGAATAATCATTGATTTGTCACGTTTCCAGGAGAAACAGACACAGCCATCCAAATGCTTCGGAACGCGAAACGTTTCGACACTCTAATAGAGGCGGCGCGCACGGGACAGACCATCGACATCAGTAAAGTGCCCGCACCGCCCAAGACTGCCCAGGCGAAACCGTAAGTAGCCAAGCTTAGCTTCTATACATCATTATTATACTTTATTTATAGTCTAAGTTCCCACCGCTAAAATCTAAAGGTATTTGATGAAACTTGAAGAAATATTTCAAAAGATTTTATGTACACTTACAACGTAATGTCTCAAATATGAATTTAAAAAAAATGTATAAACACTTACTTTATATTCGTGGATGGGTAAAATTAAAAAAAAACTATTACAGTGCAACATTTGCCTTCGATTTTCAAACTGTCATAAAATAACTTTTTAATTTTTATAGCACACTTTTACTTTTTAATTTACTGGCGCGTATGGGCTAATTGACTTAATGTAGAAATTAAGTAGCCCGCCATAACACTTTTTTTTTCCGTTTCCACTTTTGTTTTATTTCAACTGTACGAGTGAAGATAAAGTAGTGTATGCAACGGCATATAATTAAGTATTAAAACACTCGCGTGTTATTATTATCACTTCGCTTCGCCCCATGTAATAAACCCACGCTCGTGTTAAGTTTTGATTCCAATTTTTACTTATCTGTGGCAACGCCCGCTCCAGCGCACACGGTTAATGCGGTGATGTGCTGGGTTTTGGCGCCATTCATACGTTTTGCTGTACTGAATTTTCTTACTCATTTGACTTTTTTCTTTTATTTAGTAGGTTCAATCCCAATATAGGAGTGTAGATAAAGTAGTGTATGAAACTACACATAACTAGGTATGAAAACATTCGTGTGATACTTTTAAAAACCTCGCCTACGGGTTCTCGCTCGCCGGCGGTTTTTAAACACACACTCATGTTTTTAATACCGCTTATTGTGCAACAGTTTCATAAACTACTATAATAGAATAAAGTTATCATGTCTGCTGTGCCATAATTATTATTAAAATATTGAACTTACAAAATGTCGTCTGTCGTATTCTTTTCTGTGCATTGTATTTATTAGAGATAGATTTCGATTTTTCACGATCGACATGACTTTGTGATCTAACAAAATCGATTAATTCTGAATTAAGAATTTAAAGTTGAGTATTTGTCATGGTCAAACCTGAAAACTGGTTAAACTTTGGCATATAAGTAGTGCTTGAGACGTTCTAAACTTCAAATACTAGGCACCAGACGTCAGACAGTGGGCAGTGGTGGCCCAGTGGTATCGGCCGCGACTTACAAGCTGTAGGTCGTGGGTTCGAACCCAGGCAGGCGCTAAACTTTGTGTAATTTATTTCATCACCACTGCTCTCAAAACGGTGAAGGTGAACGGTGAGGAAACCGGCATGTCTTAGAACTAAAAATTCGAAGACATGTGACATCCACCAACCCGCACTGGGCCCGCGTAGTGGATTATGGCCCGTTCCCTCTCACAGAGAGGAGGCCTGTCCCAGCAGTGGGAACATTATTAGGGTGATGATGATGATGAGATGTCAGACATCGTATTTTTTTCGAAAATCTGTAAAAATATCATATCACATATAGGCTTTAAAACACTGTATTACTCGTCAAACATCGAACCTAAATGTGTAGGCAACTTAACACACAATTTTCAACACCACCAGATCCAACCCCACACCAGCCGAACCTGCAGACAGTTCCTCAATCGACGAACCCTCAGGGTCATCCAACGAAGACTGGGTGGAAGTCACACCCATTGCAGGGGCTTCAGCCAGCGACGATGCAGCCACCAGCCTCCAGAACCAGCTCGAATCTCAAGCTAAGCTGGCGAGGGAATACATGAACCACTGCAAGAGTATGGGGCATGTGGCTGAGGCGAAGATGTATGAGAAGCTTAAAGAAAGGGTCAAAGAAGATCTTGATATACTTAGGGTTGCTATCCTGTGAGTAAATTGTTTCTTTAGTAATTGTAAGTTACATTTCAGATGGCAGTGGATTTGTGGGTCTATCAAGGTCAGGTTTATTAATAATTCATATGAACTTATTAAAAACAAACCGGCCAGGTGCTTGTAGGACTTTGCACATTTAGGGTTCCGTACCAAATTTTGAATATATTGGTATTTGTTAGTAAAATATACGTAAATAGCTGACCCGGCAAACTTTGTTTTGCCATAAAAACACCAAACATTCATCTACCCTACCCTACCCTACCCTAACCTACCTACCCTAACCTACCTACCCTACCCTACCCTGCCCTACCCTACCCTACCCTACCTTACCCTATGTCCGTCTCCTGGCTCTAAGCTACCTCCTCACCAATTTTCAGCCATATCGGTAAAGCCGTTCTTGAGTTATAAATAGTGTAACTAACACGACTTTCTTTTATATATAGATAATATATTAATAAATTTTCACCAAATTTCAAGTTCATCAATAAGAAGTTAAAAAAATATTGGACAACATTTTATGACATACAGACGGACACGGGAGTGACAACAATAAGCTAAGCTAAGTTGGTCAAGGTCAGTTCGTGGATGGGTGGCAGTATGTGATGTTCAGTTCATTACATATCAAGTTCCTTCTGTGTCTTAGAATGCACGTTAAAACGCTGTCCACACATTGCCGGGTCCCGTCCCTGACGGAAAACTTACATTTGTATGAACGATCCGGATCTCCCTGATGCTAAGAACAAGTTCTTACAAATCGTATGTAACCGATTCCTGCCGTATTCCGCCAGGGACGGGAACCCGTAAATGTGTGGACAGCGCTTAAGCACTTGGTCCCGGCTGTAATTTACAGATTTTTAACAGTAGTTAACTGGTTACCGACAATCTGAAGCATGAGTCTTGCCAAGGGATATTGTGTTATCCAATTACTGGGGTGTGAAGGTAGGCAGTCTCCCCTTGAAAAATACTGACATTATGCTGCATCCGGTCAGATGTAGCGAAGAAACGTGAGTTGAACTTGTAAATTATATGTCTGCCTTCCTTGTTAGAAAGACCTGTGCTTTACAGAGCGAGAGCAACAGACTGATATTATTTTTAAAGATTTATGGAGATGGTTCTGCGAAGTTAAGATGGTTTCTTTGATAACTTGGCAGTTATAAATACAGGATTTGGAGTCTGATAAAAATGTTAAATGATCGTCTCTCAACTTAAGTTTTCATATCAAGTTTTCTACGACAACTTATTCAATTACTTTTTTATTTTACAATAAATTTTTAAGCTATTGCATAGCTTCTATCGCAGGCTTTGAGCGCGGGGACCGAATCCAGAAATTCCGTAACGAAAAAACCTCACGCTCCAATGGTGATCAATGTGGACCTTATGCTAATGAGAATAAGGGTCACTTTTGCTTGTCAAAGAAAAGCGACCTTATTTCAATGTGAATAAGGGTATTTTTGTTTTGTTTTTAATAAGGTTTTTGAATTCTGTGGAATCTGAGGTGTGGCTTGAAGGCCGTGCATCGTCTAACGTCGTTTCAGTTCGGCAGTCTTCGACACCAGTCTGGCGAAACTCCTATACAAAATAACGATGTATGAAACGGACGTCCTTTTTAATGGCGGCTATAATCCGATATAATTACGAAGAACAATGAGAGCTCTGGGATTATATAGGCCTTGACTCTTCAACAAATAGACGGATTACATCGACCGCCATTTTGACTGTCAGTCACTAGATTCCCTCTGGTCAGGCGTTTGACAGTTAGTTTGTTATGGTTTTCTAAAGTTATATTTTTGCGTTTATATTGATTATAAGTGTATTAATAATCATTTTGTTGGAAGAAATTTGTTGTCATGAATGCCGCGCAGAGAAAGTATATATGATATTATATCTATATAAATATACATCGCGCGAAATTCGATAATCACTTCTCAATATTGTTATTTTTTTATAAATGAATAATTTTGTTTTGGTGTGTCATTACACTATTTATACCTAATTATTTATACAAATGCTATGCAATAGCTTTACCGCGGCAGTCCCCGAGTGCCACACGTCTTTTTTTTAATGTTTATATAAAATAAATTAAAAAAAATACTAAAAAAAAATTAAAAAATAGTGGCCCACCGGTATCGGGAACAGGGTCCAGGCTACCAGCGGTCAGGGCTCCAGAGAGAGGAACCTCCTAACAATACGAGCCGTGTCCAGAAGTACTGCTTTCTGAAATGACCTTCTCGTCCTTGACCCAACCCAACCTCTCACCCTTATTATTATTATGAGCCTTTTTGTTTCCATTCTTTCTTTCCATGTTTCTGTATATTTTGCTACATCTGACCAATCCTTGTGTGATGCGTTCTCAGAGCCATATTTCATTAGTGATGACATATGGCTCTGATGACTCGTGTGTCGTCGTCTCGTGTTGATGAGACGTGGTCGCTTACAATGGGCCTCATCAGAAAGCTTACAGTCTCCCAAAGGGCAATGGAGAGAGCTATGCTCGGCGTATCCTTGCGTGATCGAATCGGAAATGAAGAGAACCAGGGCTACGGATGGAGCCCGTAGTAATGCCAAACTAGTGGCAATGGGCAGGGCTCATTGCTCGCAGAACCGATGGCCGATAGGGTGGAAAAGTTCTGGAGTAGCGACCGCGAACCGGGAGACGTTGCGTTGGAAAGACCCCCACCAGGTGGACTGATGACCTGGTGAAGGTTGCGGGGATCCGCTGGATGCGAGACGCGCCGGTCAATGAGGCAAAGTTTGGGTGAGGCCTATGTCCAGCAGTGGACGTATCTCTGCTGATATGATGATGATGATGACCAATCCTTTAAATTTCCTTCTGGGTCTATCGCATCGCCAGTTTCTGACTTTTTAGCTATAAGTCCTCTAATAAACAAACCTTAATTTTCCAGCAACAACCGCGGCCTACCCAGCTTCCATTACGTTATGCGAGAGTTTTCCATAACGCAGTGCAATACCGACCTTGGCGTGAACGACTTAGAGTTGACAATCGTGCGCGGCATCGCTTACAATGTCGCTAAGGATATCGATACTTACGTGAGATTTGAATTTCCTTTCCCACAGGTTGGTTATTTTTATTTATTTTTTTATTTTAAAACCAATAGTATAATTTTGAGTTTTAATTTTGACCATGTCCCAATGCAAGCTTAACATAAAACATTGATTTTCTACCCTCAAATCTAAACTAATATTATAAAGAGGTAAAGTTTGTGAGTTTGAGACGTTGTAAGGGGTAATCTCAGGATCTACTGAACCGATTTTGAAAATTCTTTCACCAGTAGAAAGCTACATTATTCCTGAGTGTCATAGGCTACAATACAATTTCAAAAACTTAAGAGACCCTTATGAAATTTTCAATAATGTAACTCAAGATAGCAAAATGTTGCCTATAAAATTCATTCTTTGTCGTGCGCTGAGAAAACTATTGATGATAGATAAAAAATATTATGTAGGTAGGTAGGGTAGGGTAGGTAGAGTAGGTAGGGTAGACAGGTTAGGCACGGTAGGCAGGGTAGGGTAGCCAGTTGACGGGAGCAAAGCCGCGGGGGTCAGCTAGTCTTACATAATGACTTACATCAGGTTTAATATTGAATGGGCGATAAAAAAACAGTTAAGACCAAGTAGTAATATCAAGTGTTGCCTGATATGTGTTCGGCACCATAATGTAATTATTCTCTTTGTACATGTTTTTTTTTCATTTTAAATTTAATGTGTGTAAAGAACACACATTAAATTTCAAGTCAAGATCCAAAAAAAAAATTTTTGCTGATAATTTCATCGTGCCATTTTTTATAATTATTATTTGACATTTAGGGCCGATTTCACCAATGATACTAATACAGCGTTCTGATTGGTAGTTTCTCAGCGGTCTCAACCAATCAGAACGCTGTATTTGCATAAACTGAGTTTAGTTGAACTAATCGCGATTAGTATCATTGGAGAAATCGGCCCTTACATGCGATACGACAATTTCGGCTCCACTTAGTAGCAATCGAAAGAGACGGGGTTTTTTCACAATACTTACTATACGATGCCGATACTGGTCGAGTCTATGCTCCAGAGCCTTGAACATCGGCGCCGAGTTGCCAGCCTGTTGGTTTTTTATCAGTTACATTTCGGAGAGTGTACAAAGGATTTTTTTTTTGTACAATCCCACCGCACTATTTCCAAACCACTGCAATGGAATTGCATGAACTAATTTCTCCAAGCCCTTTCAATCATCGGACTAAAATACGCACGGCGATGAGTCATCGGTGGACATCCCATCCATACACACCAAACAGTTTTGGGAATACTTTTATTGTGCGAGCTAAGGAGTGGAATTCCCTGCCGGAGTCTGTGTTTCCCGATAGCTACAACCTGGGAGTATTTAAGTCAAGTAAAGTAAAGTAAAGTTTATTTGCATAGATTGTAGGTACATGACATAAGGTATAAAAAAAACAATTGTGATCCCTGTACAATCTACCAGATTAGGCATGCAAACATTAATGAATTATGTAAACGAGAAGGTAATCAAAAAAAAAACAAGTCACAAAATACAAAAAATTACGAATTACAGTTCAAATCGGATACAATTAAATAAGTTGGTATGTCGTTAAATTGCATAAAACATCAACATATAAAACATATTATGATTATATTAAATTAGAATTTTACATTAGAATAAATTTTAGTCATTGTCATTTAGAAAATCGTTAATCGAGTAGTAACACTTTTCAATCAATAATGCTGTTAACTTCTTTTTAAAATTGCGTATTGTGTTATCTTTTATTATGTCAGGTATTTTGTTATATATTGTAGGTCCCAAACAAATAACATTTTTTTTAAATAAAGCAGTATTGCAACTCTCAACTAGTAAAAGATGTTTGTACTGGCTTCTGATTGGTCTCTTACTAGTTTGCGAAACTGTAGTAAATAGATGCATGTTACGTTTAACAAAAATTGCCATTTATAAAATATAAATTGCCGGAAATGTTAACAGCTTTAGGGACTTAAACACTGGAACATAACTGTCAGTCGTTTTCATATTTAACATCGACCTCAAACAACGTTTTTGGGCCCTGAATACCTGTTCCCGCAGGCAAGAATTTCCCCAGAAAACTATACCGTATCTTAGAATGGAAGCTACGAGACCATGGTATGCAACCAAAGTTGTGGTGATGTTAACCTTCTTATCCATAGTTAGGGTGAATAGGTTTCTTCTAGGCAAGCGTGCTTCACCATCGACCACATCACTGCTTACCATCAGCTGAGATAGTGGTCAAGCGCGAGCCTATCAACAATAAAAACTAGTACATTTCGTGTCGAGCATAGAAAAACACGAGCGATGTAGCCGATTTCGAAAGCTACATGCGAGTGTTAAAATAAAGCCTTTTATGCGAGACACGAACGAGTCTTTTTCCACTACCTGATGAGATTACTTAATTAAATGCAAATAAGTTCCAACAATAATTTATTAGAAACGTTCAGACTAAAAACCACAGAGTATATACACACAACCAACGCGCGCTTTTTCTAGAGGTAACAGGTTCAGTATCATTCTGCCAGTTACATAATGATCCATACAAAAGTAATTTCGTAACTGTTAGTATGTAATTTTTATTTTATAATATTCTGTCTAAATGTTCATATTTCGAAACGAATTTCTTAGGCAATGTGTTACATAATAGACAAGGTAGTGAAAAAAAAAATCTTTTTCAATACAGTTGTTAAACGTGGCGTACTTTCAGAGGCTATAATTATGATTCGAAAATTAAATCTTTCGCATAGGCATCTTTCTATTACGCGGTCGTGACTTTTGTTTACGAGCTCGATCATTAGTTTTGCAGTTAAGTTTTAAATGTTTTAGTCAATTTAAAAAAGTTTAGTAGCAAGGAGTTCTCGTAAAATAAAATGGGATTTTATTCGAGGCCAAAATGAATGAGTCCGTACGTCTTAGCATAAAATTCTTAAAAGTTTATTAAATGGTTGTTTAATATATTTAATTAATAGTTTTAATTTCATTATTTTCACTTAAACATTTGTCAAAAATCGAATAGGCTGTATAGGCTGCTTTCGTTGTAAAAAAAAAAATTGGTAATTCTAACTCTATCTCTAACTCTACCTCTAACTCTATCTCTATCTCGCTCGATCTCTAACTCTATCTCTAAATCTATCTCTAACTCTATTTCTAACTCTGTCTCTATCTCTAACTCTAACTCTAACACTATCTCTAACTCTAACTCTATCTCTAACTCTATCTCTATCTCTAACTCTATCTCTAACTCTATCTCTAACTCTATCTCTAACTCTATCTCTAACTCTAACTCTATCTCTAAATCTATCTCTGTCTCTATCTCTAACTCTATCTCTAACTCTTTCTCTATCTCTATCTAAGTTTGTATAACTCTATCTCTAACTCTATCTCGATCTCTAACTCTATCTCTATCTCTAACTGTATCTCTATCTAAGTTTGTATAACTCTATCTCTAACTCTATCTCTATCTAAGTTTGTATCGAATATTTTATGCGCAAGGAGGTTGTATAGCATTGAGATGGAGTTTTAATATTATATTAGTGTGTTCTAAATTCAAACACCAAAACAGTGATTAAAAGTGCTTTTTTTTCAGTGTTTTCAGTATAAAATAAAATAAGCCTTTTAGAGGAGGAATGGTATAATTGTTTTTTTTTTGTGTGATATATTAGTTCTTTTTTTTTAATATGAGTTCAAGTACAAGTGATGAAATGGAATTAACTCCACCCGATATTTTATCTGAGGCCAACAATGCGCAAGATGAAATTTTGCCTCCAAAATCTCGAGGAAGATATATGGCGACTTACGTTAATTTTATTTAATGGAAAAATTAAATTTAATTATTTGAATTGTTTTTACTATTTCCCACAACTGTATTGAAAAACGTCGTGTGATACACGGGTGTGTAGGTTATTGCAAACTCGTGTCATTAAAAACCCTCGCCTTCGGCTCGGGCTTGTTAATGACAGCTCGTTTGCAATAACCTACTTTCCACCCTTGTATCACAATGTACTATTTCAATACAGTTGTTAAACATGGCGTACTTTCAGAGGCTATAATTATGATTCGAAAATTAAATATTTTGCACAGGCATCTTTCTGTTACGCGGTCGTGACTTTTGTTTACGAGCTCGATCATTAGTTTTGCAGTTGAGTTTTAAATTTATAAGTCAATTTAAAAAAGTTTAGTAGCAAGGTGTTTTTATACATATAATAAAATGGGATAGATTGTATACGAGAAAATTTAATGATTCCGTACGTTTTAGCATTGAATTCTTAAAAGACTTTTAAATGGTTGTTTAATATATTTAATTACCAGTTTTAATTTAATTATTTTCACATCAATATTTGTCAAAAATCGAATAGGCTGTATATGCTGTAACAAAAATAGTCTAGTTGCAAAAACAAGCCATTTTCTGAAAATTTAATTTTTGTGTGAATAATCAAATAATTCTTTGATTTGTTTTTACTATTTCCCACAACTGTATTGTAAAACATCGTGTGATACACGGGTGTGTAGGTTATTGCAACTACAGCTCGTTTGCAATATCCTACTTTCCACCCTTGTATCACAATATACTATTTCATCACTTCCCCATGCTTTGCCCGTTTCAGGAAGCACCAGTCTCAGACCGAACAGAAGTGGTGAAAGATTCGAACAATCCCGAATACAATGCAGTGTTCCCTCTGGCCATTAACCGCAACCGAGCTTGTCTGCGGGTCTTCAAACGACACGGCATCAAGCTGGAGGTGTGGAGCAAAGGGTAAGTTGGGGTTAAGGGAGGTAGGACACTAATCTGACAGAACAGGGATGTATTATGAAGTATTAGTCACAACAAGGGATGGTGTCTTGACCTAGATACATATAACTCCAACTCAGAGAGAGTTGGAGTCCACTGGAATCGAGATGCCACAAAAACGGCACCTGAACGTCTTGGGAATATGAACATAAGGCTGTCTCAGAATGTTTTTCGGTTTTGATACTTAAATAAAGATACTAGAATAAGTTCAAACTCGGTTTATTTACCGTTAAATTAAAGAGCAGTGTTTCAATTTTGATTACTAAAAACATTTAGTAAATGTAGTACACCCTCCATTTCCTGAATCTCAATTATCCTTGTAAATAAAATCTTCGATTATACGCAAAAAAGTTAGGGCCGATATTTCCTTGACGTGATATGGTAGTCCAAATATGGGCGCACGGTTGGTGCAGTGGTTGAGCGATTGACTGCTGCGCTGCGTGTCGCGGGTTCGATTCCCGCACGGAACAAATATTTGTATGACCTACAGATAGTTGTTCCGGCTCTGGGTGTTTATGTAAGTGAGTTTATATGTTTGTAAACGCACCCACGATACAGAAATAAATTCCTAGTGAGGTGCAATGTTTAAAAAAAAAAAAAAAAATAGCCCAGGTTTCAGGCCTGCTGATTTTTTCCTATGATACTACTTAAAAATATTGTCTTTTATAAACAAAATTGTTCTTTAAATAGAAGTAATTTTTAAGTATCGAAAATCATTCTCAGAGACCCTTTACAACCGTCCCAAGTTTCACAAAGACACATTTTGTTGAAATAACTTTGTTAAACTTTATTAATCAAAGAAATTTGGAGTTTCAAGCTAATCCATCGTAGGAAATAGAAGGCAAAATCCAAAAACTATGGGATAAACTAAAAGTAATTTCAGGGCCTCAGCCTAAGTTGATAAACAGAAAAAGTAGTTATGATCGGTACGACATTTACTAAGTTCGAATGTGAATTATTAGGTATATATTGAAGCATGGCACCAATTTTTTATTTTGTTGAAGTCATTAGTTTTACTGTAAAATTGTAGTTAGTTTTGTTATATATTCGATTATTAGAATATTTGAATGCATATTTATCTTTTTTTACAATAGTTTTGCATCGAATATTATCCGTGAATGTATTTCTACATTGATGTGCATCTGTATTGAATTGCTTCACTTTCTTCTTGCCCATGTTTATTTTAAAATGGGTGCGTAGTTTATTTTAAATCGTCTTAAAGGGCAAAGTCGCCAAATACCGACTATTTGGCGACTTTGCCCTTTAAGACGATTCAGGTTGTTATCATTCCTTTGGTTGTTTTTCATAGCATGATTGGCAGTGCAGGATTTGAGGGTATTTGCACAAGATTGTTTAATGCGGGCTTTTAGATCATAAACTCATCATCAATGTAAATAAAATAAATTGGTGAATAAATATTTGTGTGATATTGTAAATATTATTCCTATGGGTTGGACTACGGCTTTATGGTCCTAATTTCGACCAAATTATATAGCTTTTGGTTCTTTAATTGTTTGGGTTCTATTTTTTTTTTTTTTTATAAATATGTACATATTTTAACGCTAGGCAACTAACAAAATTGTGGGGATTTTGTTTGTTAACCATTTTGGAATGTCTTCGTACTGTACATAAAGGCGAAATTGGCCTGACATCTATGACTGAATTGATTGTGACCTTCAACTAAATTCACTGATCTCAGTAAGCTATGTTTTTTATTATTGTGTAGCCCACAAGATCCTTTATGTACAACAGACAACATAGGTTTTCATTTTGACTGCCACATCTTTTAATAGAAGAAACAAGAACTTGTAAATAAATAAAAACATGATCTATATCAATGATGCTTGGCATTCAAAAATATACATTTCTTATCACTTAGAATGCGACATGGATCTAAAGAAACGCTTGTAAATTTTGGAACTTCGGATACTATTTGCAAACTTATGCAGAAAAGCTTTAGGAGCACAAGAATGCATAGCTTCAGAAGCACAAGAACGCAAATTACACGAAAGAGCGAAGTGAGCTCGCACCTCGTCTCTGATAAATTAGATTTTCTTTTAACTATTTATACATACAATTTCTTTATGGATTTATGCATAAAAATCTGACAGTTAAGCTCGAGAATTTTAGAAACTGTCTCAGTTCGATTTTTGTTAACAATAGGTTATGAGGTGGCAGGGGTAAAGAGTACCGTACCGGTAAAACGAGGTAAAAATGATTAATTTTTGAAATAAAATTGACATAAATACTTAAATAATATTTTGAAAAATATGAAAAGAATGCAGTGTTAGCGATTTTACTTAATTTTTTATATACCATTTTTTTTTCATTCTTTTGAGTGATAATAAAATAAAAACGAGCCTATTAATCTTAACATGAAAATGGGGTTACTTTGGCACCCCATTGTTATTCATTGCAATATAACCCCAAATTACTATTTATTTTTAATGAATTCACACTGTACAATTTTAAATATTTTTCTGCAACAAGTAACCGTATTATTGCGCTGAGGTTGAAGCAAAACATGGCTGACATGTCAGTATTCAAATTCTAAAAAGAAAATTGAGGTGCGTTCCGTTTTCACGGAGTTAGCTTAAAAAACCTAATAAAAATAAAGTTATCATCAAAGTTTCCCCAGATCTTGATGTAACCCCGTTCTACGGTAGTGCTTGTCTGGGGTGGCTCTAGTCGCTCTTCATAGTCTACCGTCCCCGGCTTAAGGTCGTCTTGGTCTAAGGGTAAATACGCTACTGTCCGCAATTCTGAGTGACCAAAAGATAAATACTGTACTGCTCGTACATGTTGATTTCACCTTGAATCAGTGTCGAAGATCCATGTCGCAATCCGTCATAGGTCCCAAGCATGTGTGTGTAGCGTGTATCGTGTAGCGTAGCGTGTAGCGTGTTGCGTGGCGCGCAGGTGCGGCGGCGGCTGCGCTGACAGTCTCCTATGTTGCAGCGGCTGGTTCCGGAGCGACTCGTTGCTCGGCACCATCAACGTCAAGCTGGCGCCGCTGCAGGAGGAAGTCACGCTGCATGACTCTTTTCCGGTGAGTTGATTGTTACAGGAGCAGTAGGATTGAGCAGGGGTTCCCAAACTTTTTTTGTCTACTGCCCACTTTGAGAATAAATTATTTTTTAGCGCCCCCATTTTTTCACCTACAAAAAACCACTATAACTTCAAATTAAATTATACAGTTATTGTGTTATTTAACAAAAACTTGTTTAAACATGATTGCCCGCTCTACTATCTACGAAAATTATCTATCTAGGAGTACGCTAATAACTACTAAAATGCGAAAGTATGTCTGTTGCCATTTTATTTGTTTGTTTGTGTCTACTTTAATTACGAAACGGAGCGACCGATTGACATGATTTCTATTTTATATATTCAATAAAACAGGACAGAATATGAACTACGCGGAGAGAAATATCGAACCGAGTTTGAGCAATCTCTTAAGTAATATTAGTTGATGTTCACAAGTTGTAGTTGAGAGTCGAGAGCTCATGCAGTCGGTGTCTGAGAGGCCTCCTAGCTAAATGAAATTACAAATCACCCCCCAAGCTTCTACACAACGCCCCCATTTTTCTGGGTCTCTTACCGCCCCCCTTTAGGCCTGCAGCGCCCACAAGGGGGCGTTATCGCTCACTTTGGGAAAGGCTGAGTAGCGCCACCCTTTCAATTTTTTGGCCCAAATCTATGTATCTTCCACCAATCGTCGGTGGCAGCGAATATATCACTTTGGCTGCATATGGGGCTCAGAGGGCAGGGTAGGAGGTAGAGCATGGTTAGCGAGATGGCTCCACACCCCAACCCTGCTGCTGTTCCATCCCATCGAGGTAGAACTTTGCGAGGTTGGAGTTACACTAGAGCCACTATGAGCCTATAGGGAATATGTATAAAATAAATATTTGTTATTTGACCAGTTTATCGATGAAAAGACTAAAATAGAATACTAATAGTAAAAACAGAATTTAAATTGAGCGAAAAACGAAGTGATATAACAATTTAAAGTAATATATCTGTCCTGCCATGTTGAGAGGACGAATGAAAAGCGACTAACGAAAGGTATTTACAAGGCAGACGCGAATGGAAACGCCGGGAGGGGACGCCCTAGAAAGACATACATAGACCTTGTGGTGATGTTCTTCAGAAAGGCCAGGCGGGCGAGCATGGCCTATTGTGACAGGCTTGAGTCACACAGTACCATAACCGGCGTGTGTGTATGACTAGATGTATGAATGTGAGTGAAGCAAACGTAGTATGTAAGGATCGTAGCAGGTGGCGTTCTGTAGTTTCTGCCTACCCCCATCGGAAAAAAGGCGTGATTTATGTCTATCTGTCCCTCTCTACGAAAACGCCTTTTTCTATGGCAGCTGTATGGGCGTCGCGCCATCTGACAAGTCAGACTTCTCTTTCTAATTCTCAACTTTGATGCTTCATAACTTCGTCTCTGATCGCGATATTTAAAAAAATCAAATAAGTATTTTATTCTTCAAATAAAAAATAGTACATTGTGTATTAAGGGCGGTAAGTAAGGAATTACGATCGAGGCTCTAGTAGAAGCCCGAAGTCGAAGACTGAGGGCTTTCTGAGTCGAGGTTCGTAATTCCCGTACCGCCCGTGATACATACATTGTTTTTCATCACATTTGCGAGTAATAATTATGAATTATAGCTTTAATACACAAGTCAGCACAGCTGTTTTAATATTTTTTTAAGCGGTTGGCGAATTTTTGCCCACACCACAGATTATACAGTGTTTCGTTCAGAAACTTTAAGGACAAATACTTACGTAGGTATACAGCCATGACGGAGTGTAAAAAGAATTAAATAATTTCGACGTTTTCATTTTATAACTATTAAAATCGATTATTAAGAACATTAGTTGAGTATTTAAGTAACATGTAGCGAGATTGCAAAGAAATTCCTGTTAGATAACATTTTAAGACAATTTTTAAATTGCGTGTAAACTCCTTGCTTGAACTTGCATGACCTGTGTGCTTTGCCATAAATTAAAAAAAATATTACTTACCGCCCTAGGGTTTCATGAAAAAAAGAAAGCCCGAGGGTTTTATATGGGGCATTACGGCCAAGTTAACCTGTATGTTTATATACTTTTTACGTGCAAGTGTGATGAAAAAATACTTCCATATTCCCAATTGACCGTCAAGGTCTTTTAAGAAGACAAACATTTTCCGCGCCCGAACTTTCACGTCTTTATTAGACGACGAAAACAGAATTTTTATATGCGTTGAATTTTTGGCGAGGCACTGAGAACATGCGTGCATGAACATGAGTATTGTATTGTGCCGGTCAATAGGTTAACATACAAGTTTATTACACTCATATTCTAAGTCCTTTTGAAGGTAATTTCCTGCACTCCACTCGACTCGGTCGCCAAGTCAAAGGAACAAGTTCTCAAGTTTGGGACCGTATTGGAAAAATATATATTCATAGTTATAGCTTTTAAGCTAGCTTAGGCTGAGTCGATTGGTGAAAGTGATTTAGAATATGGATTTTTGATTTCTGGATAAAACCTACGAAAATGTGACACAACACGCAGTTTCGGTTCCTCGTTATTTGGTGTTGATTGTGTTTTTTTTTAATTATTGATTAGTAAATTCATTTTTTTAGATACTCAAATGCTTGTTCCACACATTCAAAAGAGAACCACCCTACATACCAATACCAAAAAAATACCAAGAGGGCGATGTGTACTATTGACTTATGTACATCACATTATTATACCTTTCCGCCCATTTACATAATTAAACTTTGATTTTTAATTTCTTAGACCAAAATGACAGCTATCACTACCTTTTTTTTTAAATGTTGCAAGGGCGGAGCTTAGTGTTATAGGTAAGGCTCAATCATAAGTGATTCATCGAATCGATGTGACATGACGCCTCAATTTAATTTTATTAATTGGTGTAAATAAATGTTTTATTACTTAAACGTAATAGATTTAAATATGTTAGAAGTTTTAAATGGACTGTATGTGATGTAGGCTGGTAATTGATACAATTTGCTTGTTTTATTAATATTTTACTGTAACTCACATGAAAACGTGTCGGACATCGACCAGAAGTTATAGAGGAAAGCGATGACAGCATTTTTACACAGATAAAAAATTATATCAATAGACTAACTAAGAAATATATAAACTTTGTGTTGCTATCAATAAAATACAATATAATACTTTTATATAAACTATTATTAAAAAAAAAACGAAATCAAGAATAAAATTAATGCGATCGATAAATCAGTAATAATTTAATAAGAGCCGCTAGTTCCTTAACAAAATATTTAGATTTTATGTAACGATAAGATGGTAACCATCAAATGTCAGTTAGTGTCTACGAAATAAAAAATCAGAGTTTAAGTAACGACTAACGACCATTTTTAGAACTCTCCCGAAGTCCCGAGTTCTCTCTCTCGAATTGAAATTCAAGTTTAAGTAACGACTAACGACCATTTTTAGAACTCTCCCGAAGTCCCGAGTTCTCTCTCTCGAATTGAAATTCAAGTTTTCTTATATTCTTTTTCTACAAAGTAACTAACAGGATCTTTCAACATGTTCACAGCTATACGACGGGCGTCGAACCGTGGGAGGTTCGCTGGAAATCAAGATGCGAGTGCGAACACCCCTGTTACAGCAACAAGTCAAGGTCACCAAGCATCGCTGGCTCGTTCTAGACGATGTTGCAGCCTTTTAAGATGGAGCTAATGAAAAACATTCAGTCAAATGTTTTATTTAGGTACTCAAAACCTAAAAAGTCAGTGTGTACACTGACTTTTTAGGTTCTAGTTCAGTTCGCGTCAAATAACTTGGACGGTCTGAAGTTGGCTACAATGAATGCGCAGATAGAGCGGCCAACTTATTTACTGGTAATGTTCTGCATTCTTTATTTTGACATATTTCTTATACAAGAAACAAAATATTACAAAAAAGCGTAAGATCAAAGATGTATGAAACTGCTGAATTATTGTCAGTGTTGGTCCAATAGTTATCCTGAATAATAATGGACACAATTTATCTCTATTCAGGTTTAAAGTAAAGAAAAATAATACAAGTCTATTGTAAGTCCAAAAAGTTTGTTTGTATTATTCCAACTTGGTAATGATAATAATACCAACTTGTTTCATCATTATAGTATGTCATCTTTCGTCCGCCTAGCTATCACTCATACTCCAATCAGAGCTCAGGCAGAGATTTTTACCTAAAAAACGAAAGTGATTTCTTTGTAAATATGATAAGAAATATTTATATTGAGTATTTTCAACTTATATTGTCAACGTCAGCGAAAAAGATAGCGAGAATAAATAACACGTTTTGAGAGAAAAGAAAGCTTACTCTTAACCCATTGAACGTCTAATTAGTAGAAACAATAGCCAAACAATGGCTTACGCAAACCTGGTGTGCGTTCGACGTTTAGAAATATTATTACAGTACAACTACTTTCTTAATGTCCCTCGGCAATCATCGTATTTCCGAATACACGCGAATGCTAATTTCCATGTCCATCAATTATTAGAATTATCGTGCATAATAATTTGAATTCAGATATATAAATCAGGATGAGGGTGTGCATTATAGATAGAAAACACTGTGATGCCCTCAACCCTTCCTGCTACAATACTCAAATTGCCCTGAAGTAAAGGCAAAGAAAAGGAAGACCCGATTATTAACAAAGAGAGCCGACCCTCCGTACCCATCGGATCTATCACACCTAAGGATATTAAAATGTGGCATACGGAAGCTAAGACTTGGGGTGAGCCAAGTCTCAGCTATGGAACAAGCCAATAGCTTGTATTTATTCAGGAGAAATATGAGGTCGTGCTTTTTATGCCACACGCTCCTCACATTCCACTGGAGAAATATTTGGTGGGACGCCATTTTTAAAAGATAAAAGGAGAGATATAAGTTGATCGGCAACTTTGGACGGTATTTGAGAGTTACTAGGAGAGATAAGTGAATGTACTTTATTTTTGTTTTGATTTCCGTGTGAAATATATAGAGCTGTAAAAATTGCAGCTTTCCTCCCATTTTTAAAATAAATCACATTATGTTAAAAGAATATTAACAACTCTATATAGTACCAAGTTGATTGAGAGCGTCCGGTCTGCACCAAGTGCAAAGGGCAACTGATAGAAAGCCTGACGATTGACGAAACACGAACATTGCCGAGGGACAGTAAAAAAATGTTTGTACTATACGTGCATAGAAGGAATGTTAAAGAAAAATAATTTTGTAAATTGTTAAATAAATAATTAATAGTGCTTTAAATGGCTATTCGTAATAAGTTTTTATTTATAAAAAAACGAGGAAATGCAAACTTTTCTATTAAACTGGTAAAGGAGCTATAACATTTAAGTCATATATTTATAAATGTATAATAATTTTAATATAATTATAAACTCACTTAAAATTCGCTTCCATCCATTATTATTTGTTTAAACTTCAAGCAAAATTGAGCTCTATTACCTAATACTTAAGTACAGTCACAAATAATGATTGAAAAAGTTAGTAAATAATTGATTTTGTACTCTATGAAGTAGTATATAAAGGTCCATGAAACTCGTAGCAAGTAGTACCACGGAAAAAAAAATTAAAACACCTTGTATAAAAATACAGAATGTATTTTTTACCTACCGCGTCTACCTAAATATGAATAACTATAAAGAAATATAATAGCATTTATATGTATCTTAGAGGTAGACTACCGAGCAAAGCGGCTCTAGAAACGCAGTGACAATGGAAATTATTGGGAAGAAGGTCCTAAGCGACGTGTAACAAGTGTCGCTCACTTTTAACTGTGGGTTTCTCAAAGCTAAATTACCGCAAAATGAATGTGAAAAATTTTCAATCACGCGTTATCTGCTGTGATTGAAATTGATGAATGAATTTTCAACATCCAATCACAGCAGATTACCGGTGATTATTCGTCGAATACGTTAACAGCCCGATAATCGAATTTTGATAAACTGGGGTTAGTCAAACTTGTTGAGGATTATCGACTACAGAGTAAAATGTAGTGGAAAGAAAATAAAGTATAGAGCTAAAAGTGTTTTATTGTATCACTAGAAAAACACCATGACAATCAAGTAAAACAAAAACGCCCTCTGCACTGGGCGGAAACGGAAACACATTTGAATATAGAACTGATACTTATTTAAACCTCAACAAAACTGTTGTTACAGCCTGTCCGACTTAACTGCCTACCTGACGCTGTGACGTCATTTTGACGGTATGTTACCAAAAAATTTTGTTGTGCACTTTTGATTTTTGATTTATATTATAAAAAAAAAAACGTTATATTCGTGATTTCATAACATTTTTGGTTTTTCACCCAGGTTCACGAAATATAATCTTGTTTCTGTTGGTGAAATTTACCCTTATGACAACACAATAAGGTGCATAATTTTTTTTTAAGTTAAGTAACCTGCAGCCTAATTGCGTAAGTGAATTCGGCAAAGCAAAGACTTTTGACCCCTTCAATCGACCAGTCACATGCGAGATGAAAGACGCTATGTGAATTGCCGTCTACGTGATTGGTCGATTGATGGCGGTCAAACCACTTACGCAATAAGGTTGCTGATGTGCTATTGTACGTACTTATAAGGTAAAGAACACGGATGGAAAGAACACAAACAAACGATTTTTGGGATATTCCATACTTAAATCAGGCACACGATACCTCAAAAGGGACCATTTGTCTTTGGGCAACCTCCTTTCCAGTGACGCCGTTACAGAGCCGTTTTGCTCGGAATTCTATCCATATAACTGTTTAATGCACAGTCTATAAGACAATTTAGCTGTACAAGCGAAGTTGTGGGCGCAGCTAAGCGAATAAGCGACTATTTGATAAAAATAGTCCACTATTATTGTCATTGTAAATTATGAATATAATTATTTTGTATGTTAATAAATGTAATTATTAGAGATCTGGTTGATCGTTTGTGATTGTATTATTTTATATTTTAATTTCTTGGTATAGGGAAGGAAATGGCTAACCCCGAGTTTCCCACCTTTAAATTATCGCAGAATTAATGTGACAAATTGTCAAGCACGCATGATTGGCTATTGAAAATTCATTCAACCAATCACAGCTCATCAATGCTCGACAATTTGTCACATTAATTCTGCGATAATTTAAAGGTGGGAAACTCGGCCTAAGGCTCACTTGCGCCAAAATCTTAACTCAGAGTTAGTTGCTAACACGAGTTTAAAATAACTTTATGGTATTCATAATGGGTATGGGTTAGCTACTAACTCGGAGTTAGTTAGGTAACCCAGGGTGGCGTAAGCGGGCCTAAACTTATTTTAGTCCATTCAGATTACGTCAGAAATCGTACACCTTATCAGAGGTGCAAGCATGGTTCTTTCGACATTTTATTAATTTAAAAGTCAAATTTGGGTGTCATTTCCATAGCTTTGTCTACAGAACTAAAATGAAAAAGATGGTGGCTAGCATCAATATAACCTTCAAAGACTCAAGAACTATAAGAGAAAATACAAGAGTAATAAATCATTATCTTCCTGACCTTGTCCCATAATATGTTACTTGGAGTCGGCGCAACACGTTTATTCTTCCATATCCCAAGACCTCGCCTCTCGTGCTTGAGGTCGTGGGTTCAAAGCCGGACAAGTACCAATGTGACTTTTTCAATTCATATGTACTTTCTAAGTTTATCTTGGACATCGCTGACAACGGTGAAGGAAAAAATAGTGAGGAAATCTGGACTTATAGTATGTTTATCTTAAGTTTGTGCTCCAGTGGTATAACTCTGCAAAGCGTTCCAATGCTTGGGTAAAACAAATAAAATAAATAAATATCGTCCTATCCCCCGTCACGCTATCACTGACTCCCTTTTCTTTCATATCACTCCTCACACAGTCCATCTACCTTTTCTTTGGCCTTCCTCCCCCTCTCCATCCATCCACATTTATATTCATAACTCTTTCAGTAACATGCGTTTCATCCCTCCTCATCAGATGACCATACCAGGACAAACGGTTTCCTTTCAACTTTTCTGTCACTGGCGCCACTTTCAAACTTCCTTTATCCATTCTCGTCACTCCGCACATCCATCTCAACATTCTCATCTTCGCTGCATGCAATCTCTTTTCATTCATCTTTTTCACAGCTCAACATTCTGTATGGATTACAGTACGACAGATCTAATTAATAAAACAAATTTTACGCCTTGTAATTGTATTAAGGGCTAATAAGTATTCGTTAAAATTCGACAAGGATACATCTAAGACCTTACAAAATAAGATTTATCTTTATTTATGTTTGTGTTTTTTTTTTAAATTAGTTTTTAATAAATAATTAAATATATTTAGTATCAAAAAGGACGTTTGATGCACCATGCTTGCACCAATCGGTAGACCTTCGGTAGATCTTGCTTGTCGTTACTTTTTTTGTCTGGAGCAGTATGCTCATGCATACTGCTCTACCGCGGGGAGATAGTGCAGTTATGTGGGAGTCCAACCCACCAGCCCCGGATCTAAGGGGGGGCAAACCGGGGCGCTTGCCCCGGGCGGCAGTTTCATGGGGGCGCCAAAGCCTTGAGACAGGAATTCGAAATATCGAAATAATGAAGCCTCTTTTCCTACAATCTCATAGGTTTTTATCAAGTAATCGGATCTTAATATAATATGTTTGAAAAACACAGTTTTCTAGCTTAAAGCTAACTTTATTAGCCATTGAAAACAAAACTGCCTATGCGACGGACTTTGAGGAGCTAATATATTCTTTCGCAGAAAAGAAAGCACGCCGTGTAAAATTGTAGTCTTTCCTGGTTATACATTTTTTTCTGTTTTATGTCATAAATTAAAGTTATATTCACGTGTGTGTGTTGTGTGCGTACAGCTAAGGAGTAGAATTCCCTGCCGGAGTCGATTTCCCGATAGCTACAATCTCGGGGTATTTAAGTCAAGAGTGAATAGGTTACTTCTAGGGAAGCGTGCTACATCTTCGACCACATCATCACTTACCATCAGGTGAGATAGTGGTCAAGCGCAATCCTATTTGAAATAAAAAAATAAAAGTTATTAGATGATAAAATGTTTAAATTTATTAAAGGAAATAATCCTTTAATAAATTTAAACATTGGATTTAGCATTTTTGTGACCTATTAAACAAATGGTCACAACAAGTTAAAGGAGAATGCCCATGGACAGTACTTAAAAAAAGTTTATTGTGTCACAATCATTTCTGGACAATAAATTAAACAAAAATATTTTAAGTATTTTAACTTCTTTTCAAAAAGATTCCTAGTGGGATTCATTTTCTTGAATTAATAAGTATTTTTACTTCCGTTTCACAGCTCAAACATATTCCGCCATAGGGTCCGTTAGGGTTGAGGCATGTTGACGTGATCTGACATCGATTAAAGAAGAAGACCGAAGAATCGGTTTTTTTATAATCTACCTGAAACACTGAATCAATCCATCCGGATTCACCTCTTTAATGTAAACAAACTTATTTTGAAATTGGTGTGGTTTACTAGATTAATGCAAACCAAGATAAAAATGAATCATGTTTTTAGAAATCGATTATATTACCGAATTGGTAACATGCCTATTATATACTGTCAGTCATATCATTTGACAGTGACAGTAATCGTCTTTTCATTTGTTTTGTTTGTGTTTTGTTGCGTCAAGTTGAGTTTTACGTTCCGTTGTTACTAAATACTTATCACTACAACACCGCCGTGTGTTTGTGAAAATAGTGCTTAATAAGACAGGACTTTATATTTGTGATTTCCGACATGGCTACTGTTCGAAGTTGGTGTCTCAATTGTTCTTTGATGTTGGCGCCATATATGCGCAGACATAACTTTTTGTCGAAGATTCTTGATAATATATTGCACCATATTACGGGCTTGGATCTACACCGGTAAGTAAGAATAACATTATATATCTTAACAGCACTTGAACAAATGTCTAACGAATACAAATCTTAAATATGTTGGCATAGAGTCCATATTGCTGTGAATCTACTATAACCTAAAAAGGAATATATTTCGTTCAATATCTTATACCTCCCGCAATGGAAATTGACTAAAGTAGGTACGTGTAATTAATTGAGGTAACATAATAAAATAAAGGTGTTTTTATCAGGATACTAAAATGTTTCGGTCAGTACATTTCTCCTTACAAAATGGGCATTCTCCCAAATTTTAAAAACCCCTCGACACATTTAACTATCTTGCGAAACCATCCCGATTCAAACAGTAAAACACCCATAACTTTGAACGGCTGAACCGATTTTATTCAAACATAGCTAAGAACACTCTCGACACCATCAACATAAAGATGCAACTTATGAGCGCACACCAGGAAATAGAAGACCTTAACAGCGAAAACTTCCGACTAAAATCCGACCTACAAAAATCTCTCAGGAATGTTGAAACTTGCAAAAAGATCTGCCTAGCGCCTGAAAGGAAAAGTAGCACACCATCATCATCACGCAAAAAAAAGTCCAGTCACTACATAACCGCACCACTAGCCTTAAATAATGACTCTAAGACATCCAACAAGGAAATAAAAGTTGACATGGTCAGTAAAGAAACACAAACCTCCGATATGACTTATTATGACATTCCGACTCAAAAACAAAAGATGACAGCTAATTCTCAACTGGGTGACATTGTTGAAAAAATACCATCAGGGGTTGCAATGCCGATACATAAAAATAGACTTTCCATTATAAGTAGCAGCTGCTCAAAGGGAACATTACCGTTAGTCGAAGAAGTCTTCTCGTGCCAATTTAATTATTGTCATTACTTACTACCAAACGTCATCACAGGGAATTTCTTGGCCGGGATAGAAAACAAACTGAAAGATTTTTCAATGCAAGATTATTGCTTGATTTTTATTGGAGAAAATGACCTTCGAGATAATAAGTATGTGGACATCATTGACAATTTGAAAAACTCCTTGCAAAATGTTACTCACACAAATGTTGTTGTTTGTGCTCCAACTTATATAAAAGGGGCTTTAATCCATAACTATAAGGTTGAGATGTTCAATAACCTTCTGTATATGAACATCAAGAATTACAAATATGCCTATTTCTTTGACAGCAATCGCACCCTATCATTTGACATGTTTTCCTACAGTACAGGGAAATTAAATAAATATGGATGGAGAAACATCTTCGAACAGGTCATGGCTAACATACAGATAGATTACAAGTTGTTCGGGTCTCAGGGAGATTCTAAAAACAGACACATCGTAATTGAAGACGGTTTACCTGTGTCACATAATCCCGAGTTATTAACTAATCAGTTCTTCAATAACACAGCAAATGATCAGTTTTTTCTATTACAACCACATAAACATTATGCATCAAAACATCGCCGGGCTTCTGAATAAATCAGATATGTTGACGCTGCATACGCAAGAATTGCTTACTGAAAAAGGTGTTGACATCGATATATTATGCATAACCGAGCACTTCGTAGCTTCAGGACAGGAATCACTGATCAACGTATCAAATTTCAAACTTGCATCCTGCTATTCAAGGAATAAACAGAAGCGTGGCGGAGCGTGTATCCTCATACGAAATAGATTTGAATATAAAGAAATTCCTAACACGTCTATAACAGGTGTATTTGAATATTGTGCAATAGAATTGTTACAGCAGAGATTGATTATTGTATGCATCTATAGACCGCCGAATGTGTCGTGTATTAATACTTTTCTAGATAATTTGGATAACTTATTAAAAAAATTGTGTACTAAAGCAAATAAAAGGATAGTCCTTTGCGGGGACTTTAACATTAACACACTGAAAAGAAACAATATTACATTAGACTTTGAAAATTTACTGTTAAATTATAATCTTAAATTAGAATTTAATCAACCAACTAGACCGAAAAGCGGCACTTGTTTGGATAATTTTGCTCATAATTCCAGACAAAAATGTGTAAGTGAAGTTATCGATTTTGGATTATCCGACCATACTGCTCAAATTTTAAAGATCCGGGTGAACAAAACATGTATACTAAATTCTTGGCGCGTTCATAAAAGAAACTTATCCAGAGAAAACTTGATGTTATTTAAAAAACACCTACAATGCCTATCTTTCTATGAAACTTTGGCAACAGATAACCCCAATGATGCATATGATAATTTTATTGATCAATTTCGCTTACTCTACGATCTATGTTTTCCTAAGCAATTAATTAATGTAAAATCTAATAAAAATGTAAAATGGATTTCGCGAGGAATAAGGTTATGTAGCAAAAAACAAAGAAACCTGCTTTGGAAATACAGAAAAGCACCTACATGCGAAAATAAAAATACTTTCAAAAACTACTCACAGAGACTTAAAAGAATAGTAAACCTCACACAAAAAGCTCAAAATAATTACCTAATTGACAGCTCACAAAACAAAGCCAAGGCATCATGGCAGTTAATTAATAATTTTAATCAAATAAAAGAACCTATTTTGCAAATAAATAAGGAAAACAAAGTCATAAAAAATCCTAAGCAGATTGCGGACTCGTTTAATGATTTCTTCATTGATCAGGTGCAGGATGTTAGTGTTAACGCTCGGGGAAAAATGGGTGACATTACAATTATCCCAAATTCTTTGTTCATGCCCCCTGTAGTGCCTCAAGATATAATACGGGTAATAAAAAACTTAAAAAATAAAAAAAGTTTTGGTTGTGATGGCGTTTCTACCGCTGTTGTAAAATTTGTTGCTGATATAATAGCTAATCCTCTAAGTCATATTATAAATGCATCTATCAGCTCAGGTATTTTTCCGCATAAACTAAAGACAACTATCATAAAACCATTACATAAAAAAAGCATCAAGGAAGATATGGCGAACTATAGACCTGTAGCTTTAATTTCGGTATTTTCTAAAATATTTGAAAAGATAATTTATGAATCTATCTATAAATTTGTTACAAAACATAATATATTATGCGAAGAGCAAAAAGGCTTTCGAAAAAATAAAAACATCAATATGGCTATATTTGATCTTATTAAGGTGATTATGACTAATGTGGATATTAAAAACCCAGTTTGTGCTATATTTACAGACATGACGAAAGCATTTGACTATGTAAAACATGACACGCTCCTAAAAAAGCTAAACGATTACGGTATAAGAGGCAACGTATTAAACCTAATAAAATCATATCTCACTGATCGAAATCAATACACAGAGATATCAAGAGTATGTACCAAAACTAAACGTGAATTTATATATCGATCTACATGTAAAACAACCAAATTTGGGGTGCCGCAAGGTAGTGTACTTGGGCCACTGTTATTTTTACTTTATATCAACGACCTGCCTCGCCAAATTCGTCATCCTATGACATTATTTGCGGATGACAGCACAGCCATAATTGCAAGCGTAGACAAAACTGAATACGAAAATGACATAAACAGCACACTTCAAGCAATTATTGATTGGCTCAATAAAAATAACCTTGTCATAAATCTACACAAAACCAAAGTGATGCATTATTTTCAGCGGCTACAGCCAGATGACATAATTACTAAATATAAAGACCAAATCGTAGATACAAGCTCAGTGGCTAAATTCCTAGGAGTACATATCGACAGTCAACTGACGTGGAAACCCCATGCTGAATACGTTTGCCAAAAACTAAGTAAATCTGCCTATCTACTTTACATTCTTTCCAAAAAAGTAAATATAAAAACACTAGTTACAGCATACCATGGCTTAGTTGCGTCATTGTTAAGATACGGAATCATATTTTGGGGTAATTGTAGTGAAAGGGAAAGAATTTTTAGGGCCCAAAAACGTTGCCTTAGATCGATGACCGGTCTGAAGTCTACAGATAGCTGTGTACCAGTATTTAAATCACTAAAAATTCTCACATTACCATCCTTATATATTCTTGAAATTGCCCTATTCGTTAAAACAAATAAACAGTTATTTACCACATTGATTGATATAAGAAAACGCACAGGACCCATAAGGTCTATATATAAAAATCAACTTTATACAGGTGGTCACAAAACAGCCCTATTAAGAAAAAATATTTTATCCATGGGTCCTCTTATTTATAATAAGCTACCCAATAATCTACTAGAATCACCCACCAATGTATTTAAAAAACAGTTAACAAAAATGTTATTGGACAAGTGTTACTACACTATTACTGATTTTGTAAATGATAAAAGTTTTGCTTGGACATTGTAATTATTTTGTTGACATTTATTTTTTCTATTTTATAGTAGATTCTTTTGTTTTGACATTTGTAATTACAATTTTTGACATTTGACAAATTTTAAATTGGAAATAATTGTATTGATTTTATTTGACATTTGATTTATATTTGAGCACATATTTAATTTTAATTTTATATTAAATTGACATACATAGATACTTGTAGAGATTTTATCTGAAGTCTGATTATTATTTTGACATTATTTATATTATTCATCTCAATCTTGTAACTTCCATTTATTGTGGTGAAATTTCATTGCTATGTTTGATTATTATTATATTTATGTCTTCAAATAATGTTTCGCTAATACTAACCTAAACAATTTTAAATTTCCTGTTTCAAGCCGTTTATAATTTTGATGTTTGGACTGGCTAATTTTGATGTTTGAAATAATGATAATTTAATTTTATAAAAATATTGGTGTTTCTGTAATTGAATTAAAGAAGAATAACAATTTGCATGCCGTAAGGCAAAATGTATAGGGACTATCTATAAAAAGAACATCTTATCTGTACACCTACATTTAGCAAATAAACGATTTCATTTCATTTCATTTCATTTCATCACCTTAAAAACAAAAAAAAACTAAATCAGAATCGGTTCATCCGTTGAGGCGCTATGATGCCACAGACAGACACACAGATACACAGCAACACACCTCAAACTTATAACACCCCTCTTTTTCCGCCGGGGGTTAAAAATGCTACTCATTGGCAGTTTAAATTTTTTTTCTCTAAACTGAAGGATGGGGGCGCCACTATCAAGGTTTTGCCCCGGTTCGAAAACTTCGTAGATCCGAGGCTGCAACCCACTAAAACTCCACGTTGTCCTCCTGTGCCGCTTATGGCGGGAACACGGGCACGCGTTAGCACTGTCGCAGCTGTCTGTAACCGGAATCTCCTCTGGGGAGAACCCCCCATCACCGGCGCATCAGAACACACTGTAGGTACGCCAGGGACCAAATCAGCTCATGGACGCCAGACGACCCCATGTATGGCATGGCTATTGAAATCCCCCGCGGAACCCATTGTCAAGGCGGTTGTCGTTACCTCTACCATCTTTGTCCTTCATTTGTTAATTTTGTCAATGAATCCAGTTACATTTAAGATTTTTTTTTTCTTCGGGGACCCACAGCCGGGTAATTCTTTCGGTCTATTGGTAGCCAGTGGCCAATTTTTCTTACCGTTCAACTTGATAAGCTGAAGCAAAGCCGCATTTCCATTGAGCGGGAATACATGGGGAAATAAAACCTATTTTTCTAACAGCTTCGACTTTCGGCTTATTTATTTACCAAACTCATTATCAATGCGACTTCCTAGCATAAAATATAGAATCAAAGTCAAGGCAATCGACTAGTTGTGTGAACCACGTGTGAATATCTGGTTATAACCGGTTTCTTACAACCTGACTTGCTAATCAAAGTTACAACATCTCTTTAAGCGTTACACTATGGTACTGCAGATCAAATTACGCTGGTCATCGTGTCTAGGAATGACCACTGTATTAAGGTTACACTAGTCGTTCATTCTTCGATACAAACTTAGTCTGGTGATAACTCCACTGTTTATATCTATTTGTCTCATCATTATCTAGCCCTGTATGGAAACAAAAAATAAAAATTTGAAAGTTATAAACGTCGAAAGTTCCATATTTTAACACAAATTTTAACGCATCTTAGGGTGGAGATAAATAACATAAGAAGAAGGAAAATTGGAAAACGGTCTCCATACAAGGATAGATTAGTAATCCAACAATGCAAATAATTTTATTTTGATAATATACATTTAGTCCTTTTTTCATGATATCTAGACTACCAATGGTCTGTTTATAAAATTTCGCGCGCTCGTTTTCTTCCTGAATCGTAATCCATTACGATACAAATTTGCAAAAGTGCTAATTCGTACGCGAACCAGCTTGTTACTGCTCATCAAAGCATCTATATCTTTCGCAGATGTTGTAGGATGAGATAGCGTGCAATTTAACCTCGCGCACAAAATAGTTCGTGCCGTCGACTAGGGGAACCTTAAGATCGATAGAATTGATTCTCCAAGTAATCTTAAAATGCAAGGTCTGTTTATACGAGTGAGTATGTGATGTGAAATAACATAATAAGCATATAAAAATGTTATATTAGCACGTTACTATACATGCAATGTTATACTTTAATTGACCGGGTTAAGATCTGTTTCAGTTTCAATAATTACTTGTCCAGAGTTCTATTAATAGTAATTGTACTTATACTCACGGTAGCCTGATTACTACATGGATTAAATAAATAAGTAATGGTGTTGTTGTTGTAGTGTTTTTTTTTTGTTTTTAAGGCATGGCACGCACTGCGATTTTTATTCGCACTTTTTTTTTCCGCGCGTTCTGTGGCCTATGGAGTTGTATGAAGCTGCACGCACTGCGGAAAAAAAATCGCGCTCAAATAGTACTAAAAAATTCGCGCGGAAAATAATTCGCGCGAATCAAAATCGCTGTGCGTGCTATGCCTAATGGTTTCATAATAGCAATTATCTTGAAAAGCAGATGACTAGGAGAATATCTCTACGGATGATTCTCTATTTCTTTTCAACTTTTCGGTCTTCGTTGATCGGTCCAAATCTTGGCAAACATAGTGGAGCAAGATCCCGGAGCCCACACGCTTCACGTAAGTAAGGCCGAGTTTCTCACGTCTAAATTATCGCAGAATTAATGTTACAAATTGTCAAGCACGGGTTATCTGCTGTGATTGGTTGAATGAAACACAGAAGATAACGTGTGAGAAACTCGGCCTAAGTAACGTCTGGTGGCTCTGGGATGGGCTTGAAACATAGTGTGAAGGGCTAAAACCAGTCACTTTTGTGGTTACATGAGAACCTACATTTCTCGCCAAAAATCTTGGCCGCCCTGAAGGTGGCTACATACAATGGCTGTGCAGTAGTAAATCTCTTACAAAAACAGCACCGCGCCATGCCTTACGCTTCGTAAAGCCAACTTCAGGGTGACCAAGAAATTTGGCGAGTACTGCAACATTATTTGGCGTTTTAGTCACGACCAAGTAAACAGGCAATTTTAACTTGACACCTCACGATGGCGCTGCATGTCTAGGCACTGCGTTAAATTCAGTACATTTGTATTAGTTATGTATTCTGTCACGGGTCAAGTTAAACTGGACTTTTAGTACACCGTGATCGGGATTACTTGATAATGGTTTGTCCAAATAAATCTTGGAATTTTACTGGTTGGAACCGATTCTGTATGAGTGCCTTGTGATGAGTCAATTAGTGGATATCACGACTTTATTTGAAAATGTTTGGATTAATTTTGTTTGCTAGAAAAACTGGAAATGTGTGTCCAGTTTGTATGTGTTCTATCTTACGAAGACTTTTATGATGTCGAAGTAAGAGTAATTTTGTTACGATTCTTCTGCCTTCGTGAGATGGTTATTCTTAACAGGTATGGCGACCCTTTATTAGAAAACTAGCCTTTATGTGACAATCAAGTGCCACCAAAATTTTTTGATTTTGTCATAGTTGACAAAAAATAAAACTCTAAATGCTATGAATTTATTTGCCTCCAGAAATTCTACAGCAATCATAATGTTTATTTACAGTTTTATTCTGTACTAGCGGACGCCTCGCGGTTTTACCCGCGTAGTTCCCGTTCGCGTGGTTATACAGGGATAAAAAACATATTCGCGAGCTGGCTGACCAAAACCAGCTGTATCCTCCGAATGCACAGCATGTTTTTTTTCTTATTTACGTTTTTTTAGTTCACTCTTTAAGCAGTCGGGTTTTTTGATATTTTTAATTAATTTTATTTATTTACTTTTAGTAAAAGAAAAATCGAATTAGGTACATTTAAACATATTAGTATTTTATATATTTGAAATCGCCTCTTAAAACCCTTTATAATATTATTTACCCCACACGAGCCCATTGTTTCTATTTTCCAATTTTAATGTAGCCAGTGACACTCGCAAGACTAACCCTCAGTTTCCCACCTTAAAATTATCGCAGAATTAATGTGACAAATTGTCAAGCACGCGTTATCTTCTGTGATTGGCTGTTGAAAAAATTCATTCAACCAATCACAGCAGCTAACGCGTGCTTGACAATTTGTCACATTAATCCTGCGATAATTTTAAGGTGGGAAACTGAGGGTAAGACGAATCGACTGACGTAGGAATCATCAAAATCGGCCAACGCGTTTGGCCTCTGGAACGCCACGTAGGAACAAACATGCATACATACATACTTAAATATATAGACTGATAAACAGATTACCCTCCTTCGGCAGTCGTGTAAAAAGTAGCCTATGTCACCCGGGGATAGTGTAGCTTCCCAACGGTGAAAGAATTTTTGAAATCAGTCCAATAGTTTTAGTTTATTCATAACCTCAGATCAAATAAAAAGTCAAGATGGAACGTTGCAAACAACAAAATGAAGCCGGCTCAAAGTAAGCCTTGCCGTATAAATACACAATTATACGCGCACACGTATAACGAAACTACCCCTTAGCTTGTCAGTTGAGCTTTATTATTTGATCTGTAAGCTCGAAGGACAAGCTAAGGCGTAATTTCGTTGTTAGTGACTGCGTGTAATTGTACGGCAAGGCCTAGTTTGAACCGGCTTCACTTTGTTGTTTGCAATGTTCCATCTTGACTTTTTATTTGATCTGAGTTCGTAACATACAAAAATACAAATCTTTCCTCTTTTTAATATTAGTATAGATATAGATTTAAATAAAAGTAGGAGTTGGTGTCATTTCTGCTGTTGCAAATTACCTTGATTCTAAATAACCTCATTTTAGCGTGCCCAAAACATTTGTCACGCCTGCCATAGATTCGCCATCCCATCTGTAGTGATGCTGAAAATATTAATTCAGTTCTAACCTAACCTACTATGACTCGTAAGGATCATAAATACATAATAATAACAAAATGTGTAGGTACCTACTTTCATAATTATTGTACGTTATCGTCATCCTTTGAGTCAGAAGACGTCTACTGCTGAACTTTAGGCTTGTGTACTTACTGAAAGAAAATTTTATTAGATCCAATAATTGTAACAAATATAATAACAACTTACTAAATCAGAAAAAATCTACTAAACGCAAAAAGAGATGTGGCCCATGAGGGGATCGAACCCGCGACCTTCGCGTTATTAGCACGACGCTCTAACCAACTGAGCTAATGGGCCAGTTGGGATGTGAGTCGAAATTGTTGATTCGTTTACTTTTTGCTTTCCTGAGGATGGGTGTGATATGGCGCACAGCAGCACAACCGAGATGTTTGATAACTTTTGAGAGAAAAAGAACAATGTTGGAAATTATAACCAAAGAATTAATAATTACCTACAACACTTCACAAACAAAATCAATAATTATCTTATGATTAACATAAGTAAGTAGGGAAAAACCTAAAATCTGTTAATATTAATTTCCTGAAATATATTTTAAAGAGTATGATGGAAAAAATTACTACTCATAAAAATTAAATAAAAAATAAAGTACTTTGTTTTAGTATTATAACCGTTTAAAACATTTTATTTTGCAGCCTCACGCTATTGTTTTGATTAGTTCGTAATATTGATAATAGATGGCGCCAGTGGTACTTGAAGTTGAATGTAAAATAAAGTAAACCAAACTCTTTTCAAAGAGAGATTTTGGATTGGAAAGTACTCTAAAAAACGACCTAGGCATAAAGAAATATAAAAATAAGCTAAAAACCCAACTGTGTGACTGGACCAAAACAGATTCCGTTTAAAATTGATTCGATTCTCCAATACATGCCATAATACAAAGCCTGGAAAGTTGGAAACAGCAAAGCAACCATCCAATAAGAAACAAAGTTTTATCAGAAAAAACCCGTGGAGAAACTCAATCACATATGAAGAGAATACAAGTAGGCACTTCAAAAAACCAAAAATAAATCCCGCACCCAAACGAACGACACGCAAATATTAGGTCATTTACATATGAAATTGGCGTTTTGTAAGGGAGGAACATAAAGTCGTTTTTTTTTAATTATTTATTTAATCAAAGTATGTACCATACCACTTTTGCCATCTCATAGGTAGTTCATTGATCCCTTTACTAAAAAAACCGTTCGGACGGGCATCAATAAAATCTTTGAAGGCGCTATGGACCCATCGGAGTTGAATATTTTCCCTTGCAAGAAGTTATCCAAATTTCGAAAAAAATTGGTTATCTGTCGGAGCAAGGTCCGGGGAGTACGGTGGATGTTTTAGACATTCCATTTGAAGGTCCTCTAATTTGGTAGCCGTCTGTTGTGCAGTGTGTGGTCTAGCGTTGTCCTGAAGCAGCAGTGGCCTAGAGCGATTGACCAGCCTCGGCTGTTTAGTAGCTAGCTTTTCCATCATGGTTTGCAGTTGCTGATAGACATCCGCTGTAATCGTCTGGCCAGATTTATGAAAGCTGTAGTGAACGACACCGGCACAAGTCCACCAAACGAAAAAAAACAGAAAATTAAGCTTTTAGACGCCATATTGTGGGGACCCAAAAATTTTTTCTTCCTTTCTGTATGTATGTTTGTTCCTATGTGGCGTTCTAAAGATCAAACGCGTTGGCCGATTTTGATGATTCTTACGTCAATCAATTTGTCTTAACCTTGCGGGTGTCACAGGCTACATTAAAATTAAAAAAAAAAAACAAAACATGGCGAATTATGGGCGCCATGGCGCCATATTGCGGGGGCCTAATTTTTTCTTCTGTAGCGGCACCAACGCCACCACTTACGAACTAACGACATGACGTCACACAAATCCTGCATCGCGCAAGTAAAGTTTTCGGCGCGATTTGAACGTATACAACAGTCCGACATCAACCGTGGTACTACACTACCCCCAAACTGGTGACCCCGAGCATGAACATCAGCGCAGCCTTCGTGCAGAGTTACTTCGTCGTGACGTCATCATCACTTTCTCAAGCTTTCGAGCAGCGAGTCACACAGCCAGCCAGTACCCACGGCATCTACGGGGGTATCCTGACCACCAGCATGCAGCGGACGCGCATTCCTGGTCATCACCCCCAGCTTCTTTCATCACCGCTCCGACCCACTGGAGCCAGCAGCTCTGTCCCGACTCACTGGGACATCATCACCACTCCGAACTACTGGAGCCAGCAACACTATCCCGACTCACTGGGATTTCATCACCCCGACTCACTGGGGACAACCGCATACAGTTCCGACTCACCGCGAACTCTGCGACTTCCGGTTCCGACTCACGGGAACCAACCTTCCACTGGCCAGGCACACATCACGAGATGTACGGACGACTCAATCTACTATCGACCTCCGGTCTCCGGAGGGGAGTGATGTAGCGGCACCAACGCCGCCACTTACGAACTAACGACATGACGTCACACAAATCCTGCATCGCGCAAGTAAAGTTTTCGGCGCGATTTGAACGTATACAACAGTCCGACATCAACCGTGGGGCAGTTGCCCGGACCAGACACAACACCCGTCTGGTCGGAGGATCCTCCCTTTTCTATGGAGGTTTGTGGGACTTTACACCCTGTTCCACTACCCCCAAACTTCCACTCCCATCGTGTGGGGTATCAAAATAAAGGGTTTTACGAGGTGATTTCGCAAATATTTAATATTTATTTGTTTAAATGTACCTAATTCGAAAAAACATATGTTAACTAAAAAGCTATAAATAATAAAAGTTAATTATAAAAATTAAAAAAACCCGGTTGCTTAGGTAAATCAGAAGAAAATCATGCTCTGCAGTCGGAGGAGGATACATCTGAAAGAAAGAAAGAAAAAACGTTTATTTGCGACAGGCACAACGCATACCATAAAAAAACAAAGGAAAGCTTAAATACAAATACAAAGTAGGTATGCGTCACAACCACGCAAAACGGTCATCGCTCAGCATAATGCTGAGACTCTGCGCAAGACAGAGCCACAGCGCATCTGGTTTTGGTCAGCCAGCTCGCGAATGTGTATCCTTCGACTGCTCAGCATGATTTTCTTCTTGTTTACGTCTTAGTATTTCGCTTCTTAAGCAGTCAGGCTTTTTGATTTCTTGAGCTAACTAACTCAGCTTTATTAATTATTAACTGTTTTTCTAAAAATTATGCCCTATAAGTACAAAAATTTGTTTGAAAAACAAAAGGTTTTTGGTTGGTGAGTTTTTGAACATATTTTTTTAACGCTGTTGAGTTCTTCAGCGGATGCCTCCCCTGGGGGTCTTCGTCTTCCAAGCACAGCGCACATGCGGAGGGGTCACTCGTGGTGAAGCTAGCCCCCCCCCGCATGCGCCACTGCGGGCTTGTCAGCCCCCAACCAGCCGCTCTTCAGCCCCCGCCAAGCAGGTGACCGAGAAGCGCCTCGGGTGTTCAACTATACCCAGAGAGAGGACGATATTAAGCTTTTGAGAACCATTTTTCACACCTTAGTCAAGAATTAAGTCTATGGTATGGAAAGACGCCCGAGGCCAACCAGGTCAACCCAAATCAGGTGAGCCACGGCTAGTGGGTCGGTCGATGAAGCGACCCCAGGGGAAGACCGATGGTTGGTCAGCGTCGGCCGTATATGTGCTACAGTGCAGGAAAACTTCGCTTGCGCGATGCAGAACTTCTTAACTTTTCTCCTAAACTACTCATCATACAAACTTGTTATTGTGTCGAAATATGCAGTTTATTTTTCTCTATCTTTTGGTAGTTTTGTTTGTTAAAATGTATGTCAGTAAATGAAAGTTTTTCGTGAAAACCTGTTTTATTTACGCTGACCAATAGCGACGCGTTTAGTCAGGGTACCAGTTTGAAGTAGTGAAGCTAAACTCGGCAATAGTTTTTCGATTCCCGCTCTTATGGCGAAGAGTTTAACGGTGAAATTGTTCTGTTGAACGATATCAGTTATTATGTTGCATCACATCCTTTGTTTTAATTCGACCGCTGAGTCCGCTGACTGACCAACACACTTTATTTGCAGACGACAGACGTCGTGTAACGTCGTCCTGCATTGACTCATAACTTCAAAAGTATTTGACGCAGGCGTTGATATGAATGATAATGTGCTTTGTTCTTGAGTACCCACTTGATGAGATGTTAAGTCATATTGTTTTTATAATAGGTAAGGCATAAAAAGTACTTAGTTCTGAATTCAAACTATTATACACGATAAATCTAATAATTGATAGACATGGAAATCAGCATTCGTTTGTGTTTGGAAATGCGATGATTGCAGATGGATATTAAGAAAATAGTTGTACTGTACTTCGCTATGCTAATTAAGTATTTCAAATTGAGATTGCATTTTGAATTAGTTAATTAGCATAGCGAAGAGTTTTTTCTAAAGGGCATATTTTTCATGGGATTTTAAGGCAAAAGACGCAAATTTTTGGTAATGTGCACAAAAAATAAAGAGAACGATTATGTAGAAAACATAAAACGTAATTTCCATTTTGTGAAGATTTTGCATAATATGGTAACCTCTCATGTATTTCTCCAAAAAAACCACACCTGTACTAGCCCGTTTCCACCATAAATTCTCCTTGCGTATCTGTGAGTCTAGTTCAGACATCATCACTCCATTACCATTCATAAATTGTAGTATTGCCTCGTACAAATATCCAACCGATTTACTCTATCAACTACTGGCATCTCTGCAAGCCTGGTACTGACGGCGTAAGAAGGTAGCGACCTGCCTTACTTTTTCTCCTAAAAGATCTTCAAAACAATCATCATTCTCTTTTGCGCTTATCCTAATTTATGTAAGTTCCGCGTAACTTCTTCCATCACCTCAGAAACAATATTATAAGCTTTTACTGTTCCCATTTCTCGGTATTCCCTTACTCTAATAGCTTTCATTAGATTATTGCAAACGCTGTAAATTTTGAATAGCCATGCATCCATTTTCATCACACACACAATCACATTCACAACAACAATCAAATCACATTATTGACTTTTTGGTAAATTGTTATCGCTGCAAGAATATTATTAAAAAAAAAAACGTTTTATTTTCAAATGTCGAAGTCCCATGGCATGTTAGTAAAACTTAAACAACTATGTTAGTAGTAACACTTAAGCACACATGAATACACAGACACACACAGCCCCCAATTAGAGGAAGATTTATCAAGACCCATGTCTGAGATGTACTCGTAGCTTAATAAACCTATCCATTGTAGGCCCTTCTACCCTGTCTGAAAAGACCTTCAGAACGCTATTGCTGCTTCTCCTCACTCTGCGCAACACTGATGCCACTTTTTTGCGCATGATCGCGAAATAATCGTCCGTGTGCGCGTCAGCGAACATTCCAGATGCGCTACAGTAAGGCGGAAGCCTCAACAGCGCCCTGAAGGCATTATTGTATTGAATGCGCAGTGCGCTGTCTGCTTTTTGGGTATGATTAGCCCACAGACCGCTGGTGTAGAATATTTGACAAAACGCCTTAAAAAGTGTTATTTTAAGCGGTACTGAACAACCAGCAAACCTGCGTGCCAACATGTTTCCCCTCACAGCCATCGCCCTGCGCTCTCTCTCCATATTTAAGTCATCTTTAAGATCCTCCGTAACAATATGGCACAAATATTTAAATTGTGCTACTCTACGCAAAGGTGAGCCGCTGAGTACCACGGGCGGGACATTTGAGGGACTTTTATTTCTTCCTCTAAACACCAACAGCTCACTCTTTGCAGAATTATACCTGAGCCCTATTACTTTGTCAGTTGTCTATACGCTCTTGTCGTATTCTCAATAAAAGTCAAAATTGGTTACACGGGCTGTAAAATGGGATTATTTAAATGTCTAATTATTTCTCAAATGCAGTGTAATTCGCTAAAAATTATAATGTTACCTAAAAGTTATAAATAAAAAAGTTAATTCAAAAAATCAAAAACCCGACTGCTTAAGAAGCGAACTAACACTACGGATTTTTTTGATTTTCCTTATAACTAAGTACAAAAATTAGTTAGAAAAACAAAAGGTGAACACATTTTTTAACGCTGTCGAGTTCTTCAGCGGATGCCTCCCCTGGGGGTCTACGTCTTCCAAGCACAGCGCGTACCCGGAGGGGTCACTCGTGGTGAAGCTAGCCCCCACATGCGCCACTGCGGGCTTGTCAGCCCCCAACCAGCCGCTTTTCAGGCCCCCGCCAAGCAGGTGACCGAGAAGCGCCTCGGGTGTTTAACTATATCCAGTGAAAATCTATCACACCGTATGAGGATTTATTCATGGGTATGGTAAAACTCCCGGAGCCAACCAAGTCACCCATATCAGGTGAGCCACGGCTAGTGGGTCGGTCGATGAAGCGACCCCAGGGGAAGACCGTTGGTTAGTCAGCGTCGGCCGTATATGTGCTACAGTGCAGGAAAACTTCGCTTGCGCGATGCAGAACTTTTTAAGTTTTCTCCTAAACTACTCATCATACAAACTTGTTATTGTGAAGAATTATGTAGTTTATTTTTCTCTATCTTTTGGTAGTTTTGTTTGTAACAATTTATGTCAGTAAATAAAAGATTTTTGTGAAAAACTGTTTTACTTACGCTGACCAATAGCGACGCGTTTAGTCAGAGTATCAGTTTGAGGTAGTGAGTCATAGTTTTTCGATTCCCGCTCTTATGGCGAAGAGTTTAACGGTGAAATTGTTCTGTAGTGCGATATCAGTTAATTTGTTGCATCATATCCTTTGTTTTTATTCGATCGCTGATTGTCGCCCGCGGCTTCGCTCCCGTCAACTGGCTATACCTACCTACTTACCTAACATAACCTACCCAATCTAATCTACCTACCCTACCCGACCCTAATCTACCCAATCCAACCTACCTACCCTACCCAATCCTACCTACCTACCCTAACCTACCCAATCCAACCTACCTACCCTACCCGACTCTTCCCTACTCTACCTACCTACCCAACCCTAGCTACCATAGCAACTTTTTTTTTATAATTGTATCCTGTCCTTTCTCCCTTGCCAAATTTCATTGAATTCCGTTCAGTGGTTTAGGTGTAAAAAGGTAACAGACAGAGGAGTTGCAAATTTATAATATAAGTATGGATCAGATTTATTGTGTATAATAATTTGAATACAGAACTATAGTGCATTATGGTACAAGTGTGTAATGTTGGTGATTACCGCTGAGGCGCCATTGAGACCCGAGCCGTTAGGTGAGGGTCTTAAGAGAGCCGAGGACGGTAATCATCAATACACTCGTGTATCATATGAAGTTTTTCAACACACTTGTGAAGAAAATAATACAAAAAAAAAGTCATCATCTTTTTCACAACTCTTTTTCACTGTTGAAATTATAGTTATTTATTAATTAAAATGTCTACTGTAAAAAACCTCTCTCTCTCTCTCTGTGTGAAAATGATTTATGTTTAACACCGCCCCATATAAGATGTGAAGCCCTTAAAGTTATGGAAAGTTTACTACCTGAAAAGTTGAAAACTCCAAGGAAAAATATCTATTAGCGTACCAAAATATCATACAATGGCAAAACAACAACGCAGTCTTTTTCAGAAAATGTGTTCATGGCGTACTTTAAAGAATTATCTTCTAAGTACAAACCTAGCTCTTTGTGGTGTATATACTCAATGTTAAAAAGTACAGTCCGAACAAAGAATGGAGTGGACTTAAATACATACGTTAATTTGTCAGCTTATCTAAAGAGAAGTATCCGATGGATTTAGCAGCAATAAATCGAAGGTTTTATCGTCTGTCAATATTGAAAAATTTATAAAAGATGCTCCAGGTAACCAGTATATGCCTACGAAGGTTAGTTAAAATAATTTTAAATATCTACGCGACTTCAGCCTGTGTTGTGTGTTGAACTTTATTATTGTTCCTTTTTTCCAGGTTGGTTTAATATTTGGTGTAACTGGTGCTTGTAGGATACAAGAATTAACAAATATAACTGTAAAAGACGTAGAGAACCATGGCCAGTTGCTTTAGTGAATATACCTATCACAAAAATAAAATACCAAGGTCATTCACCATACCCGGTCCATGCTATGAAATTGTTAAGAAGTATGAAAGTTTGCATTCACCAAAAGCAAAAAAATACAGATTCTTTCTAAATTACCCGAATGGTAAATGTACCTGTCAGCCTAAAGGTATAAAAAAAATTTGTTCTATGCCTAAATAAATCGCTAAATTTATAGGTTTAGCTGATGCTGAGAGCTACACTGGACATAGTTTCAGAAGAACTTCAGCTACGTTGCTGATTCAGGAGCTGATATAATGGCTTTGAAGCATCATGGTGGGTGGCGATCTAGCAATGTAGCAGAATCATACGTAGAAGATTCCTTAATAATTAAACAAGAAGGAAATTTGTGCAAAAATCACAAATTTAATTAGACTTGATTCTGAGGCGCGTCCTACTGGCGAAACACCAAGTACCTACATCCAATTATTGGATTTCACCTACCTACACGAATAATGAATCATCTCAAATAACAATAGAACATGAAAGAATTTCAGTAAATAATCTATCTACCGATACCGATCGGACCGCTATGCTACCAAAAACAGTTAATTATAATTTTATTAACTGCACATTTACTAATTGTTTCTCTAAATAAACTTTTTATCTACTAAATAAAATGATTTTACAATGCATGTCCTCGAAAAGAGCGTTTTCCAAGCACCCAAACTGTGCGGAAGCGGAAAGTGTCACTTTTTTCACTAGTGCTTTTAGGTTCAGTGCTTTTTACTTTTCTGTATTTTTTTAAATTTTTATCTTTGTCGTCAGCCAGACGCATAGAGTTTTTATTATTTGAGAAAACTTTTAGAAATGAATTAAGTACATATCATTCATATAAAAGGTAAAATATAACTAATACTTCATTAAAGGCGATTTTAATTACTCTAGATTTAGATTTGATCAATAAATTAATTTTAAATATTCATTAAATATGTTTGGAAGTCCGTATATTTTGCTCGTGCCTTTTTGCGTTACAACGTGACAGCTATTTGCACATTCGCAGTAGATATGCCCGAGGAACTATTAGTTAATCTGTAGATATGCTGAGCGCGCTTGAACAAGCCCGCCATTTTATTAATTTCTTGCTTGGTTCAGATATATTTTTTTATTTCCTCGCACAATGCATAGTAAAATGTTGTATGATACACGTACGTAAGATGATTCCCGACTCGTGTCGATTTATTCACTCATCGGGAATCACCTACCTTCCGCACTTGTAGCATAAATACTTATTTTTATTATTATTTTCTTCACAAGTGTATTGAAAAACGTCGTATGATACACGTGTGTATTGATGATTACCGTCCTCGGCTCTCTTAAGACCGCTCTCTACCTGACGGCTTGGGTCTCAATGGCGTCTCAGCGGTAATCACCAACATTACACACTTGTACCATAATGTACTATTACTCAATCCATTCATCGTTTATTCGGGAGGTATTTCCTTACTCTAATAGCTTTCATTAGGTTTTTGCGTCCATTTCCACAAAAAAAAAACTTTGGAGTCACTCATTCAGATGCAAAACGCACAGGACTGATCAGTGTGACTTCTCACGTTCGGGAGAGGCCTATATTCAGCCGTGGACATCTTTCGGCTGAAACGATGATGATGATTCAGATTCCAGAACCTACAGATAAGTACACTGCAATATCTGCCATACCTGTTTACTCTATCATCTGTTACCATTTCCGCAAGCCTGGTACTGACGCCGTCGCTCCCGCAGGCTTTTGACGTCATCAGCATCACGTGACGAGCTCGACTGACCATCGAACGCCGCAGATGGCAGGCCCCACGTGTTTGTATATTATCACGTCAAAATTGTCTGTAAAATTGTTTCGTGTCGTCTATTTTGAAGCTTAAATTGTTAAGGGAATGGAGAGTGTTCACGGGTTTGAATTGCGGATGGTTACAACACAGTGTAAAACTTAGTAAGCTGGGCACATTGCTCACAGAACGGATGGCCGATGGAGCCAAAAAGTTCTTGAATGGTGACCGCGACCTGGAAGACGATGCGTTAGAAGGCCTCCCACTAGGTAGACCGATGAACTGGTTAAGGTTGCAGGAATGCGCTGGATGCGTGATGCACGTCGGGATCGGTCAATGTTGCGAATCCTGGGAAAGGCTTATGTCCAGCAGTGTACGTCTTTTGGCTGAAATGATGATGAAGAATGATGATGTCAATCCAATACTTTTTGGTAAATGGTTACCGCTGCAAAAATATTACTTTGTCAGTTGTCTATACGCTTTTGTCTTCTTTGACACGTTGTGGTTAGAGATAGAGGTCGGTCGGATTGGCGAGTGGCAATCAGTCACGAGATCGAGTTCCATTTTTACAACTTTGAAGTGTTGTTACTTTCCATTCCAGTATTACGCAGATTATTAAATCGTCATTTGTATACCGCATCTAACATTCTGAAAAACATTCAAAGTAGTATTTATGTCTGAGTATTTTTTATTGTTGAGAATCTTTAAGAAGGTTGATCCGGCTATCCTGGATAAGAGTCGATTTTTAAGTCAATTCTACACAGATAACCATACAGTATTGGTACAATTAGCACCTACCTACGTAATCCTTAGTATAGGTATATAAGATGTAAAGGAACTTGGCATGATTGCGTGCATATTTCTCATAAAAAGCCGGTTCTAACCGGAATCGTTGGCAGAGTGCCACGACACGCCTTTGCCCCGCGTATTTAAATAAGAAATAAACATAAAGTTTTGTTTGTGTAACCAATTTGTACTCTTGACTGATCGTGCTCGCCTTTTCAAAAAACTATCGGCGGATTTTGCCGACGATTTATCTTGTGCTACACAGATACATAATTGATGTTGGAGTTGGACCACATACCGTTTAAAACTGTTAGAGTACCCCCGTTTTCCTATTTAACAATTTGAATTTGAATATCAAAATCTGCTTTTGTCTGAAAATCAGTCAGCTTTGGCTTTGACACATTCTCAACTCTAAATACTCAATTCTGGAACCGGTCCATAAAGCTTCGTAATATTTCGAAATCACATAGCAAGTAAGTAGAGAAAAAACCGGCCAAGTGCGAGTCGGACTTGCGCACGACGAAGGGTTCCGTACCATAATCGCAAAAAACACGTTTGTGGTATGGGAGCCCCACTTTTTGTAGTTATAGCGGCAACAGAAATACATCATATATGAAAATTTCAACTGGCTAGCTATCACGGTTCATGAAATACAGCCTGGTGAGTGGTGACAGACAGGCAGGCAGACTGACGGACAGCGGAGTCTTAGTAGTAGGGTCCCGTTTTTAGCCTTTGGGTACGGAACCCTAAAAATAAAGAATCTGGTAGAAATTTAGCTACGGTTAGCTATGTAGGTAGGTACCTACTTGTCTTTTCTGATAAATGTTATGCATAACAGGCGGGGAAACCCCGGCGTCAGTTAACTGGGAACCCCAGAGCTTCTTGCAAAATGTTGAAGACAACTAGGGGGCTTTTTAAAGTACCTATCTAAAATACATATCATTAATTAAGTACCCTGACGCTCTCACAGGTGACATTATATAAATAAGCGTTAATCTAAACGTCTGCGATTTTCGAAAATGTAAAAATGTATGTATGTATGTGCAATGTATCCCTTACATTTGGCAATTTTTAGGGTTACGTAGCCAAATGGCAAAAAACGGAACCCTAATGGATTCGTCATGTCTGTCTGTTCGTCCATATGTCCCAGTCACTTTTCTCCGAAACTATAAGAACTATGCTGTTGAAACTTGGTAAGTAGATGTATTATGTGAACCGCAATAAGATTTTCACACAAAAATAGAAAAAAAAAACAAAAAATTTTGGGGGTTCCTCATACTTATATTTTTGTTTCATCAAACCCATACGTGTGGGGTATCTATGGATAGGTCTTCAAAAATGATATTGAGGTTTCAAAAATATATTTTTTCTAAACTGAATAGTTTGCGCGAGAGACACTTCCAAAGTGGTAAAATGTGTCCCCTCCCTGTAACTTCTAAAATAAGAGAATGATAAAACTAAAAAAAATATATGATGTACATTACCATGTAAACTTCCACCGAAAATTGGTTTGAACGAGATCTAGTAAGTAGGTAGTTCTTTTTTAATACGTTATAAATCGTAAACCACAATTTACCAAGTACGGAACCCTTTCTGCGCGAGTCCGACTCGCACTTGGCCGGTTTTTTGCTAGACTCTCAGCCCCCCTTGCCAAGTTACAAACGTTTTGTATCAAATCTCTTTCTACAATCGTTAACACCTTCTATTCGTTTTGTCTGACCACGTGACTTAACATTCAGATATGTCATTCCCATACATTGATTCCTTTTCTACTATCGTTATCGATTGTAGATTGTTAACTTGGCTACAGGTGCTGGTCTTTCCACCAAGAATTTGGTGGGTTAGACCAGCTAGCCTCTAGCTGGTCTAACCCACCGAATTCGTAGCGTCGTCCTTATCTCGTCGCGCTTGTCTGCAGAATTCTCTAGCTGTTAGAGAATTCTGCAGACAAGCGCGACGAGATAATGACGCGTTTTCTTAGAAGTTGTTGTATAAAATATGAAAAGGCGTGTCTTTGGCGTGGCGTCTTACAGTTGGTGTTGAGCGTAGAATGGATTTGGTCTGACCTCCTGATTGAGCTGCGAACCTGCGGCCTCTTGCCATTAATCTTACCAGTAATCATTTTTTTTATAAATAAAGTTATTTAGAAAAAAAACTGTTTCAACATATTTTGTATTTAATATACTCACTTAAATCAATTATATTACGGAAGCTAGACTCTAGCTGGTCTAACCCACTGAATTCGTCGCGTCGTCATTGTCGCGTTTTCTTAGAAGTTGTTGTAAAACTATGAAAAGGCTTATCTTTGGCGTGGCGTCATGCAGTTTGGTGTTGAGCGTAGAACGGATTTGGTCAGACCTCCTGATTGAGCTGCGAACCTGCGCCTCTTTCCATTAATCTTACCAGTAATATTTTTTTGATAAATAAAGTTATTTAGAAAAAAAACTGTTTCAACATAGTTGTTATACTCACTTAAATCAATCAGGTGGGCGTTAGAAAGAACATCTGAGGTCTGAACATTCCATTACGATTATCAATGGACAAAGAAAAAGATTCTATTTGTGTAGAACACAGCGGTAACCTTCCCAGTTCCCACGCGATTAAGTCTCGTGATGACGTCACGAGTTTGAGGTCACGTTATCCTCACAGGGGCGGGTATGACGACAGTTAGCACTCCGGGGATCGGAAATCAGGCAATTAATAAAAGTGGCAGTAATGTATCAAGAAGTGGGTAAATAATGGAAAATTCTAGCTTAAATATTGTTCTTAAAAAACTTTTTTTAATACTATTCCATGTCTACTAACAATGACATAACATAAATATTTATTTCTCTTCCACAAAGGTGCCTTACAAACTATTACATAAAAGTGCAACATTATTTGGTAAATCCTTTGTGGGAGACTGGTATCCTAGGTACTAGGGCATTCTGTTTTTTTTGCAATCTACTCAGGTTAATGCAAAAAATAATCTGGCCGTAATTTTCTCAAGCTGTCGCGATCTATCCATTTATATAGCAACAATAATTTATCATATGAAATACTTAGATATGATGCTGCCCATATATAGAACACCAAACCGTTGTTTCCCCTGAATAAGTTTCTAGCCAACCCCTTTGCGGCAGTTCTGTACTGCAGTAGACATACTACAGCGGCTTCCGCAGGCAAATACTTGAAGCTGGTGGAGTGCTACCCAACCCAGATCATACCAAAACACGCCTTCTACAGGAAATTCATCAAAAAATAACCTGACTTAAAATTAGAACCACATTGACACAATTCGGTATGGCAGGGTTACCTACGCGTTAATAGATACACTTGAACTCTTTCTAGTTGCTGTAATTGGTTCAACTTCAAATTACATGCAAATAACGTAAAAATTCTTTACAACGGGGTCGAATAACTTTGTCCTGTTTGCTCACAAAAATATGTTTTCTCTATTGAATTCTTTTGTCTGTAACGCCCTTAAAGGACGGGCATTCATTTCTTTTTATATATACTTTTTATACCACAACTTACCAACAACTGCTCAAGCTACGCAAGAGTAACAAAGAATGACGGTAACATTTCCGCGAAATATTTTTTCAGTAAAAGTTCTGTTATTGGTATAATGCTTTCCAAAGGCCTTTATTAAAACCACAGACTTTCCAAAAACAATTTTTCAATAGAAGTTCTACTACTTCGAAAGCTTCCCAAAGGCCCTTTATTAAAGGTCCAGACTTCCTCGAAATGATTTCTCAGTAAAGTTTATTCTTCCGCTATACGGCTGACCAAGTGCCTTAATTGGAATCTGAAACGTTTCGAGATTTTTTTCAGTAGCTTTGCTGATACTATAAAGCCTCCCAAAGGGGTTTTATTCATTAAAACCCCATCAAACAATATCAGATCTATCACCCCCACACTAAAAGGGACCATTAACTCCTAGCTTCATTCACAAACGGCGTAGAAATGTAAACAGAGCCGGCCTCGGCATTGCGGGAGTCTCGCGAATCGATACAGCGACCGAATGTCAAGTTGAAGGGGGCGAGGGGCAAGACGAAGGGGCGACTACTGGGGGCAAATGACGTCAGTCAGACGCCCACACCACTCCCGGTGAAGCAGGGCGTGGAGGTAGACCCGTGGAGGAGTGAGAGCGAAGCGCGAGATTTTGTCGCTTTGGATGTAAATATTTTGATTGATTTTCCGTAATTTTTCTTCTATAAGGATCAAGAGACTTAAATCGATGGTAGAGTATGTCTTGTAGTAATTATTATGTCAGGGAATGAAAGAAATGAAGTCGAGGAAATACAGATAATTTGTTGATAGACGAATAGTACTCTAAAACGAAGAGAAAATAGGAAAGCAAATACCAGAATATCACTGCCTCATCAGAACAGTTAAGATTCTGAAATGAATAAATAATGATGCAGTAAAAACAAACTAAATGGAGATAAAATGATACACCCGTAAAATGGTACTAAATATGTTTCAATATTTTAGGCTTATGCCTTAGATCCGGTAAAAACCTTTCAAGGTTGATGGTTTTCACGTATTGCCCCACATTAGAGAAGAATCAATCATTTTCTCAAGGATTTCCATCTCATCCGGCAAAAAGACATAGCTTACACTATCCCACAAGCCTGTATCACAAACTGTAGACTCGCAGACTTTGCCCGACTATGCAAAATGCCAATTATATTTGAACTAGTCCAGCTATGTATTTAATAATAGCCTTATTATTGGATAATATTTACTTTTCTAGCGATAAATTTAAGGAAAATACTGCCATTGCACAGGATAATGATAAGTTTCGCACACGGAAACTCAAAGGTGAATGAAGACGTCACGGGTGACGATCTTTACACCCACTTCAGATTGGACCTTGGACCCAGACGAGATATCTCACGGATTGTATTTGTAAAGATAGGAAAATACATTATTTAAGTCTCAAATACTGCCCGGGTATGATGACAGTTGAGGTGATTAGGGTTGCAGTTATGAGTTGCTGTTTCCATGCTTCTTTGCTAGACGACCACTAAAATCGGCGCGCAGCTGTGGGTCCTCCATGGCACAGCATCTGCTTCACATCATGAGGAGTGAAAGCCTTCATTGCCATAGTCACGACGTGCATCTGCTTAGTTTCTCTCGTTTGTTTTGTGATAAAAGTAGGTAAAATAACCTAATTTTGTCTTTACTAACATAATTTATGCTCTACTAAAACTATCGTTAAGAGGAAATGCTAGCAGAGTACACCGACTAAATTTCTTTAGTAACAAGTAAAATTTAAAATTTAAAAAACCCCCGACACATTTATCTTGCGAAAACATCCCGATTCAAACAGTAAAACGCCCATAACTTTTGAACGGCTGAACCGTTTTTTTTTAAACATAGCTAAGAACACTCTCGACACAATCACCTTTCCAACAAAAAAAACTAAATCAAAATCGGTTCATCCGTTGAGGCGCTATGATGCCACAGACAGACACACAGATACACAGATACACACCTCAAACTTATAACACCCCTCTTTTTCCGCCGGGGGTTAAAAAGTCACAATCCAAGATTTGGCTCTCGCCTATTTCCGGCTCAAGTATTGGACAAATTTAAAAGATATTCCATAAATTGAATTAAAAAGATATATGCTGTGCTTCTATGTTTTTTAACCCCCGACGGGAAAAAAAAAGAGGGGTGTTATAAGTTTGAGGTGTGTTGCTGTGTATCTGTGTGTCTGTCTGTGGCATCATAGCGCCTCAACAGATGAACCGATTTTGATTTAGTTTTTTTTGTTTGAAATGTGATTGTATCGAGAGTGTTCTTAGCTATGTTTGAATAAAATCGGTTCAGCCGTTCAAAAGTTATGCGCGTTTTACTGTTTAGATCGTGATGTTTTCGCAAGATAAATGTGTCGGGGGTTTTTTAAATTTTGAAATTTAATTGTCTTTTTCAATTATAGTTGTCAAATTTGTACACTAATCTCTGTTGACAGCGCAATTTCCATTTAACTTATGCTTCTAGTGTCTTTAAAAGACAAATTCCCGTACATAATATCATGACGAATTTTGTAAAAAAAGTCTGGTTAGAAGACACAGTATATTTCAACAATTCGCAGTTGATGGACTATTACTTATTCCAAAAACGCTAACTCAGTATTGGCTTAATTTGCTTCAATATTGGAGATTAAGGACAGCAAATTAAATTCCCTGTCTCGATAGCAACTAGATATTGGAAAATCGTTAAAACTTGATAGAGTTCTTTTAGGCATGAAATTATAATCTTAGGCCCGAGCGGCTTGGAACTTTTTAGTACAATCAGAAAAAAACTAAAAGCTAGAGTCAAATGGTACTTTGGTGGATATGATGTTGAACTGAGGGCCGTTCATTTGAAGATCTTTGACAGTCGTTACGGTGGTCTTCTTCGTCGGTACACTCTTGTCAGAGCGGTCGTGGTCATCATGTTGCAGTGAGGCGTCGGGTTGCCATAATTTGTTTCACGATGCGACACCATCCGTCTCTATCGGCTAGCTGTTATTCGTGTGCACTCATTCAATGGGCCACCTACTGCAGACTTAATCTGGTTGGTCCATCGCATGGGCGACCTGCCGCGCGCTCTCGTTCCTTCCACTCTACCCTGAACTGCAAGCCACTCGATAGAGTCGTTGCCTCGTCTGGACACGTGTCCAAAGAACTGGAGTATTCTAGCCTGGACTATAGCTGATAGACGCTGCCTGATACCGAAACTCTGTCCACGACACTCAAAGCATTTTACTCCAGCACCACATTTCCAGAGCGTCTATTCTCTTCCTCTTAATGTCTCTCAGCGTCCAGGTCTCTTCTGCGTAGAGAAATATGGGGAACACAAGTGCCCGTATGAGCCGGGTTTTCGTAGCTTTCGTGATATTGTGACTCTCCTCTGACTCCATATTTTCTTCAGCCTATCCATGGTAGACCTGGCCATAGCCATGCGTCGCTAGCGTCGCGTCGTCAGAAACCATAAAATCTGACTCCAGTCTGGCCCAGGAGTATAGCGTTACGCTCTATGTGTAATAAAATTACACATAGGCGTTCACTCTATGTGTAATTTTGGTACTCTCAACTGCATCATGTTGTACACTAAAATTAGACCTCAATATAGTTGTGAAAACGTTAAGCAGATTGATTGAGATGTATTTAAAATGAAAGTAAGGCACAAACGCAAACCAAATCGGTAAGTAAAGTTTGTTTATTGTGCCAACATCGAAATTGCCCGAATCTCATGTTCACAAAACTTCTCTGATGTAAGATAAAAGGCCTACACGTGCAAGAGATTCAACTTATTCCAACCCTGAACTAGAGTTTGACGTAAGCGGATGGTACTTCCACCCCTCGGGGGAGTTGGCAAAGTATCAGGCGGCAGCGGGCTGCGGGGTTGTGAAGCCGGCAACAATCACGCTTTGCCCTTTTCCAGCCTATATTCTAATTTGTATAATAATAATAAAATAAAAACAAAAAGCTTCACTATAATTATGAATACATCATAATTATAGTGAAGCTTTTTGCTTTTTGAAAAATTGACTCGCACACTGTTCCATTGTTGTTGAATTAGGTAATTTACCTATGTTTGCAATATTTGTAAGTAACTATGTGAGAACCATGTTCCTATTTATCAAATGAAGGAATTTACCATTTAGTGCTTATAATACTTTATATCTATATGTAGTAAGTATAGTAGTTCTGGGTGCATCGTTCTCACGTACATGAATTTATTAATGTTTGTATTTATATAAATATTGTAAAAACTATTTTTTTTAAAGAGTAAGTATGGAGTTTCTTGTGTGTTCTTCTCCATAATAAGCTACTTTTCCGAATGCAAGGTAGAATCAATTTTTAATACTTGTAAATGATTGTTAACGTTCAAAAGTGCCGCTTTATGGCCCAGTTGAATTAAATACATTTGACTTTGACTTTGACTATACTTCCGTTGAAACGACGTCATTCGATGCTGGGGTGAACTTGAACGCATGTTACCTATGTAGTTTCCGCGAAGCTCAAAGCATCCCACGTCCATACTAATATAATAAATGCGAAAGTCTGTCTGTCTGTAACCTTTTTATATATTAACGGCGGAAAGGATTTGGATGTAACTTGGCATGCGGGTAGACAAGGTCCTTGAATTTGGATTCAGACATAGGATAATTATTCACAGGTGAAATGGCTGGCAGAACCTGGTACATAGATAATCTTCCGTCTTTTTCCCATGGGGATGTGCAGACAATTTAGAACACTGCTAATCAATCAATCAAATATTTTATTTCAAATAAACCTTAGAGGTACATTTGAATAGACAAAAAAGATGACTCTAGTTGCAAATACGCAAGCGTCAGTAGGTCTCAATGGAGAAGAATTTGCAATTAACTCCACGGACACTCTTTTCCATCAGTTTTAATTACAATTATTTGGTTACATCATTATTGTTGAAAAAGTAAATATATGTGAGAACGAAGTAAAAAGACTTTCACGAAAAAGCGTCTAGAAAACAAACAATTAACAAAATATTCAATAACCGCCCAAGGCGCCCGTTCGCGAACATGGCGCATCGAGCGGCACCACTCAGCTCAACCATCATCAAGGGAACCGAATGATCCAACACATGTGCCACCATCAGAGAGAGCATGACACACTCAAGAGACTTAAGATCTTTATGACATACTTCTTTCCTTTTTTGGTGTACAATAAAGTATGTATATTCTATTCAATTCCTTTTGCTTTATTTACGTTTATAAATCTGAGCCAAAATGTAAGTGGCATTTCAACCATGGACATCGCTGACATCGGATGACACTTGTCTAGAGACTATGTTCATAATTTGTTTTCTGTGTTAAAAGCTCCCGAGGTGGAAAAGGTTGAAATAAATTGAGTGTGATATTATTCATTGTCTCCTATCTTTTCTCACATGCTATAAGTATATGGGGTCAGCCCATCATGTTTTCATCTTCCGTTCTGCCCACTGTGACGGTAACTCTTTTCACAACACTTAATTTTTTCTTCTTAGCGTTTTGTCCTCTCCATGTTTCATTATGAAAAGGTGGATAATTGTGTGTGAGATGTTATTGTGAATGAAAATTAAGTGAACGTTTCGAATGATAAGGTGTCTCTCTCAGGGAAGGGATTGGGAATTTTATATTGCTTCGATCAAAATAAATAAAATATGAAGTCTCATATCATGCTTCTACCACAGCCATTGGTCAATATTGAATTAGTTTTTCATGCCTGACATATTATCGAATGACCATTCCTAGATCAAAACAAACGAAGAAAATGGTACAAGTAATATACCGAAATTCAGAGAAAATTAAAATCTTCACGAACAATAAGAAAAAAAAGCTTCCAATCATATTAATTGACCAAATCGTAGCTTTATCCGTTTTCCTAGCTGAAATTCAGCGCTATTATTATTTCGAGGGGCTTACCAACCTCAAGCTATAAGCGAAGAGCGTTTTATTTCTAACTGAACATTTATGGAACGCAACAACAGGAAGAAATCTGTACGTTTTGTATTCTGTTTTTAATTACTGTTTATAAGCAGACAATAGTATGGTTAAATTCGTCATTGTGAAGCTATCAATAAAATTAGTCATAAACAAAACTGTCTGTAGCGGAAAACTTTGCGGTTTTCCTTGTTGTTGTTTGAAATATTATATTTTTCTTAAAACATAAAAATCTCCAAATATAACCATTGACAACTGACATTCAAAGGCAATAACCCTCTCATGTCTCATTATGAGAAATATCTGCTTCAGAATCCCTTTCAAATTTCCCCTATTTGCCCATAACTTAAACCCACTATACCTCTATATCGATCCGCTACAAGCATGAATGGCATTGACGTCACTGGCTTCGGGGTGGGACGCGCGGGGTTTGTCGGCTATGCCAGGGGTGCAGCCTTGAACTTGCTGCATCGATCCCGCCCGCAGTCCTACACCCCTGCACTTGAACGTGAACGGTGCTGAACTGCTCTCGGTCCGGGCACGTTCAAGAACAAATGGATGACGTTCCGCGAGCAGGAATCTTTTTGAATTTAGAATGGTTTTGAAAATTATTTTTCAGATTCGTTCAAGAATTAATGAATGACGTTCCGCGAGCGGGAATTATTTTGAATTTGGAATGATTTGTGATTTTTATTTTTTCTGGATTGAGAAGGTCGGATAGTCAGGCGCCATGTTAAATGCTTTTATGGATGTATTCTGCTAGACTAGAAGCTAGCCCACCAGTTGGAAAGGCTAAGAAGATGGTGTTTGAATTATTCTTCAACTTCGTCAGCCTTTTTTAATGTTCCGACTGCTGGGACACAGGCCTCTCTGTGAGAATGGACCGTAATCCACCACGCGGGCCCAATGGGGGTAGAATTATTCTTTGTTTTTGTTAATTGAAAAAGGTGTGGACAGAGATACAGGAAAAGTTAGGAACTTAGCTTTTATTGTAATGCCAGATTTTTATTTTATTTTTTTATTTGTTATGGGTTTGCTCTTGACTCTAGTCTAAGTCATAGGTGACAGACAGAGTCGACGATGGAGTGAGCTTACCCAGAAGAAGCCTGTTCACTCTAACTTTAAAGAGATTCGGGTTGAATGCGTTCGGAAAAAGGTCAGTTTTGCTTTTTTTTCCGTTTTCCGTTGTAGGAAAATGGCAAAAGTTATTTTCCCGTTTTATGTTGGCAACAATGGTTCTATTTATAACGGCAATATTATATTTAGACTGTGATAATTGTTCTGTGTGAGTTCTTTCCGTGGAATTATTTCTATTTTTGGGTTTACGTAATACTGTGTTTTGGTTTGAGGGGTGTGGTTCATAAAAGTGTAGTCTTTGTCAAAGGGTGGGGTAAAAACACACATCTTTCGAATGGTTACAATGGTTGAGTCATAAATGAGTACGAGTCATTCTATTATAATTATATACCAAAGTGGTGTGGTCTATTATTATAGCTATTGTGTTTTAGCAAGCAATAACGGTCATTGACCTACATTTATTAAAGACATAAACCATCCTAAGTCCACATTCTTCGTGAACCTAAACATTTTTACTCAGTTTGTTTTTTTTTTTTTGTTTGGTTGCCAACCACAACAAAAATCTTCGCTTTTCACATAACCGTCTTCTCCAATGTCCCACTCACCGCACTGACTTCATTCACTGTTCAGTCTATTTCTCTGTGGAATGCGCTTCCTCAAGACATCAGGTTGGCAACCAATCGATTGGCATTCATAGTGAAAGCTCGAGAGCATGTACGTAAGAAGTTGGCAGTAGTATCGTCACAGCGATAATTTTCTCCATTTATCTGCTACCACTAATTGTTTAAGTATATTCGTGTATTTAGTTTATTCAGTATACATGTTTGAGTATCTATTGTATTTATAGTATGTATGTATAGCTTTGTATTTGAACAAACCTACCTTAGGTATCATTTTTAACTTTAAATATTGCACCTACCACTATTTGTCTCTGCATCACCCAAAGGTCGACAGGTAGAACCGCCTCTGTACGTTTGTGTGCATGAAGTATTATATAAATAAATAATAAATAAACGAAAAGCCTTTTCTGCGTAGCATTTAATAGCATTTATTATTCGGGTGCCCACGCAGAAAATTAGGAAAAGGGCATATTGACATGCTAAAACGAAACAACTATAGTGAAAAACAAAACACGAAGAAAAATTCATAATGCGAACCACTTAAAAAATCTACACACGAGTTATTTCGGAACTGTGTCAGCCATTGACCAACAATGACAAATGATATAATTATATACCTTCTTCGTCATACGTTCGTCATGTCATTCGTCATTCGGTGACGGCGGACGCGTCATACCGTCGTCATGACAAAACTGACGTCACTCGATAAGATAATTTGAAGCGGAAAATTGAGTGTCATTTGTTTTATTTTTTGTTGTGTATCATAACATTAGACCTGCTCTTTAATGACTTAGGCAGAGATATTAGTATTTTGCCAGTTATGTTTGAGTCCAAGTATTTATTCGTGCACCTCACTGTGAGGGGGCAGGTGGGCCGTAATCCATCACGCGAACCTAGTGCGAGTTGATGGATATCACATACAATTCTTTCACAAACCGCCCGGTTTTCAAACTATAGGGTACTGCCAAGAATTTCTTAAAAGAAAAACCCGAGGACCACTTAACCAGCTCGGCGATAGACAATGGGATTCTAGGTTCGATCAATCTCAGCATGGGCTAAGAAGGCATATCATCGAGGCAGTAGTACCTAGAAGCAGTCGAGGTGTATTGTAACAAAAAATGTTTATGTTATTGTGGTTTTTGTGGTTATAAAAGGGAAATTATTAAATGGGTGAAAAAATATAGTGAATGGGCGACTATTATACCAAATAATTTATCCGGTTTGAGTAATATCTTTTAGGAGGTTTTTGATAGCTGCGGTAATTATATTGTTACATACTGTACTTGTATTTTGGGGTCTATTTTATCATAGTTATTATTTTTTTGAAAATAGCAGAACAAGCACGGGAGTTTGGGTGTGTTCGTGTTTCCAACGAATTAGTCCAAGAGCGAGCGAAGCGAACTCAGGAAGTCAGGAACTCAGGGCACCCCGACACGGATAGATTAGGTACGAAGGAGATGACGGGTGCTGGAAGTGAGCGAGCAAAGCTCCGTTGACAAAATTTTATTCTCAAGTCGCTGTGTTGAACATTTGTATTCGCTTCAATGATATTCAAATAAACAGATATGTTATGAGCGCGCGCATTGTGAAGACTCGAATAGGTCACAATTGTGACCTTTAGTCTTTAGTTTATGTCACGCATGGCGAAGAGCGATAGGCTTTGTTGAAACAAAAACAAAATAAAAAAAATGCCATGGTGTATTGTAATTTATTTATTTATTGATTAAAATAAATATTTTTTAATGTCACACGAATGAAAAGTGTGTATGTGTGCTGCCGCTGCTGCGCGGAACACTTTTTTTCAATTGTTTTGTGAGTGTATAACGCATCTGTTTATTTGAATATCATTGATTCGCTCACTTAGTATTTCAGTAGATTCAGTATTTTTGACACCTATAATTTGTATTTATTTTCGCTCATTTAAATACTATTCTTATAAAAGTACCTTCTTTTCTACCTACCTAGGTAAGTATGCACTGCATTTTAAATCTATAAAAATGGCGTCATAACTTCACAAGTGCGTCAGCTGTGCTGTTCCCGTGTCAACAAAATAATTTTTAGACGAGAGTTTTGGTAGCAGTCGTGTGCATGGGGAAACATATACTTACCTAATATTATTGTGGTGTTTACTGTAGGTTATATACTCAATAGGTATTGGCTACTTTGGGAAAACCTTCATTCATTACTACATAGTATAGTTTGTTAATTTTGTTTGAATTGGTTTGGGAAAAGTATAGTAGGTTTTAAACCTAAAATATAACTACATTTTAAGTTTTATACGTCAGTCGTTGGATTTAACCATTATTGAAATACTAGCCGTTTACAGTGACTTATAAACGTTACGGGCTTATTCCCGCGATGTCGCTGCTTTAGCCTATATCACGAGACCAGAGGAATTTTCAGGAATAAAAAAAAAAAAATATTTCAAAAATTTGTATACTTTTTCAGTAAATCTTAAATGGTAAAAGTGATGTACAAAAGGAAAACAGAATGTAAACAAAAAATTACAAGCAAAATCTCAAATTAAACAAGATGAGACTTGAACTATAACTAAAAAAATATACTAAGAAACTTAGAGAATATATCCTAAAATTTTGGGTGTGAGTGTGAGTATGCATGTGAGTGTACGTATGTGTGTGTGCGTGCGTGTGTTTTTTTTTCCAGCTCATAAAAATAATAGTCTATGACACTCAGCTAGAGTGTTGCTTAATATCGTCTTTCGTAAACGGATCAGTGATTTTAGAGGTTACCTTTTCAAACATATTTAAAAAAAAATACCTCTTTATAATATTGGTTCAGTATATTCATGATACTTACCTACTCTAATTTGATAGATTGATGATAATAAGACATACTATTAACCTATTTATGCCAGGATAGTGGAAGTTTTTTTACTATGGTTGTCATATTCAAATACATTTGGTATCCCTATTATATTTATAATCAGTCTGTTATTATAATTAGTACCTGGGCAACCGAGCTCTGCTCGTGTGAAAATAGAGAAAACGAGGTTTTCTAAAAATGAAACCTAGCTAGATCGATTAATCGCCGAAATCCCCTGCTCATTAAATTTCATTAAAATCGTTGGAGCCGTTTCCGAGATTCAGATTATATATATACAAGAATTGCTCGTTTAAAAGTATTAGATATACCTACCTTGAGTTTGAGTACCTAGCACAGAGATGATATAATTAATTAGGCCTTTAACCATGAAGACAAGTGATGCAATTAAATTACTAGATATATATTTTTTTTATTTAAAGAGATTGCATGTAGCTGAGATGAGAATGTTGAGATGGATGTGCGGAGTGACGAGAATGGATAAAGGAAGTTTGAAAGTGGCGCCAGTGACAGAAAAGTTGAAAGGAAACCGTTTGTCCTGGTATGGTCATCTGATGAGGAGGGATGAAACGCATGTTACTGAAAGAGTTATGAATATAAATGTGGATGGATGGAGAGGGAGAGGAAGACCAGAGAAAAGATGGATGGACTGTGTGAGGAAGTGATATGAAAGAAAAGGAAGTCAGTGATAGCGCGACGGGCGACAGGACGATATGGAAGAAGAAAATGTGTACCGCCGACCCCAAGTAACATGGGATTAGGGCAGGAAGGTGATGATGTATAATTTATTTTTATCCGACTGTCGACGGAGGGTAATGTGTTTATCAGCCTATGTATGTATGTTTGTTCCTATGTGGCATTCTGGAGACCAAATGCGTTGACCGACTTCTTCATGATTCTTACGTCAATCGATTCGTCTTAACCTTGCGAGTGTCACTGGCTATATTAAAATTGGAAAATAGAAAAATGGCGGATTTTGGGCGTCATATTGTGGGGACCAATTCAAATCTCAACAAACATCTGGTTTTGGTCAGCCAGCTCGCTTATCCTCCGACTGCATGGCATGATGTTCTGTTTGTTTACCTCTTTTTAGTTCGTTTCTTAAGCATTTCAAATTAACTTTGTTATTTATAATCTGCCTTCTTATACCCAGTTATATTTATTTTAATTAACTTTTTTTGAAAGTGCTACTTTAGTTTATTTGAACACCTTTATGGATTTTATCAAATGTCATAAACGTAAATGCATGCGTTATCAATGCAATGTATGTTATCACTTCAGATATTTTTATAAGAGCCTTGATAATTTTGTGACTTTGTTTTTTATTTCGCACAATTTATTTCCCAAGCTCTAATTGTATTCCAAAGTGTACAAACCTAGTACAGGGTGTTTTTATAAATAACTAGCTGAACCTCGCGGTTTCACTCGCATCTTTGATTACTACTCCGCTCCTATTAGTCATAGCGTGATGTTTTATAGCCTATAACCTTCCTCAATAATCGGGCTATCGAATAGTGAAATAATTTTTAAAATCGGACCAGTAGATCCTGAGATTAGCGCGTTCAAACAAACAAACTCTTCAGCTTTATAATATTACTAGCTGTCCCACGCGGCTTCGCTCCCGTCAACTGGCTACCTACCTACCCATCAACCCTACCTACTCTACATACATGATTGTTGTGTAATTAAACCGTTTACGCAGCGCACGCAACGGAAGCTCTCAAAAAGGAATAATTTTGCCCGTTTTTGCAACATTTTTCATTTATGCTCTGCTCCTGTTGGTCGTAGCGTGATGTTATATAGCCTATAACCTTCCTCAATAAATGGACTATCCAACACAAAAAGAATTTTTCAATTCCAACCAGTAGTTTCTGAGATTAGCGCGTTCAAACAAACAAACAAACAAACAAACAAACAAACAAACAAACAAACTCTTCAGCTTTATAATATTAGTATAGATATTATAAGTATAGATTAAGCCTAAGTATCATCGCAAAATTTACAGAGGCAAAGATGACAAAGATAGAGGTGAGATGGAAAGACGACAAAGTCAAAACGGCAAGTAACCATTTGGGCAAGATCAGGACTTACAGAACAGCAATTGGAGGAGGCTTTTACCGCCAGAGGCGACCACGGAAACCACAGACAGCGGAAATATTAATACACAACACTAACAAATATAGTATTTTGGTATTTATACTATTATTTTTATTATATACTATTTTTATGTTAGTTAAGGTTTACAGTTACCTTTCCTTGTATTTCTACACACTGTGTCTATGTTTCTTATCCAACTCTCCTATCGCAGGTCTGCTGGAAGAAATTTCTCTAGAAATAAGCAGCACCTTTGTGCTCTTCTATCTTTATATGTATTTTCTCTTTTAAGTCTTTTGTGTGTACATAAATAAATAAATAATAATAATAAATATTAAGTAATTTTTTTATTTATTTTACTAACATACTAACATAATTTAAACAGATTTTGAGTTTAACCATGATTTAAGTGAATAGAATGTTGTGTTGTGTTGTGTTGTTGTCCATTTGTTGTAAAGAATCAATTAAAGGTATTTTTCATTTTATATTTTTATTTAATTATGATCGCTAAACAAGCTGTTAGAGATGATTTGTAGGCAAGTCTATATGTATTTTACTTAAATACACAAGATTTGAAGACGGTGGGAAGCTGGATGCGAGAAGTAACGTGCAACGTGGCGTCGCTTGGGAGAGGTCTATGTCCAGCAGTGGACGTTTTTAAGTAAAACATTTTACTGAATTTGCGAAAATGATTAATTACATAGCTATACCAGTCATATAATCAAATCATTTCTTCAAGAATGTCATCATGTGAATCACAAAGTCTTAATAAAATAATTAAAATAAGTAATCGGGCAATGAGTCATTTAATAGCGTCTACTTTTTGATTATGTGATTCATTTTTTATCACTACTGCTAGGTACATTTTATTTTTCCTTCCTCAATAATCTCTAGTAGCTGTTAAAAGAACTGTTTCTAGAAATATAACTTACTTACTGACATAGCAATCGGAAGATCCGGGAAAAATAAATAAAAAATACATTTATTTAAATTAGGAATAGAAATAGGATAGATTCTATTTATTTGACACAGACAAGAATAATAAAAAAAATATTATCAGAAACACTGAACGTGCCTTTAGACTGAGCAATTTGGACGTCACAATTAACAAATGATCTATGTGCCTTTACCAATCCTAGTGTGTTAGCTGGGAAGAAGTGGCGAAAACAGGTACCCAGCAACTAGCAAAAATGTAGTAAGCTACTACTCCAGGTAACTCCAGGAAATACGGTGGCAAAGTGATCACATGTTGCCGTGCACCGTGAGGCTCAGGGGATATGCTCTTTCAGTCTTCCCAGGGATGTGCCCTAACAGGCGTTGCTCAGACGGGGGCTCTGGGTTGGTCTTTTGAGAGGGCTCGGTGGGATTCTACATGCTGATGGTGATTACTGGGGTGGTTAGAGAGATAAAAAGTCCCAAACTCCCTGGTCTCTCCCCCATAAGTCCAGGCACCTTTTAAAAGTTGCCGCCTTCAACAAAAAAAGGTCTTGATTAAAATAAATGCGAAGGATGACTAAATTACTGAGGAACGAATTTTTTGGGCTGCCTCCAAATGGCATTCCTACGTGTATTATATGAGACATAGTAGTTATTTATTTATTGACTTGGTTTATGTAGCAGAACCTCTGGACCATAATAATAATGTTGTCATATTCGATTTCTTCGCCAATACAAGCGTCAAGCAGTAGGTACTAACACCAATCAAGCTGCCTAACCTTTTTTCCCAATTATGTTGGGGTCGGCTTCCAGTCTAACCCGATTTAACTAAGTACTAGTGTTTTACATGGAGCGACTGCCTATTTGACCTCCACAACCCAGTAACTGGGTAACACGGTACCCCTTGGCTAGACTGGTGTCAGATCTCAAGCTTCTGACTACTCGTAACGACTGTCAAAGATCTTCAAATGACAGCCGGGACCAACGGCTTAACGGGCTTTCCGAGGCGCGGAGGAATCTCGGTATGTTGAAATGGTCACCCATCCATGGACCGACCTCGTGAAGCGTTGCTTAACCTTGATGATCGACCTGTGCAGCTGTTATTATTTATCAACGTACTCCTCGCAGTAGTTAGGTAGTAGGTAGGGCTAACACCATTGCATAAAATACATACATACGTACAACACAAACCTTTTTTTAAGGGGGGAGGCTGAAACTACAATACACCTGCTACAATCCTTACAAACCCCTTTTGGTCGCTTACACACGCCAAAACTTCAAAATTTTCCTCCGCCGTATCGTTCCGGTTTTTCGCACGGCGCGCAGTCTGTTGTTCTTTTTTATCAAACACCGAGTGTTGCGCAGGCGTCGATTGCGATGCGCACGTCGCTTTTGTCACGTAGGCGAGCCCTTCGTTAGCCACTGGTGTTTTGACTAATTGAGGTATTGTGAGGTCAAGGAAATGAGTTGTTTGTGAACGTAAATATTGTGGTTTACAAAAGTTTCTTTGATATTTATTAAACATCATTACGTGAAGTGAACACGTAGATTGATCACTTATGTCTACGAAAAATAGTCTTATATCTCCTTCCTGCTTTTCAGTATTTTCATACAAAGTGATTGTTTTTTCGTAATTTTCTCAAAAATTTAAATCGCCGACGTCACCCAAGCTTTATGGGACTGGGCCAACCATGATAGCCGCATGTTGAGCCTGTCATGGGTTTTACCCACAACCACAATGACTACAATGTGGGTCCCGGAAAATGTACGGCGACATCGCAGCAGACCCAGGCGAAGATGGCGAGATGAACTTGACACCTACAGAAAAGACTGGTCTACACTCCCCCAAAACCGGGCGAAGGAAGAAAGGAGCGCTTATGGTGCAGTAGGATAATTCAGGTTGAAAATATAAATCTCGAAGTAATCTTCGTGAAATCTATTTGTATGTCTCTTTAGCACTATGCTTCTGTTTCTACGCTGGCTTAAAGCTCATGTACAGGCTAATGCCAAGATGAGAGAAGAATGAGAACACAGAAAAACTAAAGCTACACCCCACATAGAATATAGAAAAAAAAAGACTCATGTCTATGAATTTCCCAGCTTTCCCAGATTTAATATAGGCAAACGAGTGGGTGTTTTATTCAGAGTATAAATTTCTGCTTACACCTAAGATGAATAAGAAATCGATATGTGTTTTTTTAAAATTTATTGTAACACATATTTTTAACATATACAATGCAATTGAATATTCTACAAAAATAACACGCCTATATGCCTATATACAAAGGGAAGAGAGCAAAGGGCTCATTGTGGTTAAAAAAATGTCCACATCGATGTCAATGGGAAACGAGCCCAGAACGCTGGCAACATTGCCACGTTGGATGGCAATGCTGATGATTCTTTGACCGAAGGAAAGGCTAGCCCTCTGGTCACGTAAAAAGTCGAAGACATATACATGTTGTTAATTTTCTCGAAACTTTCAAAAGAAAATATGTTATAGTCTCACATGTAAAATGTTATCGAGTCTTTAAAATATTTTCCCACGAACTCACACGCCACATTTTATCAATCGCAAGTACTTACCTACAATGTACCTAAAACATTAATCACTGATATCACTTGATATTGAACAAAAACGCGTGTTTTTTGATAAGGAAGGTTCTAGTTAAAAGTAGTTTTTGTTCCAAAGACATTTGGAAACGATAATGTTGACGGATTGATATCAGGCTGAGTAATAGAGGATGTGGCGAAATGATTTACGTACTCTGTAAAGTCGGTTGAGACATTTTATCAAAGAACGAATGATCATCTTACAGCCCTTGTCCCATGGTGATACATTTAAAAGAGAGTTACCGCGGCCTAAGCAACTGAAGACACACGGGTGGGTTTTAATCAGTAAAAGTATGACACGCGCTCCCGCTTATTCCTGAGCGGGAGAAGTCATTGGATGATTTGCAACCACAAAAAAAATAAAAAGGCCTTGTCCCATGTTAGTAACTTCGGCGTAATATATCATCATTTCAGCCGAAAGACGTCCACTGCTGGACATAGGCCTTCCCAAAGTGTCGCCATATCGATCGGTCCTATGCGTCTTGCATCCAGCGGATTCCCTCAACCTTAACTACGTTGTCGTGTCGGTCCGTCTAGAAGAATGCCTTCCAACGCTGCGTCTTCCGGTATGTGGTCACCATTCCAGAAATGTTCAGCCCTATCGACCATCCTTTCTGTGAACAACGTGCCCTGCCCATTGCCTCTTAAGTTTAGCAATTCTTCGGGCTCTGTCGGTAATACTAGTTCTCTTGCAGTTATCTTCATTTCTGATTCAATTATGCAAGGAAACTCCGAGCGTTGTCCTCTCCATTGTCCTATAAGTGTTTTTTTGCCTTCAGACTAGGTCCATTGTAAGCGACCACTTTAGGTTACTTAAGAGATGATACCGCAACATGTGTGTGGTACGGCTACGTAGCAAGAGTAAGTTTAGTTAGTTAGCTGTGTAGTTTCCATAACAAAATATTAAAAATATCAAGACGATGCTTTTGTTTTGTTCTGTGCTTAGTCCAATATAACATTACTAATTCTCCATAGAAAATGGAGAATAGGAGATATAACCTGGATAAGCCTAACTCAGGAGACTGGTGATTCTTATGAGCAAAGAGAGGCAAGGATACAGTGGGTTTCACCTGTGATGTAATGACGTCTCCTGTGATCACCACTGGCTGTATGATGAACTGCATTTTTTTGGAGTACTTATACGATAAGATCCTGTAGCCGTTTTTTGTTTAGTTATAGCATGAATTTGGCGATAATAAAGAAAAAAACATTCCCTGATAAACAAATTTATAACATAATATTATGCCTTTAACATAAACTTTATTTGAACTTACAATTCTGAGTCAAACCGTAGTTATATCACAGTTTCATAATTATGTAAGGACCTAATATTACATCTTTTCATTTCTTTCTAAATCCAATAGGAAATATCCCAAGATTACCTGATGATAACGAAAACTAATATTATCCACGTAGGTATAGGTACTCAGTGATCAGCCTCAAAACACAATCGCATGCGTGCTTCTATATCTAGGGATTAGCAACTCCTGCGCAAGTGTGGGTGTGCCGATAGCTCACTTATCTGATAAGAACAGCTGTGGTATCAGGACACGTGACTCCAGCTGATGTATAGACGAGGTTCCAAGAGACTTACCTACTGATGTAAAAACGCGTGTGTATGACATGCAATAGGGAAATAATGAAAGGTAACGAAGAAAAAATTGAGAACGTCTTCCTTTTTTGAAGTCTGTTAAAAAGAGTTTGCATGTATTGTGGTCTATAGTTTAAGCCTAGGAAAGTTTGGCTCTGGTGTCACATTCAAAATATATGTGTCTGTGAGAGGAAATGGGCCGTAAGCCACCACGCGGGTCCAGTGCGGGTTGGTGGATGTATCATGTCTTCAAGCTAGTACTTACACGTCTCAAATTATTCGTTTCATATGGTGATAAACCGACAAAAAACCATGGTTAATCCTTGGGACGGGAAGTGATTCTTTTAATTTCAGGATCGAAGAAATGATTAGGTATTCTAACACAGAGTTCCTTTAAGGAATCCGTAACCCAGATTGAGACTGGGCCTAAAACTTTAGTTGAAGCGATTTTAAGGGACATAATATTGGGTGACATTTATGGATGTAATTACCGAACAATATATACATAAGGGAGCCATGCAAAAACAACCAATCCAATGGCTATGAAATATTCAAAAGAAACAAGCTAAAAATTACTTTTCATTAACAAATTCATTCCATCGCTGTCAATGTGCGAAGGGTCTAACGGCCAGCATTACCACGTTCGATGGCAATGCTGATTCTTTGGCTAAAAAACTAGGCCAGCCATTGCTGCAGTTTGTTCATATTAATGAAACAAAAAATGATAAGCATGTTCGAAATTCAAATACACAATAGAAAATTCGAATTAAGAATCTGCTTAGCATCGAGATTTTCATAAACAATGCCCTAAATTTTATTTGTAAAGCAGCCTGTACATTTTAAATGACGTTTCGTCATTGTTTTCTATTTAGTCTTTTGTTTCCGTTTAGTCATTTCTGATATTGTTGATATAGTAAAAGATATTGGATGCAAATTGCCAGTCATTGGTATTGGTTCTAATCCTGTTGATACATTGTATAGCTGACATGCTTGTTGTTCGTGATATCCAAGGTCTAGCAGACTTTTTAGGCACTAGAGTAAATTATTTACATCTATTTCTGAACTGGCAACGCACCTATGATGCTCAGGTATTGCAGATTTCCATATATACTGCTGAAACGGGCCATCTCTCCGTTAGAGGGAACCGTAATCCACCACTCGGGCCCAGTACCCTTGGTGGCCCTACACATCGGATGTGAAGGCATGGTTGTCATCCAATAATATTCAAAATGAAGGTATTTGGTTGGGGCGATGCCAATCTGGTCAGGATTAATGCTGCTAATACCCAGGCGTGTTTTTTTTCCGCAAAAAAGAGCCAACTTCAACCGGCTCCAACTTTCCGAAATGTGACCGTGCCAATAACGGACCATCTTGAGCTTCTTGGCGTTACTTTGACATCGACTCTCAATTTTGGCCCTTACATTGAGGCAAAAGCTCAGCTGGCTGCCAAAAAGTCGAGGATCCTTGCAAAGGTGAGAAAGTACTTCACGCCGGAACAGCTGCTCAACTTGTATCAAGAGTAAGTTCGATCATACATGGAGTACTGTTCTCATATCTGGGGTGAATCTGCCAAATACCAGCTTGGTGCACTGGAGTCGATCGAAAAGCGGGCCAAGAGGCTCATTGGCGATGAAGCACTGGTCATGACAAAGCTCCAGAGCCTTGAACATCGTCCGTCGCCGAGTTGCCAGCTTAAAAAAAAGCTAAGGCGTGGAATTCCCTGTTGGAGTCTGTTTCCCGACAGCTACAATCTAGGGGTCTTTAAGTCAAGAGTGAATAGGTTTATTCTATTTTCTAGGCAAGCGTGATTCACCACACGTCGACCACATCATCGCTTACCATCTGGTGAGATAGTGGTCAAGCGCGAGCCTATAGAGTATATAATAAAATGGGTTATTCACAGTACTGGTAGAAACGACTTGTCTCTATCATATGGTCGAGGTTTTGTAAGTTAAATTTATCAGAGCTGGTTTCCCTATCAACACGTGGTTGTGATTCATATCCTCATTCGAAACTTATGCATATGATACGATATGATAAAAATGTGTTAATGGGGAAAACCTTTTTAATGTGTAATAAATTAATTAAAAGATTCGATATCGATTCGATTCTAATAATATTAGTGAGATTTATTCAAACATTATTGTTACATTACCAGTACTGTTACCACAATTTTCTTTTTTTTTTTTTTTTCTTCCAACTATGCTTTAATTTCATCACAATCACACTAAAAACTCAGTACAAAGCGAGTCTTTAATGCTCTAGAGCAATAAAAATGTATGAAATTTCATTATTGCACAGTTTATTTTTTAATCGCACCAAAAGGTGCCAATCTCAATGGATTAGCTCTATTCAGCCAGCCGATATCAATACATTTTTTTTTTACGTACGTATTATTCACTGACCTCTATCATACAAGTACGCTGGACTACATATTATCGATGACAAAATGAAGACATTTGATTATCGCCATTTTGGCGCTGATAGCAACGTGAAATAACGTGAGAGTCGCATGGAACTAATAATAGAGATGGGACACAGCTTTCGGTAAAATACTTTTATGGGTTTTATCGATCGTGAGAATAATTTAATACGTAAGAGAAAAAAACCAGTTATATTTATTATTATTAATTTTTAAGTAATAGAATAATTGCTGTAAAGGTTACTAAAAATATTTTCAGTCAGATTGCAAGCTATAAACTAGTGGATAGCGTGCTAGTAAAGTTATAGCGCATTACTGTCAGATCAGTGAGATTTAAATATGGGATTAGGCTAACAACTTATCCTAAAAACTATCACATTTGAGCAAGTATCTCCTCGCTCAAGTACACTAGTTGTAGGCCCATCGGATTCGTGAAGGGAACATCATTTATATAATAATAATAATAAATGAGATGGATAATCATTTACAACGGACGTATTTCTCGCTATCATCGCTGAGATCCTGTCTCTGTAGTGTTAAGGTGCAAATAAGAGTGGTATCGCATTCCAGCAAGGTGAAGACTTTAACTCTGTTTCAGATGCAGATAATAAATTATTTGACTTCAAAACATTTGTTAATTAATTATAACTATCATTATATTATTCTAGAATGAATTCCAGGCTCAGGAACGTGGTGATTGGTACAAGTGAGAGGCCTGTGCTCAGCAGTGGGCGAAGTCGGGCTGTGGATGATCATGATGATGATTCCAGAATTTAGTATTACACATCGCTTTTGAACATATTATTACTGATTATTAGGCATTCATATACCTAACATTCATCACCAATACCAATATGAGATATTTAGTTCCAACATACTACGAGCAATACAGTAAATGAGTGATACGCCTTGCCAAGACTACTATTTTGATATTAGTGTAATTTTAAAATATCACTAATACTGATATATTAGTTACAATATTATAATATTTCCAGTCAAATATATTAGTATTACCTAATTTTTAGAAATATCGGTAGTATCCTATCTCTAAATGTGTCAATTTTAGTTCCTGATACGCTCGAGCGGGGCGCTTTGAATCAGCACAAAAATCAACTGTCATTTAATATAGTATATTTAGTCCAGCGTACTTGTATGATAGAGGTCAGTGGTATTATTCGTTTCTATCCTACTTGTTCCAAATTTAAAAAATGATTGCTGCTAACTCTGATTTAAGAAATGAAACAAATATAAAAAAGTGATTTGGCGGGAACTTTGTTAATTTTGCTTGACAATATTTTTGGAAACGATAAAGTGTGATACTATCTGATTTTGAGTGCTTCGGCTTCGAATTAAAATGGAATCATCTAGCGACACATTAACTCCGGAAAACATTATAAATGAAGCCGACAGTGTTATAGAAAATCATTTAATTTCAATAATTAAACTTCTATTTTAACTGTTTGATATGAGTTTCTTTTATCTACTATTCCTATAGGTAATAGTTGAAAGAAAAGCAGATTATGCACCTCGCCTTAAGTATTTTATATTGCCCTCGTGCCTTTAGATTAGAGCCCTCGCTAACGCTCGGGCTCTAAATCAGGCACTCGGTGCAATAATAAATTACTTTGTGCTCGATGCAATAATCTACTATTATTTTATTTGAGATGGGTTTGCTCTTGACTCTAGTCTAAGTCATAGGTGACAGAGACAGAGTCGACGATGGAGTGAGCTTACCCAGAAGGAGCCTGTTTACTCTAACTTTAAAGAGAACTATTGTTGTAACATTATTGTTTGAATAAATCTCACTAATATTATTAAAGGTGAGAGATTGTGAGTTTTTATGTTACTTCTTTACGCTCAAACGGCTGGACGGATCTAGATGAAATCAGACGCAGAAATAGATCATAGTCTGGAATAAAATACGACATAAACGCCGGTGAAGCCGCTGGTAGAAACTAGTTGTGAATAAGCAGCAGGAAAAAACTGTTAATGTCATATTCTCGCTTAACAAAAAAAAAGATAAAGTTTATTACAGTACCATCGTATAGGAAAATACACACTTTACTGTAAATGTATTAAAGAATTATACAATCGTCGTTGGTCTAATGGTCTTAACCCCTTGAGTGCCTTAAACGTGAATCACAATGTTTTTTAGTGTCTCGGTAATTACGGCAGTCAACTGGCCGGTTCAACTGTTGAGCCTTATGGGTGAGTATGGGGTTTTATTTTTTCTAGGAGAAATGCTCATACAAACTGCGCTACCACGAGGAGGTAGCGAACTTGGACGGTTCAACTGTTGAGCCTTATGGGTGAGTATGGGGTTTTATTTTTTCTTGGAGAAATGCTCATACAAACTGCGCTACCACGAGGAGATAGCGAACTGGACGGTTCAACTGTTGAGCCCTATGGGTGAGTATGGGGTTTTATTTTTTCTTGGAGAAATGCTCATACAAACTGCGCAACCACGAGGAGATAGCGAACTGGACGGTTCAACTGTTGAGCCTTATGGGTGAGTATGGGGTTTTATTTTTTCTTGGAGAAATGCTCATGCATACTGCGCTACCACGAGGAGATAGTGAACTGGACGGTTCAACTGTTGAGCCTTATGGGTGAGTATGGGGTTTTATTTTTCTTGGAGAAATGCTCATGCATACTGCGCTACCACGAGGAGATAGTGAACTGGACGGTTCAACTGTTAAGCCTTATGGGTGAGTATGGGGTTTTTTTTTCTTGGAGAAATGCTCATACAAACTGCGCAACCACGAGGAGATAGCGAACTGGACGGTTCAACTGTTGAGCCTTATGGGTGAGTATGGGGTTTTATTTTTTCTTGGAGAAATGCTCATGCATACTGCGCTACCACGAGGAGATAGTGAACTGGACGGTTCAACTGTTAAGCCTTATGGGTGAGTATGGGTTTTTTTTTCTTGGAGAAATGCTCATGCATACTGCGCTACCACGGGGAGATAGAACAGTTATGTGGGACTCCAACCACAGACATAAATCTAACTAGATGCCGCGTTTGTATGTACTTCGAGTGCCAAAAACGGAGTTAAGTTACCATCAATGATCGTAATCTGAGCTTTTCAATTAGCATTCTCGGCACCGGAAATACACCGAAATCTAGAAAAATGCCTTGTTATTATTTTGCTGTAAAGAATATATAGAAAAAGTTGGCTGAGGCATTGGAAATGTTTTCTTTCATTGCTAAGTAAATTTGTTTTTAAATTGTTTGTGAAAAAGTGGCACGCTTGGTTTTCATACAGATGAAGGGACTTGCGTTATCTATTATGTGACTTCAACCCACTAAAACTCCACGGTGTCCTCCTGTGCCGCTTATGGCGGGCACACCGGCACGCCTTATCACTCTACTGTGAGTATGAGGGTTCGATTCCCAAGTTGGACAAATTAATATTGGATTACTATTTTTTTTTTTTTTTTCATTCTGTATTCTCTCAGTAGTAGCCTTGAGCCTGGATAATGACAATAGGGTCAACCTTAAAAAGTCTTTAAAATACCTTGCGAAATGTGTGTATTACAGATACACTTCTACCCAATCCTTCAGGGCATAAAGTCGTGAAGTTACGTTAACACCACAATCTGACCGTTCCCACATAACTTAACGTTATCTACATAAATATCAACAGGGCGTTTCCCTTGATAAGAACTTCATAACAAACGCTTAATCTGTGCGTCCGTGGACATCAAGCGAGGGACACGCGTTTGGCACGCAGACGGCGATATGTGTCACGTATCACGCTGTCATGATAGATCCTGGTGAGGGTTATCTAGTACTAGGGGGGTGGTAACCTGATCGATTGTTGAGCTTGAGAAAAATCACGTATCCAGCCTCCACTGGAGACACTACAAATAATTAAGTGTCAACGCAGAATAAGTAGCCAAATCACAAATATGAATGTACTAGCACTTCGCCCGCGACTAATACGCGTGATGACTTTTTAGTTTCACACCTGTTCAATGTTAACCTTTGAACATCGAATCAGCACTTGGCCCGGCGACGACTACACGAGCGGCCTAGTTAAAATAATGACTGAGTTGCATCTTACACGCATGAAACACATACAACTTTGTATAATAGTGTGTATTAAGTTAAATTAGTATATAAGCTGTACATCTTGTAAAATAAACGAGATTTGAATTTTATATTCTTGTCTCATTACCCCTCACTGTGGCCAAGACACCTTTAGCCATCTCTGATCAGTCTCGTGAGTCTGCGAGCTGGCAGTGAGTTTATCCTTCCCGAACCTGGACATCCTGTCTACTATCCGTCTGTAACCTTAGGTCGCATGGTGCAGACATCCTGAACTTATTTATATATTTATATATCACTACTAGGTATATGGTAGGTTAGGGCTGTAGGGCTTATAGGGATTATAGTCGTAGGGACTGTTAGGCTTATAGGTTCAGTAGGCGCGTGACGTATCATATCCCTACATGTACTAACGCACCCTCAACAGTATTGCGACCTCACGTGACATCTGTTTGGAGTGGTTAGACATTTTGGTCCTTCGAGCATTTGAAATTTCTTTCAATCACGCGGTCCCCTTATTACTGTAGGAATTGACTTTGACAGACTTGACTATTGAGTTAGGTAGATAGGGCCGTTAGAGAAGTGGGAAAGAAGAGCACTATGGAGATACAGGAAGTTAACGAACTAATCAGGAGCCAGGAAGCGGATTACAGTGAGATCAAAAGGATAGTCTCAAACCTGAAAAAGGACTCGCCCACAAGGAAAACGGAAAAATACCTCAACGAACGGGAGAAAATATTAGACCAGGTTTTCCAGCGAGTTCAAGAAAACCACTTGAAACTACAAGATCAAGAGATCTTGTCAACTCATAAGTACATTACTACAAACTACTTTGGTAACATTAAGAAATGTTACGACGAAGGAATCAACTACCTCAGAAAATGTGAAGAAAGACTACAACACGTACAAAGTATTTATGAACCACGACTTCTAGATGAAGATGAAGACAAGGGGGTTGTCAGTAGCCCAAAACTGTTTATACAACTGTTCCGAATGTCACAGATATCCAAGAAAATATCTCAGGCTAAGGAATCCATTACTCAGGATAAGCCAATATGGCATTTACAAACACTATTACAAACCTTACAAAAACAATGGCTAGAAATTGAAGAGACGCACATCGAATTACTGATGGCTGAAAGCACACTGGACAATAGCTATTTCAAGGATAATTGCTTCGAGAATACACAGACAGATTATGACATTATCATAAATTTGTTAGAAGCAAGAATAATCCAAAACTCGGGTGAAAAAGCTATGTCGACAAAATCGTCAGTAAAACTTCCACGAATAAATATTCCCATATTTGCGGGGAACTATGACTCTTGGTACACATTCCAAGATTTATTTAGAAAAATAATTCACGAAGATAACTCAATTTCTTCTACAGAGAAAATGCAGTATCTTAAAACACACGTAAAAGGCGACGCAGCAAGATTAATACGTCACTTAACAATTAGCGAAATAAATTACGAAACAGCTTGGAAATTGCTTACGCAGAGATATGAAGACGAGCGCATGATTGCTACTAAGTTTATTGACAAATTATTAGATTTACCTAAAATGCAACGAGCAAACGCGGTACAATTACGAGACATGCACGACACTATAAATGAATGTCTTGAGGCACTGAAAAATCAAGGCATAAATACACCATCTTGGGGCCCTCTATTGATAAGAATAGTCAGTAGAAAATGGGACGAGGAAACAAATACCAAGTATGAAGACCAATTACAAAACAGGAATAAATTACAATCCTTCGACGAGATGATGAAATTCATGGAAAACCGTTTCAGTTGTCTTAAGTCATTTGACGGGTCGTTATCACATACTAATGGTCAACAATCACGTAATAAACAAACATCGGAAAAATATAAACGCTGTTGGCATTGTCAAAGTATGGATCATAGTATTCATTCTTGCCCTAGTTTCAAAGAGTTATGCGTCAGCGACCGATACAAAGCCGTCACGGAAAAAAGAATGTGCAAGCGTTGCTTAAATCACGATGATCGGAAACAGTGTGTGAGTGCAGTTTACAAACAATGCGATATTTGTCAACATAAGGGGCACAACACATTATTACACCAATCTAAACCGTTTCAAAATAGTAATAACGCCAAAAAATACACAACAAAAAATGTAGGAATAGAGAAGCCTCAAAATATAACAACGTCGAATTTATCGGCAACAAATACCAACACTAAAAATACAACTTTACTCGCTACCGCTATAGTAAAAACTACCTCTTATGACGGGATGCCGCAGTTGTTGAGAGTGTTATGTGATCAAGGATCAGAAGCTTCATTTTGCACTGAAGAAGTGGCACAACTGCTGGCTTACCCACGTCAAAAAATCCGAGCCGAAATAAAAGGAATCGGAGATGAGAAACCAAAAACATCAAACCATACAATCAACATTACTTTACAACCAAGGTACTCTAGCGATTATAAACTGCCAGTAACGCTAATAATACTACCAAAACTAACAAGTTCATTACCAAGGCATGACTTAAAACAATTACAAGAAAAATCTTGGATAATGCGCTGATAGCTGACCCAACTTATTATAAAAAGGGACCAATTGATATAATATTAGGTGCCCAAGACCATAGCAAAATACTACTACAGGGTTTCGAAAGACTACGGGACGGAATTATCGCTCAAAACACACAGTTAGGGTGGATTTTATCCGGATTTTATCCCGATGACACGAATAGTGGAGCCAAAATACTGAGTATGGTGGCTTGCACTGAAGAGGTACGACAACTTACGAAATTTTGGGAATTAGAAGAAATTCCACAAAACTACAAACTCACACAGGACGACCAGGCCTGTGAAAACTACTATAAAGAAACAACGATAAGAAACCTAGATGGAACATACACGGTACGACTTCCGTTTAAGGATACAAACTTAAACTTAAACATAAACGGCGAATCGCGCAAAAAGGCCGCTGCTCGCCTCTTACAACTAGAACGACAGTTCGCAAAAAATGAAAATTTACGACACCAATACATTGAATTTATGAACGAATATTTACGTATGGGTCATATGAGAAAAGTAGATACAAAAAACTACAACTTAGGAAAATACTACATACCACATCAGGCAGTAATTAAGGAAGACTCACTTACTACAAAGTTACGCGTGGTTTTTGATGCGAGCAGCAAAAGCAGCACAAAAATAAGCCTTAACGACAATATGTATAAAGGTCCACGACTACAACAAGATTTATCCACTATACTGCTACGATGGCGAAAACATAAGTTTGCCTTCATGGCGGATATTATGAAAATGTACAGGTTCATAAAAATTAATGATTTAGATTTCGCACATCAAAGAATATTATGGAGACTTTCTCCCAAACAAGCAATTAGTGAATATGAACTTACAACAGTTACATACGGTACAACTAGCGCACCTTATCTTGCGGTACGAACACTACAACAACTTGCCATAGACGAAAAAGATAATTACCCAATGGCGAGTCAAGCTACATTACAAGATTTCTACGTGGATGATATTTTGTCTGGAGATTCCCAGGAAAGCACAGCTAAAGAACTTCAAAGTCAGCTAATATCCATGTTAAACAAGGGTGGCTTTAAACTTAGAAAATGGTCGTCAAACAGTTCAGAGCTCCTCGAAAATATACCTGCGGAAGACAAAGACGATCAACTACTCAAGCTACCATTAGACGAGTCCAGGAAGTCATTAGGCATGTCATGGTCACCACGGGAAGACAGTTTTTATTTTCAAATAACTATAATGGAAAAAGAAAAACCAACAAAAAGATGGATTATGTCAGAAGTAGCGAAAATATTCGATCCCCTGGGTTGGTTAGCACCAATTATAATTAAATTGAAGCTGCTTATACAAGAACTGTGGACTAACGAGATAGGATGGGATCAACCTGTTGATAACATACTCCAGAAAAAATGGATTGAAGTACAAAAACACCTTAAAAGTATAGAAAAAATAAAAATTCCGCGGTGGTGTCACATAACTGATAGCACAGAGAATGAACTATATGGTTTCAGCGACGCGTCCGAGAAAGCTTACGGAGCGGTCGTATATAGCCGTGTAAAAATCAATAACAACTACTACATTACATTATTACAAGCAAAATCAAAAGTGGCACCGAAGAAACAAAAGACTACTCTACCTCGTCTCGAGTTATGTGCAGCACTCCTACTAGCCAGTTTGATCGAAAAAGTTAAAGAAGCGCTCAATTGTAAGAATATCACGATATCTTGTTGGACGGATTCCATGATCACCTTAGGCTGGATAAGAGGAGAGCCTGGACGCTGGCAAACTTTCGTAGCTAATCGGGTATCACAAATTAGACAACTTGTACCGAACGCAGAGTGGAACCATGTAATATCTGCTGATAACCCAGCTGATATCATTTCAAGAGGCCTTGAGCCGGAAAAACTTGTTAACTATTCCTTATGGTGGAATGGTCCACTATGGTTAAAAACCGATCAGATACCCACCACGAGACGTATGCCACAGCCGACTGAGGAAATCAAAAAGTGTCACACAGTTACAAGTGTTACAACTGAGATAGAAAAGAACGATCTCTGGAATAGATTTTCCAGTTTAAATAAAATGTTAAGGGTGTTATCTTACTGCTATAGATTTGCAAACAAGCAAACAATAAATAAACCAATTTCTTGCGTTGAATTAAAAAAGGTAACAAAACGAATAATTCTGAAAATACAACAACAGGAATTCGAAGAAGAATTGAAAACTATACAAAGAGGACAGCCTATGAAGAAAAATAAAAAGCTATCCACTTTAGATCCATTTATAGACGAGGATGGATTACTAAGAGTTGGAGGCAGGTTACAAAACTCTGGATTGCCTTACAACCAGAAACATCCAATACTGTTACCATACAACCATCATGTAACGTCACTAATTATACAAGACGCACATTTAAAAACGTTGCATGGAGGCAACAAATTAACATTAGCATATTTACGACAAACATACTGGATCATTAATGGAAAAAGAAAAGTGAAGAGCGTTATTAACAAATGTGTGAAGTGCATACGATACAAAGCAGACACAAACTCGCAAAAAATGGGAATCCTACCAAAAGTACGAGTGACGGAATCATATCCATTCAGTCATACTGGAGTGGATTATGCAGGTCCAATACAAACCAGAACTATGAAAGGAAGAGGTCACAAGTCTTACAAGTCATACATTGCTGTCTTTGTATGCCTAGCAACAAAAGCAATACACCTAGAATTGGTGGGAGATTTGACAACAGAAACATTTATCGCTGCGCTACGCAGATTCATGGCACGTAGAGGTCATGTGTCACACATGTATAGTGACAATGCAACAAATTTCGTAGGTGCAGCCAACTTCTTACATCAAGAAATATTACAAATCACGCAATCGCCGCAATTCCAAAGCGCAATAACAAACATAGGAACTGAGTGGCATTTTATTCCTCCGTCATCTCCACATTTCGGTGGAAGCTGGCGTAAAGTCAGTGAAACATCATTTACGACGAGTAATCGGAGATACGACTCTAACATACGAGGAAATGACCACCTTACTACACCAAATTGAAGCGTGTTTGAATTCAAGACCATTGTGTGCGCAAACCGAAGATGTTAATGACAACACTATACTAACTCCAAGTCATTTTCTTATTGGCCGAGAAGCAGTAGGAACACCAGATCCGATGGAAAACATTAATACTGACTTAATGAATAGATGGAAACAGATACAAAAGATGAAAAAAGATTTTTGGAACAGTTGGACAAAAGACTATCTACATCAACTTCAGCAAAGATACAAGTGGAAACAAGCACATGAAAATGCTAAAATTGGAACTGTAATACTAGTAAAAGATGACAATGTAAAACCAAGTAAATGGCCGTTGGCAAAAATCACAGAAGCCCACCCGGGAAATGATGGGGTAGTTAGAGTGGTAACAATTAAAAAATCAACAGGAGCTGAACAGAAGAGATCAATTCATACATTGATCCCGCTCCCTGTAAACGAAAACAAAGAAATTGGTACAACGAGTAAAGACATACAAACGGCTACACAATGTAACATATCAACAGCTACCACAAACAGAAGAGGTATACGATCACCGAAAAATTGGATAAAGGATTTACTATTACAAACAATACTTGTTTTATTAATTGGCACCGTATCAAGTACGCCTACATACACATTAAAAAATATAGATCCAGGATTGTATGTGGAAAAAATAGGAACTGCAACTATCAATCGAGGAATGTTTAGAATTGAAACAGACTACGAGAGAGAAAGTTTAGAACTAGACCAAGGAAAGATTGAAAAAATAACGTCACAATTCCAACAATTTTGCATAAATACGCAAAAAATCATGTACGAAACGCATTGCAACGAATTTTATCACCATTTAAACGAAGAAAAAACAAAGTTTAAGACAACAAAAGGATACCTAACAGAAATAAGAAATAATAGGAAGAAAAGAGGTGTATTAGGTCAACTCTTAACATCGGTGTTTGGAGTTAATGACGAAGTATACAGAGACATAGATACATTAAATAACAACCAGCAGAAACTTATTGATGCTGCCAACCATCAAACAAAAATAATGATATCTACAATCACAGCTGTAAACCAAACTGAAGAGCAAATCAAAAAAAAGCTAGATAAATTCCAAGCAAAACTAAATGAAGCAATATCATTTATGAATCAGAACAATGTTTGGTATAAAAAGATTGACAACAACCACGTTAAAATACAAGTAATGCAAGCCTATGAGTTAGCAAACAATTTCATCAATGAAATAATGGATTACTATACAGGTTTACTTGAAATTTATTTACAAAAAGCAAGTGTATATAGCACATTAACACCAACACATGTCAGCAACATAATAAAGACGGCTAATCAAAAGTTACCATCAAACTTAAAAATCATTCAGGATCAAATAATACAGACTGAGATGAATGTAAATACTACTCACATAAGAGTATATGCTCACTTTCCAATACACGACGTAACAAAGTATACACTCATACATGTCACGCCTATTCCAGAGAGGAAAACTGATGGATCGTTCGAGTGCTTCTCTATTCAGCAGACTTTCATGGGGTTCGACTACAACAACGAGCGTTACTTTGAACTGAGTCAAGAAGAATTTAAAGATTGTCTTCATAGCAATACAGAATTTGTCTGCTATCCTGTAGCTGTCAAGAACATGCAATTAAATAAAAATTGCATAGTTGATCAACTTTTTAGAACTGAGAACTACACACAAACTCAATGCACGTCAGAAATCTACAAAATGTCGACAGATATTGTATGGAAGCAATTATTCATGCAAAACACTTGGCTCTTCGTAACGACAAAACCAGTAGCCATATCGATTGTGTGTGACGGACAAAGACAAGAAATAACGATTCACGATGTTGGAGTTCTACATATCGCCGAGAATTGCGTTATTAAAACACTTAAAAACATACTTGCTGCAAAAAGAACAACGACTGTGACAGTGCTAGCTTCTTATTCTAAAACAACGAATTTCTCCATTAATACGCAGATTTTACAAACAAACATTAAAGATATATCGAAAGAAGAAGTAGTGTTAGACAGGACAAAAGGAATTTTTGACCATTTAGTCACATCTGAAACTAGCTTACAGACTCAACTAGATAACACAATTTGGAAACAGTTACAGTCTCATACATACATAGCTAGCATCAGTACTTCACTCATAATCATAACTTTAGCATTTGTTTTAATTTATTTTGGTCCACAGGTGTTGAATCGACTTAGAGCCGTCATTACTGCGAGAAGAAACACTGCGCCACCTACTCAATTGCCCTCGATCGTCAGCAACATACCACACACGCAACTAACAGAGCAGCCGTACGGCATACCACGCAGGGTGCCCACTCAAGCACAGCAAACTGGAGAAGGCCAGGCCAGACCATACGAAACCATTGAGCTGTACCAACTACGGTCCTGTCCCTGAGGAGTCGCCAGAATGTTCAATGTTAACCTTTGAACATCGAATCAGCACTTGGCCCGGCGACGACTACACGAGCGGCCTAGTTAAAATAATGACTGAGTTGCATCTTACACGCATGAAACACATACAACTTTGTATAATAGTGTGTATTAAGTTAAATTAGTATATAAGCTGTACATCTTGTAAAATAAACGAGATTTGAATTTTATATTCTTGTCTCATTACCCCTCACTGTGGCCAAGACACCTTTAGCCATCTCTGATCAGTCTCGTGAGTCTGCGAGCTGGCAGTGAGTTTATCCTTCCCGAACCTGGACATCCTGTCTACTATCCGTCTGTAACCTTAGGTCGCATGGTGCAGACATCCTGAACTTATTTATATATTTATATATCACTACTAGGTATATGGTAGGTTAGGGCTGTAGGGCTTATAGGGATTATAGTCGTAGGGACTGTTAGGCTTATAGGTTCAGTAGGCGCGTGACGTATCATATCCCTACATGTACTAACGCACCCTCAACAGTATTGCGACCTCACGTGACATCTGTTTGGAGTGGTTAGACAACACCCTTAAAGATTGAATTTCCAAAAATCCCTTCTTAGTGCTCCCCTACATCATTAAAATAAGCCCTGTACAGAAAATTCATCAAAAATCTTTAACACCCCCGAAATCATCTTTTAGGAGTACTTTTGCAAAACTAATAAAACCTTTACTACTTACTTAGGTTACTATTTATGCCAAGTTTAAAATATATAAAACATTTTCACCTTTTAACTATCTTAGGGGTAGAATTTCCAAAAACCAATAAAGACATGAATTCTTTTTATCAATCAAAAGCGTAAATGTAAAAAGTCACGTGTCCAATTTACAAATAGTAGAAATTTCGTACAAACTTTCAATGCCCCTTTTACTCCCTTAGGGGTAGAATTGCCAAAAATACTTTCTTAGTGCGCACTTACGTCATTTGAGGAACATCCCTGCCAAATTTCATCTATACACGTCAAGCAATTTTCGATATTTCGTGATAAGTGAGTGATCTTTTGCATTTATGTATATACATTCTTCAAAGAGATGGGCTACATCCACATTTCACCAGTTATGTATGTCCATTTTTGAGGTCCATTGCTATTAACTGGGGACTTATGCAGATTCCTTACTGCTATTGGAAACCGAAGTAGCTCTTGCTCGACTTGGGAATCGAACGCATTAGAATAGAATAGAATAGAATACTCTTTATTATGTACACCATATAATTTACAGAAAGAATAGACGAAGAAAAATTACACTGGGTGACACAATGGGCGGCCTTATCGCTAAAAGCGATATTTTCAAGACAACCTTTGGATGGATTTTAAAAAGAAAGGAAAGAAAGAAAGGAAATAAATTACATCACAAGCAAGCTTTTCTTTACTGTAATTTTCCCAACAAAATCAAGAAGCAGTACTACTTACTAGCACTCTCTGCTCTGTACCACCTAAAATAATAAGGACCACCATCAGATGAGATAATGGTCCAGCGCAAGCCTATAGACGACAAGAAAAAAAGAATAGCAGCCTAATTGCGTAAGTGAACTCGGCAGTGCAAAGGGTATGACTCCATGAAAAATGATTGAACTCTTTCGAAAAGCGTATCTTCACCAATGAAAGCGTCCAATAATTTTTGGCAACACCTAATTATTTAAAGAGAATTTGCCATAAACTTTCATGGAGTCATACCCTTTGCCCCACCGAATTTACTTACGCAATTAGGCTGCTATTCTTTTTTTTTGTCGTCTATAGGCTTGCGCTGGACCATTATCTCACCTGATGGTAAGCGACGATGTGGTCGACGATGAAGCACGCTTACCTAGAAAAAGCCTATACACCCTTGACTTAAAGACCCCTAGATTGAAGCTATCGGGAAACACAGACTCAGCATAGAATGCCACTCCTTAGATGTACGCATAATAAAAGTGTCCCCAAAATTTATTCCGCCAAATATAAACCCGAGGCTTGAAGGTATGATGGATATCAAACCGTAGAAGACTTCTAGACAGAAGTCACGAGGGGATAGCTCATCATCATAATCTTCTCTCTCAATCTTTCTCAAAATTGAAGACAGTAGCTTGGTCTCGAAATGAAGCAAAAGGAACATATAAGGATCATAAGTAGGTGAAGTTCTCTAGCCTACTTCCAAAAAAGCGATGTGTGTATGCATAAGCAAGACCTTTGAATCATTCCATCATCAGATCAACCACAAACATGACATCTATAGAACATTCTCACTACAATATACGCTGGTACTTTTTATCACTACTATATAGTGCCACTTGGAGCTATCAGACCGGGGGTAAAAGTCACGTAACGTAAACAATATTCAATAGTTTTCCATCACGCAGCGAACTCATGATTACTATGTAATCTTATATATCTTTAATATTAAGTGTTCTATATCCATTTGACAATATATGTCACGTGGGGGCCTGATAAGATAGCAGATCAATACATTGATTATTGTTAGATAATATAGTAGATTGCTATGTTATATGTTCTTTGTTGTGTTGATTATTTCAATGTTTTTTTTTGGAGTGTGATTCAGATGGTTTGGGATAGTAACAGTGCTTATTTGAATCATACTTTTATCAATTTACTTGATGTTTCTGTATTATCGTGTCGTGATAAAAGGTATCTATTTAAGAATTTGTTTCTGGGTAGGGAAATACAGCTCTATTTTGATTGGTAATAGATTTGTTTACTTGTCTTCAGCAAAACCAAGACTACTTTTCTATGGCACTTGAAGGAAATTAAATTTTTCAGCAACTTAAAAAGCCAATTCTTGGTTTTCCTTAGGATAATTTCGTATCACGATGGAACTGCAAAAAAGTTGCAACCGCAGTCTTCCAGCCAAACTTCACCGTTATCATATGACAACTCTGTCACAGTTAACGCAAATGACACCCTGCAGTATTTACACTACTGATAACGCTAAAATTATACTCCTTATCAAGAAACACGTACTTCCTGCGTGATTTGGAGAAAACGAGAAGGTATTGATAACGTTAATTAGTTTTATAGTCGTGTTTGCAATATGTTTGTTATGGTTTTATTGCTTGTAGGGTTTTCCGAGCTGAATGAAAATGTTACATAGATAACCTACATACATAAACTTACGACTTTTTCATCATCATCATCATTAGCCTTTTAAGCCTATCAGCCTTGTCCACTGCTGGGACAAACTTTCTGAGAGAGAGAATGGGCTGTAATCCACCACGCGGACTCAGTGTGGGTTGGTAGATGTAACATGTTTTTGAATGTTTGGTTCTAAGACGTGCTTTCTGGTTTCTTCACGATGTTTTCCTTCACCGTTTTGTTTCGTGTGTGTGAGAGTGTGTTTGTATGTTTGTTACTTCTTTACGCTCAAACGGCTGGACGGATCTGGATGAAATTTGGCACATAGATAGATTATAGTCAGGCATAGCACATGACTTTTTATCCCGGGAATATGATCCCTTGGGATATTTTTTGACTTCGCCCGCGTTAATGTCAACAACAAACATACAAACACACACACACATTCACAAACTTTCGCCTGTATAATATTATTGTGATTTATTAGTTTATCCTCGCACTGAAACGCCTTGCAGCAATTACACCAATGGAGCACAATCTCACAAATACTAACTATAAGTCCAGGTTTCCTCACGATGTTTTCCTTCACCATTGTCAGCGTTGTCCAAGATAAACATATATATGAATTGAAAAAAAAAACGCAAAGCGCCTGCCTGAATTCGAACCCACGACCCGTGACTTGTATGTCGCGACCGTTACCTATGGGCGACAGCTGCCCGAATTTTTACCCTGACAGATACCAAAGGACACCTCCTACGATACTTACATACTACTTTTGCTAAATCTGTACGACTTTTAACTCGTGCTCGATTGTATTGAGTTAAGTCAACTAGAGCACCAATTTGACCTTATCCTTATTTGTTTCTCACTAACGACCTCAAAACACATATCAAATATAAGTTCTGTTTAAATATTTTCAATCGATACAGAGATAAAGTTATGATAAGTGTTCTTATATCGATATTATGAACATAGGAGACTATAGAAGCCACAGATATAAATCTAACTAGATGACCCGACCCGAACGGAGTAAAGTTAAGTTCAATGATCGTAATCTGAGCTTTCATTTAGCATTATCGGCACCGGAAATCCATCGAAATCTAAAAAATGCCTTTTTTATGTCATATTGAGCTCTAAAGAATGTATAGAAAAACTTGGCCGAGGCATTGGAAATGTTTTTTATTCATTGGTAAGTAAATTTGTTTTAAGATTTGTGAAAAAGTGGCACGCTTGGTTTTCATACAGATGGAAGGACTTGCGTTATCTAGTTAGATTTATGTCTATGATAGAAACATATTAAAATGTTTGTGTTCTAAACAAATTACGCGCGTATTTGAGCCGTTAAACGCAATCGGATGTTATCTATACCTTAGTTAAATTATGATAATAATAACACGTGTTTTAGAAGACACCAGAGGTGTATATTAAGGCGTCATCATAATCAATTCCTCATGTCATAAATTCCTCCAAGTATATAACAAAATACTTAAACATTTTAATGAGGGACTGCATATATAATCACAACAAAAATGACTTACCTTAGTAGTTTAGCGGCTTGCTGTGGCCAATCCACAAATGGACATTCGGGTATTAACAACGAAAAACAAGGAGACTACAACAGTATTTGTAGTAAACAACATTGCACCTTTAACAACAATAATAACCCTTCAAATCCTATTAGCTTACTTACAGGATCTAGCTATGACGGCACTTTGTTCGACCTTGTTACCAGGGTAACACAGATTTAAAGAGGTTACTCGTTGATATCGTGTAAAAGAGAGATTAACTCTAAGTGCTAAGTTTACCTCCATCTATGACGTCACTTGGATCGAGCACGCTACCAGGGCACCACCGATTTGAAGAGGTACCTCGTCGTTACCGTGTAGTAGAGCGATTTGAAGTAGTACTACAATAGTCTGAAAGCCTGTCAAATTTTGACCTTAGAGTACGTGTGACACTTCATAACGCAAAATACTCATTTCAGAAACTAACCCCGTCTCCACCTATGACGTCACTTTGATCGATCCCGCTACCAGGGCACCAGATATTTGAAGAGGTAACTTGTAGAAATAATGAGAGTAATTTTATTCTTTCTAGTGCTACGATGTGCTACGAAGCGTAGCGTCTACGGCGTAGGTAAGCTACGACATAAAAATAAATAAAAAGGTTTGGATTTTTCTATTTTACCCTTGTACATGAAATCAAAATCTAGGCTACAAAGGACTCATTGACGTCACAAAAGAGTTCAGTTCAGTTATTAACCCTAATACACGGTTAGTTACCCCTTCAACCAGTATATGCGCCCCCATTGAAGTTAATTTGGTCACACAAGACTTATTTATAGTCTAGTTCTATTTTTTGATGAAACCACGTTTAGTTACATGCATGCGGGGGTTATTCTGGGGTAAAAATGGGGTCAGTGTCCGATTTTGTAGTACAATGCTTATACGTGGGTGTGAAACAATTGGCCTCGGGTTCCCGTGAATATATTGGAGAGATATTTTCTGATCATTTTAATGGCATTGGGTGAGTGAGCGTTACATAATGTTTTTTTGAATTCGTTGTTTTAGTTTCACACAGAGTATAAGGCTTAACTTGGACTTCAACTTTACACAAGAATACACTTCAGGTTGTTTTCGCAACTTTCTTAGTGTATCTTTTCAGTTGGTTGATCCTAAACAAGGTTGACGACATTAGGTTTTGTTTATGTTTTGAGATATACCACCTCCGATTTCTGAATTGAGGATTTGAGTTAGATTTGATATAACTGTCTCATGCAAATGATTAATAATTTAAACCTATAAAAATCTCATATTTATGTGGTATGACTGAACCATTACCATTCTTTTGTTTTTAGGAAAATTTGCTCATAGGACGGTCTGTGAATAGGATTTTTTGCTAAAAGGACATTCTGCTCATAGGACGTTTTGATACGGAGTCTTTCAAACTCCTAATTAAAGCCAAAATTAAAAGGGCTTTCAGGCGACATTAGAGTTTGACAAATACATTCCAATTCTTAATTCAGAATTCAGGGGGGTCAAAATCCTCTCACACCACGCACCAGCTCGTGCGATCTAGCAAATATTTTTTTTACAAGAATATCAGTTATATTTCAAGTGAGGTGTAATTTACAACAGTGCAAGTGTTTAAGTATGTCTGCTGATACTTAACAGAATAATATCAAGGGCAGGTTTATTGTAGCTCTACTGATTATCGAACGATTTGCCTTATTTATTTGATAGGTTACAGCCACTTCATTCATATAAAAGTGACGTAAGAAAGTGCATGTTGTCAGGTTTCGAATGTTGCAGTGCGGCATGGAGAAGTTGCATTCATCTCACTTGCACCAGGAATTCAAAGCATCGTTATATTTCTGTCCATCGTTTGAAGATGGCTGAGACAGAATTATATTTTAAATACGTGTATGAGATGATATGCGTGGTATGTGTGGGCTCCATTCGAGAGTCCACACACCTGCACTTTAGAGTGCCTAATGAACGCCACTGACGTTGCGATTGGCGTTCCCTGGTAACAAAATATTTAAAAATAAAATTTAAAGCAAGTTTGTTTCGTATTCTTCTTAGCAAACCCTTTCATTTGATACCCATATCATGGCAGAGGGCGTCTTGGCCCGTCTGCCATATTGGATTTAGAATGACATCATTTAGCTAACCATGCATTGTGATCCAAACTAAACGTGTGTGCAAAATTTCATCTTAACCAGTGAAGGATAACTGCTTTAAAATTCAGTTGCAAGATTTGACCCGAACACACTTACATAAATACTTTGCAAGTTAAATAAAAGCTTGTAAAATCCGTCGACTCGAAAATAAGAAGAAGCAACGTAGTTAGAGGGTAGACAGAGTTGTACCCGAGAACCTCATTTTGCCAGTAATGTAACCCATAAGTTCCATGTTATATAAAGGCTACGGGATGCCACTGAATTTAATGGAATAGGCACCCTTAGTTTAGAGGTATAGACTTCGAAGATTGTATTCTTTTCTTCCTGTAAGTTTTATCGCAGACCACACTAGGTTAGTGAGGTCCCAGCAGAGATAGAGGTCACAATATTTGTCTCGCCACAAATGTCGATTCGATAACTAGTGATATCAATACATGACAGTCATACGATTTACATAACATTGACGTGACTTGTTGCTGTTAATTTAGTGATATACTAGTTTATCAATCGAATTATCATTAATTCGAGTGAATTCTGTTTTGTAGGTAGTAAGGAAAAATTTTGCACTTCCGATGATGATATCGAAAGTGCTTTCCTTACTACTTACAAAATAGATTAGCTATTTTCCTATTAGAGTTTTCAATACAGCGCAGTTTTTTTTTCAAAACTCAACGAATTCGATTCCTGGTTGTTTTTTTATTTTATTCTATAATCCCACCGCACTATTCCCAAACCACTGCAACTCCTGATAGCCAGAATCAAAAGTGCAACCACCAGAAAAGCGCCGAGGCAATGAAGCTCGACGAAGTCCCGGTGATGAATTTAACTGTCTTGTATCCCGCAACGAAATTAATCAGAAAATAATAATGGAGGAGTAAGAAACAAAAATACAAATGTCCACTTCCCTCCATATCAAGCAGGAGACAGAACAAACAAGACCAAAAGGAACAAAGAGTCGTTCACAACTGGGCTAAGCCCAGATGCCTAGCACCATGGATAAAAATTAGCATTAATATTAATGGGTCCTAACATTGTGAGCTGTTATATTTGATTCCAATAATAGGTATGGCAAAAACGCTTGAACGCACGAAAATTTGTTCTAGTTTCCACAAGGTCCGTATAGTAAACAGCTCCTGATACAGCCTGTACATTATTCAACATAGTATTGCATTCATTCTGCCAAAGAATACACTCCCATAAGATATGATGTGCAGATTGTACATATTCGCAGTCAGATGTAGAACACTGACATAAAGGCGAGGCAACAAGCTTGAAGGTAAATAATTTACTTTTAAAGTTACCTGTGAGAAATTGGGCAACAAAGTGATCCACCTCCAGCCACGTCCTAGCCAGCCGAACGCGAACGGATGGAAAGAATTGGTGGAGGTGTAGGCCCTCGATTGAATTGAACCTACATTGCCTTTCGGATAAAAGTTCCTTCTAGACGTCAATATGTGGTTTAAATAATCTAGAGATTTTCTCACGGTCACTCCGCGTTAAAAAGTCCCCGTCCATGGTCTCTGGATTCCTGTATAGGAATATAGATTCTACAAAAAATCCAATGATGCAGTTTTAGTTTTCATCAAATATGTGCCTGAGAGTCCTTTTTTTCACTATTCCCTATAGGTAGTTTCGGATTTGGCCATACACGCCCACCTGAAAAACTCATTTTGTATATTGGGTCAGCCAGAACCTAACAATGAGTTTGACGATATCAGTAGCATCCATTAGTTCCTGTTGCTGAGTGTTGTGACCTGTGTGTTGTGTTCCAGCGCACGCAGCATCACATTTTCGCCTGACTGAACACGCCTATTTCCCACCTGAGCAGGTTTTTCATACTTCGAGCAGCCAGTCTGTTCAGAGACTTAGATTTGCCAAAGCAAATCGTGTACAGAGCAGTGGTGGCCCAGTGGTAACAGTCGTGACTTACAAGTACTAGATCGTGAGTTCAAACCCAGACAGGCGCTTCGCTTTGGTGTACATTATTTCATCACCACTGCTCTAAAAACGGTGAAGGAAAACATCGTGAGGAAACCGGCATGTCCTAGAACCAAAATTCGAAGACATGTGACATCCACCTACCCGCACTGAGCACGCATGGTGGACTATGGTTCCATTCCCTCTCACAGAGAGGAAGCCTGTGTCCCAGCAGTGGGAACATTAAAAGACTGATGATGATGATGAAATCGTGTACAGGTTGGAGATATTCAGCAGGTACACATCTAAGTATGTCAAGCAGTGGTGTTCTTTAGGCGTGAACACCAATGTACCACAACGTATACACGTACAATAACTGGCGAAAGACAGGTGTAATATTAGATGCATCTCTGCTTACCCTATCGTGGAATGTAGTTGTGATGTTATGTGATGATCCCATCACCCTACCGTCCATGTATTTATCCCAATTACCGATACAATGTACGCAGTAGTAATCAATATTATCAATTCAATAACTCAGCGTTATCTGACCGAGCTGAATCGCTGAAGTGTCATGTTTGCTAAAATTATTATCTACAGGGATCGAAGTGTTGCTTTATTCGTGATAAATTTATTAGGTGCATTTTGTTAGTTTTGTCTTAACCTATAATTTGGTAGGTATTAAGGTCGTAGCTCACTTGAACGACCCCGCTCAACACCGCCTTAAATATAGATGACTGCACGCAGACTACACGCCGACAGCTAGCAGGGAACCAGCTGTCCACGCGCGCGTCTGTAGCTGCTGTGTTGAATGTAGAGTCTGCGTGCGTACACCGCGCAGGCCGCCGCTTGGTAAGCATGTGGTAAGCGAGACGTCAGCTGTCAAGTGGTACGATGGCGGTTAGATCCCTTACAGCGTGCTGTCTGCTAATTTGTGTTGTCAATGTAAAGTATGTCTTCAGATAAACCCTGAAGCTCACATTTCAATGAACATTATTTTGCCGTATGAAAGCTCGGTGTCGTACAAGGCGGCTAGGACCTTTATGCCCATCCGAGGTCGCGGGCGTTAACATTGGTAATTCTGTCCGCCAACCAACTCGACTCCAGGAGAGATCATGGCGCAATAATCACGTGCATAGCAAGACTCAGGGAGCGGGGCGCTCTTTCAGTCTCCCCATGGATCCTAGGGAGACTGATGTAGTTTCAGGGGGTCACCAATTTCCATGTGCTGATGAGGTGGTTTTAGTAAGGTGAAAAACCCATATAGGTCATAAATTTGCAGGTAAATTGAAAGTTATTGGAAATACGTGATCTAGGTATGGTTGGTAGGAAGAATTTAAATTATTGAATTTGATTGATCCATTTTGTGAGTTGGCAAATATCCAAGATCGAGAATGATAGGTATCTCTTCAGATACCTCAGGTATGTCTTCACATATAACATAGAGACGATGTTGTGAAGTATTACTTGATACTTCAACCGGACTGATAACCCTCAAACCCCAGTAGCCATGTAGCTTGGGTTTGTCTCCATTTGCTAATTAATGGAACCGGTGCATCAGTCATCATCATCATATCAGCCGAAAGACGTCCACTGCTGGACATAGGCCTCCCCCAAAGCGTCGCCACATTGACTGGTCCCGTGCGTCCCGCATCCAGCGGATCCCCGCAACCTTCACCAGGGCACCGGTCTACCTGGTGGGAGCCCTGCCAACGCAGCGTCTTCCGGTTCGTGGTCTCCAGAACTTTTCTGCTCCATCGGCCATCCGTTCTGCGAGCAATGTGCCCTGCCCACTGCCACTTGAGTTTGGCAATTCTTCGGGCTATGTTGGTAACACCGGTTCTCTTGCGGATCTCTACATTTCTGATCATCTGTTGCATAAGTATCATAGATGTAAATCAATAATCAGTGTAGCACCAAATTTGTAAGATTTACCTATACGTTTTCCCCATGAATTTGTTTTAGAGAAGGAACTGACTAAAACTTTTCCATGATACTCGTACCAATATCAACCATTGATGTTATATTTATTTTCGAAGCTTTAGTTAGTTTAATTTTACCAAATTTTACGAACGATATCTTTAATTTGGTAGGTATATAATGTAACAGATTCTCAGTATAATAGGTATATTGAACGAGATAAAAATGTAAGTAAACAGAACTTATCAGACTGGCAAAATGCGGCAAAAAATTGACCTTGTTTCGTTTGATACTACCCTAAAAGTTCGGTACGGTCAGATTAGGGTTGTGGCCTAAAATAAGGTCATGTATTTTAGATTGGAATTTTTCACCTTTCTATACAAAAACCAAAAAAAATATATATTTATTTCAGACAAAAATTTCCATAGGCAAGGCAAGGTTGTTAGTAACAAGAATAAAGGATTTTAATAGGTGATTATTTATTTATTAAAACTTTATGCACAAGTGCAAAGGCAGACTTAGTGCCTTAAAAATGGCAGGTGCAACTAAATGAAAAAAACAAATAGAGAAAGGAAAAATTATAACTTCTACAAATATATAAACACTTATATGTTTAAAACTTATAAATAAAAAAGTTAATTATGTTTTTGGACAGTCAGCTCGCGATTATCTAGCATCCGACAGCACAGCATGATTTTCTTCTTGTTTACTTCTTTTTAATTCACTTAAGGAGTAGCGTATTTCATTTTATAAATTAACTTTTTTTACCAATCGCTGCGTATTTTTTCGTTTGTAAAATTGCCAGAGCATATGATATTTGTAAAAAATACAGATTGATTGGAGACCTGCAAGTTTTAGATTATAGGCATCATAGACAAACAGCATACTTACTTTCGATAACATATAGCAACTTACCATCAATTTTTTTTTCCGGCCTAATCCTTCAAAAGGCGCCTGAACTTTTGGGGAAAAGACCAGAGAGTGTGGGGCTTTTTACATCACTAAAACCAACCGGTGATCACAATCAGCACGTGGACCGCCGTGACCTCTTAGAAGACTACCCAGGAACCCCCTCTGGCCAACGCCCCTTAGGGCACGTCCCTGGGGAGTCTGAGAAGCGTATTCCCCATTTCCCCTGAGCCTCGCATAGCAACTTACCATGTCCTAGGAGACTTTCCAACCATTATTCATTAAAAGCCGGATATCAGATAACGTGGGTCTAGATTCGATTCCGTCTAACGCAACGTGCCTATATTTCACCGTTGTTATCAGTGTTTGTTCGCTGTTGGAGGCTCGTGGGCCAGGGTTCAGGAGTCAGGACCTCAGATAGTGAACCGGTTAGAACCGGTTAAGGTGAGGCGTCCACGCAGCTTTGTGTTTGCAATAATCTTTGCTGGGTTTTGCATCATTTGCGTTTTGTGCGCAGCGGGGGGGAAAATTATGTTTTTTTTTATGGTAGCAAATATACATACTGTTATTTATCTATACTAATATTATTAAAATCTCAGGAACTACTGGTTGGAATTGAAAAAATATTTTTGTGTTGGGTAGTCCATTTATCGAGGAAGGTTATAGGCTATATAACATCACGATACGACCAATAGGAGCGGATCATAAATGAAAAATGTTGAAAAACGGGCAAAAAAAAAACCTTTTTGAGAGCTTCCGTTGCGTGCGCTGCGTAAGCGGATAAAGTTACGCAACATTTATTTATGTAGGGTAGGTAGGTAGCCAGTTGACGGGAGCGAAGCCGCGTGGGACAACTAGTTTTCTATAAATGAACTGAAATGCAGTGTGTCAAACCCTGCCAAAAATCACGGTCAAACAAGTCAAGAATGAAAAATCGTCTAAGAACCTTTTATTGGAAGTGTATTTTCATTTCCCTGAAAATTGGTGCTGTCAGGAACAACGCATTTTAGAGTACGTCATCATCAGCCTTATGATGTTCCCACTGCGGGGACACACGCATCCTCTCCGTGAGAGAGGTAATGGGCCTTAATCTACCACGCGGGCCCAGTGCGGGTTGGTGGATGTCACATGTCTTCGAATTTTTGGTTCTAGGACATGCCGGTTTCCTCACGATGTTTTCCTTCACCGTTTTAAGAGTAGTGTTTATGAAATAATTTACACAAAGTACAAATACGAATAATTTATTTTCTTTAACAATTTTTGTAGTACATAGCTAGTGTTAGAAGTGTCCTTTTAAGCAAATAAATGCCTGTATTAGGACACTCCACTCTTCCGCAACTTAGATTTACTAACAAAACATTCAAAAAGGAATAAAACAAAAGAGAATTAAAGAAGACTGTTATTCATCTTAATCAAATGAGTCTTGAGTTATGTGTATTTTATTGTGTAAGTTGGGTTTGTATGTGTGATAAGTGTGTGTATGTGTGTGGAGTGTTTATGTGTGTGAGATGTGTTACTATAAGTTCTACATGTGAGTAAATGCCGCGTGAATGAGTTACGATGTGTGCTGTAGAAGAGTTTCCGTTTCCTCATATTCGAGTGGTTTACATTTTAACAAAGTAAAGCTCCTGCCTGAGTTCGAACTCACGACCTACGACACGTAAGTCGGGGCCGTAACCACTGGGCCACCACTAGTCTTTGGGCAGGTAACTACAGCAAAATAGAGCAGTAGATTTTGTATTATAAGTAGTCACAGTACTAATTAATAAGTAAAATTAAAGTTGAAGATATTTGGTGCTAATTTAGTTTTATGCGTGTTATATTTGAAAGCACGCGGAAGTTTGATGCAGTTTCTCAAGATGTTCAGTTGCATAATTTTGTGATGTAAGGATTATGACTGGTTTACTATCATTTGTAAATGTACCTACCTACTCGTACGTAAGGCATCTTCCTCACCAGGTCGGTGCGTTTTCGTCTGAACCGAATATGTAGATGTGCGGAATGCGTATGGAGCGCATACGCATTCCGCACATCTACGTTTACGGTTAAGAATCCGCACCGAAACGAATCAGGCAGGCCTTCATGACTGAATTATTTGCATTAGATAGGTATCTGTCTATGGTTTTGTGAAGTACGCTGCCACCAAAACGGCTACACCCAGCAGGCACTAACAAATAGTATACTGATGAATGTCTTGCGTAGAAAGAATGTAATCTGGTGAGTTAGTATTGGAAGATTTCAGTTGTTTTATCCGTTATCCCAGACCGACTAATGAGCTGTTTATTGGATCTTCGTATGCTGTGTAATGGGTAAACTCCTCCTTTTTGGGAAGTCGGTTAAAAGTACTTCCAACTTGGTCTCTTATATATTCCGACATCTCACTTGAGGGATGAGTAACGACATAAATAAAATCCACATATTCCTATGTACCCTTTGTTTTGTAGTGCATGAGGAATTATATAAAACTTCGCTAATGAATTTAGTCATTGTCGATTTTAGTACGTCTACCCAAACAATTATAAATTAATTTCCAATTAACATACTTCTATCATACTTTTACGCAATGATATCTCACAGGTCAATTTTTATCCCATTCCTCCCAGAAATATAATATTTTCGTCACCCCGTCTTGCATCAGATACCATTCTGAAAAAATAAGTAAACAAGATAAAGTTCAATAAGTAAGTAAACAGTATTACTAATTTAAAATGAATAATATACAAAATTTGTAATATACAAAAAGTGCATTGTGGCCCATGAGGGGATCGAACCCGCGACCTTCGCGTTATTAGCACGACGCTCTAACCAACTGAGCTAATGGGCCTATGAGACTTGGTGTCGAAATTCAGGAACACATCTGTCTGTCAAATTGGTTAAAGAAAAAAAATATTTGGATGAAAACATGCTGTACTGAAATGAACTGTGTAATTTCAAAACTTTATTTATAAAAAACTAATATTATAAAGAGGAGAGTTTTTTTATTTTTGTATGTAACGAATAAACTTTATAACTTCTGTCTCTTCCGATTTCAAAAATTCTTCACCGTTGGGAAGCTACACTATCCCCGGGTGACATAGGCTACTTTTTATCCCTGTATTCGAGTAAAAAATTATTGTCTGTTTTGTTATAACGTAATTAATATAACTAGTAACAAAGACTTTGATTGCATTTCATAGTAATGCTAATTTATAGTTATTAATTAAAAGAAAGTATTAAATAATAATACACGTAAAATAGATAGAATTTAAAAACAGGTTATCTTATTTATTATTACTGTAATTGCTTTAAGTTTTTTTTAGTCCCTCGTGCTGTTTGCACTAAGATAATAATAAATATGAACGAAAATAATACTTTAGGTAATAACATGGTAAGCTTGCGTGTACCTAAATAACACGTGCATAATATAAAAACAATTTTATGTTTTTACACCAAGTTTAAGGCCCGCGGCTTCGCCCGCGTGAATGTTGAAAATTGTTCTACGGGCAGAGCTGGGCAAAATGAAAGTTTTGCTTTTTTTTAAATCCAATTAGAAAATACTATCTCGCATGTATTTAAAATACGAAATAAAAAATATTTGTAGTATAAAATACAAAATACAGTATTTTAACTATTTTTATTTAAAATACGAAATACAGTCGATCAACCATCGTGACATTCGTTAAAATATTAATACACATTAAAATATATCTAAATGGGTTTACCGATAAAGCCCGAAGAATTTCCATACTTAAGTGGCAGTGGGCAGGGCACATTTCTCGCAGAACGGATGGCCGATGGGGCCGAAAAGTTCTGGTGTGGACCGAGAACCGGCAGACGTTACGTTGGAAGGACTCCTACTAGGTGGACCGATGACCTGGTGAAGGTTGCGGGGATGCATTGGATGCGAGACGCAAGGGATCGGTCAATGTGGCCACGCTTGGGGGAGGCCTAATAGTGGCCTAGCAGTGGTCGTCTTTCGGCCGACATTTTTTTTTTTGTGACTATCCCACCCACTATTCCCAAACCACTGCAACTCCTGAAAGCCAGAATCAACAGTGAAGACCACCAGAAAAGCGCCGAGGCAATGAAGCTCGACGAAATCCCGGAGAATGAATTTAACTGTCTTGGATCCCGCAACGAAATTAATCAGAAAAGAATAATGTGTCTGAATAGTGTGTCTGTATTTCCGAACACATACAACCCGAATCTCTTCAAAGTTAGAGTGAACAGGCTTCTTCTGGGTAAGCTCACTCCATCGTCGACTTTGTCTCTGTCACCTCTGACCTAGATTATAGTCAAGAGCAAACCCATAATAAATAAAAAAAAAAAATGGAGGAGTGAGAAAACATACAAATTTCCACTTCCCTCCATATCAAGCAGGAGTCAGAACAAACAAGACCAATAGGCACAAAGGGTCGTTTACAACTGGGATAAGCCCAGTTATCACCACGGATAAAAAAAAGCTTTAATATTAATGGGTCCTAACATTGTGAGCTGTTATATTTGATTCCAATAATAGGGATGGCAAAAACGCTTGAACGCATGGAAATTTGCTCTAATTTCCACAAGGTCCGTATAGTAAATAGCTTCTGATACAGCTTGTACATTATTCAACATAGTATTGCGTTCATTCTGCCAAAGAATACACTCCCATAAGATATGATGCGCAGATTGTACATATTCGCAGTCAGATGTAGAACACTGACATAAAGGCGTGGCAACAAGCTTGAAGGAAAATAATAAAATAAAATTTCGTCCGATATGATGAACCATTTCAGGCAATAAGTTAGTATTATTTATTTTTCTCGGCACCTGATTATCCTTCCCTCATTTAGAGAGCAGTGGATGCCTATTGGTAACGGCCACGACGTCGTGGTCGTTTCATCATCACGGTTCTCAAAACGGTGAAGGAAAACATCGTGAGGAAACCGGCGGAAATGTCTTAGAACCAAAAATTCGAAGACATGTGCCATCTACCAACATACACTGGGCCCGCGTGGTGGAATTTGGCCCATTCCCTCCCACAGAGAGGTCTGCACGCACAACGGCCTAAATGCGAGTCTAAGTGCGGAAAAGGGGTCCATCTGTCCTATCCTATCCCATCCTTCCCTCTGTCCAAGTTTGCTTTATTTTTGACCACTTTACTCTCAGCGTATGTTCTGTCCAACACCAGATGCCTGTATTAAGACACAGATTCAAACAGTCAATTAAATGACTACAATAGCATAACGGTCCCTTCTCCATGTCGACGAGTAACTATGAACTATTCGACCCACTTCCTTCGCCAACAGTCCGGGGCAGAAAAACAAAACAATTGTTAAATTTAATTGAAGAAACTGTGTTGTCTGCAGTTGATGTGCTTGTAAAACCCTACTGATAATCTTTTGTTTTTTATTGTTTTTTACAGACCAACCTTGTCAAAGTCAAATATATGAATATATTTATTCAACTAGGCAAATAAGCGACATTTTTGAACGTCAATCACAAATTAAAATTAAAATTTACAAGTAATCAAAATTGAGTCTACCGTGCATTCGGAAAAGTAGCTTGTTATGGAGAAGAATGCACAAGAAACTCCATACTTACTCTTTTAAAAAAAATAGGTGTCTTGCAATAATTACTTATTTATATACATCAATAAATGCATATTTGTAAGGACCATGCACCCAGAATAGCACTACATACTACGTACAGGTATAAAGTATTAAAAGCATTAACAGGTAAATTCGTAAATTTTATAATTAGGAACATGGTTCTCACATACTTACAAATATTGCAAACGTAGGTAAAATACCTTGGTTTACTATGTGTGTCCAGCAACTATACTCCATTTGAAATAACATTAGAAATTTCTACAACCCTTTCTTACAGTCCGTTCAACCGATTTTGAGTTCTATTCCGTAAACATAAAGGATGACATAAAAAGCATAAACCTGTTACCAAAACAGCAGCCATTTGTCATATCACCAACGCAATAGAAGTCAAAATCGGTTGAAAGGGCTTTAAAATGGGATTATTTAAATTTCTAATGTTATTTTAAATGAAGTATAGTAATCCATTTTTCAAGCACTTCCAGGCAGGGACTGAATTACCCAAAAATTAAGGTACCTTAAAATTTCGGTATGACGTCATACCGTTAAATAAGGTTTACCGAAATATTTTGATATCGTTATTTTTTTCAGTAGCGGAATTTTGAGGTTTGAAATGCATACCGGTATATTTCGGTAAAAGTACTATAACCTTTTATAAATATTTTGGTAGCGGTACCTAAACCTTAATAAATAGGGGTTTTCTTTGACGCACCGCCTCGCCACTCTGTCTGTCGACCTGTCGTGTTATTATAACTCAGTCGTTATTGGTTTTTATTTCCGATCGGAAGGACTCGACTGTGGCCGGACTAAGCCGAGTGCCTACCTAAGGTTTTCTTACGTTTCTCTGCTTTCTTTCGATTTGTTTCTATGCTATTTTCTAAAATGCATTTTAGTTAGGTACCTACACTACCTACGTCCCTCAAATAGGTTAATTTAGCAACATTACAATATTGGAATACATGACAGTTACATGCCTGTAACTTGTATAAAAGTGTGCTAGTAGCTTGCTTGCCAATGTGCCATAATAACTTCTGATTGGTTAATGTCATATTGGCATATATGCAAGCTACTTGCACATATTTATGCCAGATACAGGCATTTGTATTTTTATCCATACTCTATTAACCACGTCGGTAGGTAGTTGATTTCGACTAGGTACCTAACTAAGAGGACCCATAAGCAAGCTTACCTACTGGCAATTTGCGAACGTTGGCGTGGCATGTGGTTAAGTAGGTAGGTATATAATGTTGGTAGGTACATTTATCTTACAAAGGTCACAACATGCATGACAGGCCCGCGAAGCGCCCCGAAACCCGGACTCCAGCTTCATTTCCCTTAATTTTTACATCTTTAAATATTTTGGGCCCAGTAGGTGGACACACCAAGCTAGGCCTAGCTAGGTTCGAAACCGGTTGAGTGCTTCTCTATGGGTGCGAAACGTGGAAGGTCACAAAGGATACAAAACAAAACATCTAACGCCAATTCAAAGTTTTCGTTTTTCAACCACTGTCTTCGTCGCATTCTCGGTATTTACTGGCCCGCGACTATCTCCAACGTAGAGATTTTGGAGAAATGCCACAAGAGCCCGATCGACCACTAGATCAAGCGTCGCAAGTGGAGATAGATTGGCCACAAGCTCCAAAGGGGTCTCGATCACATACCCAAACAAACTTTGGACTGGAATCCCCAAGGGAAAAGAAAGCTTGGCCGTCCCCATCAAACCTGGCGTCGCACCATGTTGGCAGAAACGACGAGCATCGGAATGACGTGGAGCGAGGTGAAGCGCGGGGAGGTAGCCTTTGTACATGTACTTTATTATCACAAGTATGTAATGTTGTTTTTAGTATACAATAAATAATAAAGAAGCGTGAAGCTCAAGACCAATCGCGATGGTGGATATTTGTGGACGCCCTCTGCCTTTTTTTGTTAACCTTCAAAAGGCGCCAGGATTTTTGAGGAAAAGACTAGGGAGTGTGGTCTTTTTAACTCACTAAAACCACCCCGGCACACATCCGTGGGGAAACTAAAAGAGCGTCTCTCCTGAGCCTCGCTGTGCACGGCAGCACGTGATCACTGTGCCACCGTCTTTCCTGGATTCACTTGGTGGGTGGACAGAGTCTCCAGTCTGAGCGCCCATGACCCCAGAATCCCGCCTGCTTATAATGCAGGGAGGGTTTCGACGTTTTAGGCATCGGGGCGATTGGCTTTCCGGCTCCTTCTTTTCCGAGTGGCGGCTTTCTTCTGGACCATCACGGTCTCATCGAAGGAGGCCATTTTACTTCAGTTTTCTATCTCTGCCAGCATGACCCACACCACTGCTAGAAAAGACAGGTCTCGCCCGATCCTGGCGACTAAGAACTGCCGCTCAGAGGCCCACTGGGCACTCCTCGAGCATGTGCTGTGCAGAGTCAAGGTCGCCTCCACAGTGGTGGCAATTTGCCGTGGTGTCTCGCCCAATCCTATTCAGATACTCACCGAAGCAACCGTGCCCGGGCAGTACCTGGCTGAGCCTGTAGAAGATGCGTCCCTCTCTTTTCAGCAATGCTTCAAAGTGCGGCAGGACGGCTTCGACAACGTGCTTGTGTAAAAATTGCAGCTGCTGTAGCCACTCGCGCCACCGCTCGAGCAGCGCGTGTCACCGTTCCTGCCGTCTCTGCCTAAATACAGCGATTTTTGGCGCGCTATCACCATTCTGGCGGATGCCGCAAATTCGGTTGTAAACCCTCGCTTCCATATCCGCCAGAATATCTAGCAGAGGAAAGCGTGCCAGGAGTGTTGCCGCCTCAAAGGATATCGTTCCGTAACCTCATGCGATACGAATTACCATTTTCCGCTGCAGACTATTTAGTCCTGCAGCGTTGGACACCTGATAGTCTGCTTGACCAAACAGGCGTCCCATTAAGGGCCATCGATCGCATGACACTACGTAGAGGTGGCGAAATTCTTCTCATGGTCCCGCGAAGTTGAGTAGTAGTGTCGCGTATGCAAAGCACCCACTGCCTTTTCAACGCGAGGGACTTGCAGGCGCTCGAAATGCTCTTCTAAGCCCCGTCCAACCATCCAGGGTTAGGCCAAGACAGTTAATGTATCAACCCACCTGGGCTTGCGCATCTCCAACTGTCACTGACAAGCTGGCCAGCTATCTGCCCCTCTCCAGTTTATGGAACCATAGCCTCAGTTTTATGAGGCGCTATCTACAAACCCAGCTCTCAGATCGACGCCACGACTGTTGCCACCCCGAGCTCGGAAAACTGGATGGTCTCGTCGAAGGTGTCCCCGCCGGCTAACACCAGGGTGTTGTCTGCGTAAATAACGATATTAACGCCGGCCGCCGGGTCGGTCCACACTAAGGATCAAATCGTATGCAAGATAGTCATCGTCATCATCATCATATCAGCCGCAAGACATCCACTGCCGGACATAGGCTTCCCCCAAGTGTTTCAGCCACATTGACCGGTTCCGTGCGTCTCGCATTCAGCGGACAGATCAGATCGGTGGTCAGATGGTGACCAGTCTTGATATAGATGTATCGTATTACCCAGTTACTGGGTTATGGATGTCAGATAGGCAGTCCTTTCATGTAAAATACTAGTACTCAGCTGTATCCAGTTACACTGAAAGAAGAGCCCAACCTCTTCTTTCTTTCTATTTAGTTGGGAACAAGGCTTTTTTCATCTCGCCTGATGGCAAGCTATGATGTGGTCGACGGTGACAAACGCTTGCCTAAAATTAACTTAAATACCCCAAGGTTGCAGCTGTCAGGAAACCAAGACTCCGGCAGGGAATTCCACTTCTTAGCTATCCGCATAATGAAAGTATTCGCAAAACGCTTTGTACGTATGGGTGGGAATGGTGGGATGTCCACCATGTACCGGTGGCGCATTGCCGTACGTCTTGTTGTCCGATGATGTAAAGGGCCAGGCGGAATCAAATTGTTTAGTTCCATCGCACACTCCCCGAAAAGTAACCGCTATAAAACCGACAGACTGGCCACTCGGCGTCGATGTTCAATCCTCTGGAGCTTTGAGGCGACCAGTGCATCGTTACCGATAAGCCTCTTGGCCCGTTTGTCAATCGACTCAAGTGCATCAAGTTGATATTTGGCAGATCCGTCCCAGAGGTGAGAGCAGTATTCCATGCATGACCGAACTTGCGCTTTATAAAAGTTGAGCAGCTGTTCAGGCGTGAAGTACCGTCTCATACAAGGATCCCCAACTTTTTTTGGAGCCAACTGAGCCTTTGCCTCAATGAATGGACCAAAATTGAGGGTTGATGTTAACGTAACACCAAGAAAGTCGAGATGGTCCGTTATCGGCATGGTTACACCACGGAAAGATAGATTCGGGTGGAATAGGCTCTTTTTTGCGGCAAAAAGACACGCCTAAGTCCAATCAGCATTAAAACTGTCTGGTTTGGCATCGCCCCATTCGCAGACTGCCTCCAAAGACAGGTTCAAGCGCTCAACCATGGCCTCCCCAGTAGCCCGTGCGCCGGACACGTATCTCTCAGCAACTCCTAAGGGACTCCTGCGTTAATACCTAACTGACCGGACGAGTAGCCATCGATAACCACTCGGATGGAACGATTCCTCAGGAAGTCAGCAATCCAGTCACACAGACTCCTAGACAGACCGAAGGAAGGAAGATTACCAATAAGGCTCTTATTTCAGACCCTGTCGAAAGCCTTCGAGATGTCAAGGAAGACAGTAAGCGCATCCCCGTGCCTCTCGATGGCCTCACTCCAGCCGTGAATGGCATACGCTAGAAGATCCCCAGTTGACCGATTTCGGCGGAAACCGTATTGGTTGTCACTGAGGATGTCGTTGTCTTCTAGGTATGCCAGGAGCTTATTGTTCAGCACATGTTTCATACTCTAGGCTAGACAGATTGATTGTTTTTATGTCAGTAAACAAAATTAAATAATAATTTAATTTAACTCAAACATAGCCTCCGATAATTATTAATCCTATTTTCTGCCTTTGCCTAGTGTGGCGGACCACACTCGCAGAGAGCGCAGTTTAAAAAAAGTTCCGGTAGTTTTTTGGGTCCCAGTCCAACGCTGATTTAAGTTGATGAACTATCAGAGTATCAGCGATCTGTTACACGGCCGACCCCGTAGAACTTTAAAAAAAAACTATTTTCTACCAAACCACTTATTTATTCACAAAAACCCTCAATTACACTTTTGATTAAAATTCTATTTAATAGTACACGAAAATACACCAACCGAAATAACGACTTTCTATAATCTCTTGTATCTTTCGAGATAAGTCTAACGAATTTGGGTTTACGCGACGGCTTCCAGAATCTAACTAACTAAATTAATATTAAAATTCCGCTAATGTGCGATAACTGCAATTCAGTATTGGCTTTGCAATGAAAACTGATACTTTAACTAGAGAATGCAAAAGTCGGCTTTATTGCCTTGTAATAAGGGTTGTAACAGATCAACAAAATAAAAACGTATTGCGCGGCACACAGTCGGCAACGAACATAGAGTTGAGTAAAAGAGTAGATTCAGCAAACAAATTGTACACAGTTCTAACGTGTTCGACATCCCCGCGCACCCGCGCCGCGCCCCTCGCATTTTTTTTGGTACTGGAATTATTTTAAGGTTAAACCGTTATTTAGCCCAACCTTTATTTATAAAAGTATCGGTATAGCTCTACCTTTATTTTAAATCGGTACCGATATTTTTTTGAGGTATCTTAACCTTTAACCGTAACCGCTTTCAGTCCCTGCTTCCAGGTATCCGATTAAGCTGAAACTTGGCTATCTCTGTGGTTTGACATAGCTAATAGTTACACAATTTTTTAAGTAAATAGCATTGAGTTAAATGTACTAGAGAAGCTATTTCAAACAAAAGATTGCGCGTATAGTTCTCGCCAAACTTCTTGGCCGCCCTGAAGTTGGCTACAATGGCTGCGCAGTAGAAAATCTCATACAAAAACAGCACCGTTTCGTGCCTCGCGCATCCGGTAAACCAACTTCAGGGCGGCCATTAAGTTTGGCGAGGGCTATAATTCGGTGACAGCGGGGCAAGCAGGGGGGAGGGGGCAGGTTATGTTCTCACAGATAAACAATCAATGCGCGCAGATGAACTTTTTCTTACTCTTTGACATTTAACTTACTGTTGAAAACTCATTCCTTGACTTTTATTTATATTTCTCGAGTTGTTTGAACAGTATCTCAATACAGACGAAGGCATTTTATAAGAAACAAAACTTAGTACTCAAACGTGTGACGTTGCAGCGAGCGCTTGCCACAGACACAGACTAAGTGAGTTGGGGTACGCGTGCTCTAACGCGTGTTACAAACAATTGAGTTGAGGAGTCTCCTCTAGTAAGTAGTACATTTAACTCAATGGTAAATAGTACATTAGGGACGATTTGGACGATCGGACGTCCAACATTCCTTCTTGTTGATTGATACTCGTTACGTAATGGATAAAGTGAGAATTTAGTATATTAGAGGAAGTTTAAAAGTGGCACCAGTGACAGAAAAGTTGAAAAGGAATCGTGTGTTTTGGTATGGCCATGTAAAGAGGAACATACGCATGTTACTGAAAGATTAATGTGGATGGATGGAGAATGGAGAGGTTAAAGAAAAGAGAGATTTGGAAAACAAGAAAAAAAAAAAACCCCGACACATTATTATTTCATGCGACATAATTTATCTAGTAGTAGACACGCTTCGATCGACAATCACACGAAAATACGTACTCTTAATACACGTGAACACGTAATTGTAACACTATATCTTGCGAAATATACCAATTCTAACAGGAAAGCACCCATATCTTTTGAAAGGCTCAACCAAAAAACGAAATCAATTTCGGTTTATCTATGCTACTATACGCTATGATGCCACAGACAGATACACAAATACACAGGTACAAACGTTAAACTTATAACACCCCTCTGTTTCCGTCGGGGGTTAAAAAATCGGCCAAGTGCGAGTCGGACTCGCGCACGAAGGGTTCCGTACCATTATCGTAAAAAACGGCAAAATAATCAAGTTTGTTGTATGGGAGCCCCACTTAAAAATTTATTTTATTCTGTTTTTAGTATTGTTTGTTGTATAGTGTTATTTGTGTTGTTATAGCGGCAACAGAAATACATCATCTGTGAAAATTTCAACTGCCTAGCTATCACGGTTCAGAGTGTGTTACGTGACTTAGAAAAGTGTTACATCGAATAACACGTCCCCGTAAGTTTACTAATACGAAACACTTAACAATGAGATACAGCCTGGTGACAGACGGACCGACAGACAGACAGACAGACGGACCACAGAGTCTTAGTAATAGGGTACCGTTTTTACTCTTTGGTTACGGAAACCTAAAAAGGAGTCAGTAGCAGCCTGATAGTTGACGGAACGGAATGGAAGACAAACGTGTTGATTATTATTTATTAAAATTAAAATACACGTGCTAACAAAAATACACGTGCTTACAAAAATGTAACACAATACATTATCACTTCTCAATGAGTTAAGTACAACACCAGGGTTATCAAACAAAATCATTGTTTTAATATTATAATTGCAAAAATATACTGATACCACAGTTCCTATTGTATTATTACGTTTATTGTATTTACCGTTATCTCTTATTTACTTACATTTTTTATGCGGATTTTTGTATTATATTTTGTCGTAAAAATTGTGAAATAATGTTTACTTATGTTTTTATCTTTTGTATTTGTTTTTTATGAGTGTTTGGTTGTATAAGTATTTGAGTAGAGAAAGTTTTTTTGCCGATGGTTGTTAAATTACCTTCTGCAAGTGCTTAAAGAAAAATTACAATTTTGAGCTTTTAAAGAAAATGCAAGATCATGCAAAATTCATTTTCAAAGAGCTACCAATTATGCCAGAACATTCCCAACCCTAATTACGAAACCTTCCACAAAAATAAAACAAATAGGTAACTGCGTATATTAAATTATCTCTCAAAACATAACTCTATATAAATTTGTCCCATTGAACTAATAGATATATATAGCCTAGCTACGATGTATAGCAACAATATGTAATACAAACAGTGCCATGACCCCAACTGCCAGACACGCTATCTCTATTGACACTTGCCAATCTCGCTATGGCAGGAGGCATTTGCGTAAGCGCACTATCAGCGACACAAACCAGCTCAAAAGTACCCCTAAACTTCGAACAATCTCCCCTGTAGCACCCGCCTTTGAGACGCAGCGGAGGGGGAAGCAGGTCATCCGCGATTGGTCACTGCTATCAGTTCAGTAGGTAACGTAGGGGCTTCGTAGTTTTCACGTCGTCAGTCGGTGGCAGATCGTCGCCGACAGCGGACGCACTGGGGAGAATATATTAAATTTATCGCAGGAAATATTATGAAAATTAATGCTTATCAAAATTATAGGAAGATTAGGTGGAAACCGTTTTCGTAACAGATCTTAAGTTTTTTTTTTAATTATTTGCTATTTGTGCAGTAAAATGGGATACGTAGTTAGTCGATAATAAACTACGTAGTAATGAACTGACATTGTTAAGGATTTTGCCAAAGTTTCTAGGTCGTAGATTTCTACCAAAAGAGACTTCCTCTAATACAAATTGCACAACACGTCAACATAATTTTCTCCTACAATAAATTCAGAACATAATCTCGTCGTAAACGTGTGTTGTATAATTATTTTTTCTCGTAGGCGTACACATATTAATATTTAGTCTGGCGTTGACATAGTATCTCTTTTTATAACCGAACACAAACATGATAATATTTATACATATTTTGCTTAATCTCTACAGTTTCCGTTGCATGGGTATCTTTTCGTGCTAATCTGGAAAAATACTGGGTCGTTTTTGATAGAGTTCTGCTCAAATGAATTTTAAGTACTGTAAAGATATCTAATCATATAAGTATAGTCATATTGGTTTCTTTTAAAAAATACCTCTCGATTCTTGTAATAGATAAAAGTAATTGCAACACCCGGATGTTTTGCAAAATTTCATTATGGTGATATTTCTTTATTTATATAGTGTTTTCTTTCAGGTATTTTCACCGAGCTTAAAAATCGTGACTAAGTCATACTTATCTTTTGCAAATAATTGCGACAATTATCGAAAAACACCTCATTTTAACGTCTCATTGTGTGACTGAACATTGTAGTCTCCTCTGAAATAAATGACAAGGGCAGAGTTCATGGATGTCATGTTTTTAACACAAGAAGTAAGTAAGCAAGATGGATATTTATCTAAAATGCAGTCAGACAAGATTGATAATATTGCAAGTAGGTACCAAGCTATCATTATTCCAGAAGAAAGAGGTACACTGCGGAAGAAAGGACTTCGGTCGTAGGTATGAGCCTCCTTTTAATTACTTGATCAGCACTCAAGTACCTACGTAATCTTTGACCCCCAAAAACAAGTTAAAAACATCGTTATTTACTTACAAATATTTTCGTGGGAACCTAGCAAAAGTCGAAGATAAAGAAAAAGTTAAAAACAATAATCGACATTTTATCGATACTTTAATTAAGTTATCGTTACCCCAATTAACGTTTTACAACCAAAAGTGATAAACGGTAAGAGTTCTAGTACACATAGTTACAGCGATAACGTTGGGACAGAAAACAATAAAATGTAAGTACACGATGTAAATATGTGGGCGCGTAACATTTGCCGCCATTATCTGAGCAAAACAAAGCCACGAGGGGCGCGCGTGGCGGCGTACGACTACACTTTAAAAATAGAATCGTTGACTCACCAACGTAACCAGACCTGCCCTCCCCCGCACAGCGTTAAACAAATACACGATAACACACGCTCTGTTCTAATAACTACAGCTCAATGCTGCTGGCTGTTGTACTTTTGCCATCTTTAGGTTAAGGCTGAAAATTTTCATAGCATTGACTTGATTGATCGTCTTTGTTTTTGTATCGAAACGTGTGCGTTGTGGAAATTGGTGTCAATATGCTATGTGCATTTTCAGCGCTTCAACTCTGTGTCAATTTGCTTTGATGCTCAAGAGAGCCACGATTTGGTTCACTAATCTAGCTTGACCTTCCTCTTTTCCCGTTGTAGAAGAAATCGAGAACGGACGTCTAAAAGTGACGTATCCGTGGAATGCTGGTCGTGTCAGCTCTTTAGCGCGGAGCTCATTACCTCATAGGACCACGCCCTGCTGATGTGTTCGATGCGTCTCGCGTTCCAAATTCAAATTCTTGGCAGTGATAGTGATGTTGCCAGATGGAATTTAGGCGTGTTTCATTTTTCATTTGTTTATTTTTTTCTACTGATTTCTGGCTTATGAGAAATTCATTTCGTGATTAATAAATAATAAAAAGCGCCAGAAAGATCCCTAATCAATTTTGTTCTTACATGATTGCAACAACTATTGCAAAATATTAACGCAGATTTTGGTGATGCATGCATGATTGCAATTGATTAAAAGTTGTAATCAGTAGAGAAATATTTTATCAATTTTCTGCTATCGTTATTATCACGTATAAATAAACATGCATTTTTTTCCACTATTTGCATATTAATGGCATTTCAGAATGTTCACCTAAAATAAAAAAAATATAATTTATTTATGTCTGTAACGCCATTTTGCATCGCGATCATCTGTTCAGAATTCTAATTTTAAATGCGTCGTTGATGCCCAAAGTCATTATATTCATAGAATGCATCGGCACATAAGGACGGTCAGGGTTACTCGTATATGGTTCATGCTAAACCATAACTGCCATAAATTATAATATTAATAAACTTGTGAAAAATGAACAAAAACTTTTAAAGTCGTCACAATCTAAGAAGTCCGTTGACATTTCTCATTTTACATGCCGCAATAACTTTCTACGTTAGAAATTGAAAAATCAAATTCCCACTCCAAATTAATGACTATGTTACCCATACACTATAACAACGAGTATCATTCGCAAGCATCAAGTTTAATTATTATTAAGTATTTTTATAGCTGTGCTCTATATAATTAACAATTTATTAATATTCTACTTATACATTATATCGAGTAGACAACTTACGACCTATTTACATGACTTTGCGAACGCATTATATAAATACTACGTAGTTTCCAACCTCTATTGACATCTATCGAAAAGAAAAAAGCTATCAAAGACAATTATGAATCATAGATTAATTTAAAAAAAAACTGACCTAACCCGTTTTTGCAGCTTACTGCGCAGTTGAGGTTTTAAAAATTCAATGTTTACATCGGTTTCTTGTTATCTTTGCGTACCAAAAACATTTAATTTATATACATAAATAGTTCGTTAAGTAGGTAATTTCTAGTATTATTTCCTTTACGATGATTTTATCTTGTCCGGACTTCCTTTAGTATCAAGTCAGCTACGAATGTGAGTGGAGGAGACGCCCTTGAAGGGCATCTTATTGATGATGTTCTTAATTCTTTATTGTACACAAAAAAACATTTACATATACAACATGAGTGGTTATAAAGTTGATGTACAAAGGCGAGCTTAACTCTAAGAAGAGTTTTCTTTCAGCAAACCTTAGAGTGATAGAGAGAGTTTAAAAAAGGAAGAAGAGAAGTAGTCCAGTGTACAATTTTAGAATAATATACAATAAATCATAAATATACATACATACATAAGTACAATATATACCTATATACTACTAATATTATGTCATTCCGAAAGAAAATGATCCTTGATTTTCCTCTTGAAGACATTCAGAGAAGGGCTGTCGCGTAGGGAATGTGGTAGAGAGTTCCAGAGACGCACTGCAGTGACAGAGAAGGAGCCATCATAGCGGCTGGAAGTGTGACGTGGGGTACGAAGGAGAAGCGAAGTGGAAGTGCGACTGGGTTTACCCCTCGGGACAAAGTACTCAAAGCGTTCACGAAGGTATTGAGGAAAATTAGGATTGTGTAGGACTGTATAGAGAAGAGATAGGATATGGGTATCTCGACACGTGATCGTATTTACGGAGGCCAAAAATAAAGCGGATGCACAAGTTCTGCAGTCGCTCGAGTTTATTTAGGAGTACCTCCGTTGCATCTATAAAACAGACATCCGCATAGTCAATGAGCGGTAGAAGAAGAGATTGAGCAAGAGTGACCTTAGTGTGAAATGGTAAGAATTTTTGGAGACGTTTAAGAGACTGAAAAGAGTAGAAGACCCTCTTACTTACATCAGCAACATGAACCTCCCAAGAGAGGTTAGTATCCGTATAGACTAGCCTAGGTTTTCACGCTTTTAGAATAACATTTGGGCACTGAATCATAAACTACTGGCGGGAGGGCAAGGTGATTTAAAAGGTTGAGCATGTATCTACCACCAACAATGAGCGCTTGAGATTTGGTTGGGTTTAATAAGAGTCCAAAGGATTTGGCCCACTTGTTAATATTTTCAAGGTCACTATTGATGGCAGACACAGCCCCAACCAGATCACCCACTTTAAAGTGTCGATATAGCTGCAAGTCGTCTGCATAGAGATGATAGTTAGAAGTTAGGACCTTAGTGATAGCATTTATGAAAATCGAGAAGAGGAGAGGAGAGAGGACGCCACCCTGAGGAACGCCCGCAGTCAAGTCACACCAGTCAGAGGAGTCCTCGTCGGATCGAACAGACTGCGAGCGGCCCCGAAGATAAGATTTGAACCACTCAATTACCGAAGCAGAGACATTAAGAGAGGAAAGGATTCCTAAGAGTATGTCAAAGTCAACTGAGTTAAAAGCACTGCTGAAGTCCAGTAGAACCAATATAGTAAGACATTTATTATCCATAGCCAGTCTTATATCGTCAGTTATTTTGACAAGAGTAGTCACAGTACTATGGCCAGGTCTGAAACCAGATTGGTAAGGACTCAGCAGGCTATTAGAGGACAAATAACAAGAAAGTTGCTTCTGAGCAATACTTTCGAGGACTTTGGAGAGGATTGGTAGGATGGATATTGGACGGAACTTGGAAGGTAAGGACGGATTTGAAACTTTAGGAAGCGGTAGGACGTGAGCTCTCTTCCAAGCTGAAGGAAAGGAGTTTTGGAAAAGAGAAAAATTTATAATGTGAGTTATGATAGGCACTATTTCACTTAAAATAGGTAGGAACATTTGGAGATGTAGGCCATCATCACCTACCGCTTCAGTGGATATGGATTGGATACATCCCTTAATATCCAGTTCAGTAACTGGGTGAAATGAGAAAGAAGTATTTGCTGGCAAAGGAAGATTAGAGAGTTCTTTGAGAGTGGAGGATTTAACGTGGTTGTCGAGGGTGAATGGTGACTTAGAAAAGTGTGCATTAAGTGCATTAAGGTCCTCAATGCAATTCCATCTTAACAGGAGAACTCTTGCTAATGGATTTGCCAATACCAAGAGTCTTTAAAAATTGCCATTGCTGGGTTGAAGTTATCAATTGAATTGTGAATGTGGCGCCTTTTTGCATTCCTACACAAACGACTGCAGCGATTTCGCATCTTCTTGTAAACGTCCCAGTTTTCCTCCGTGGGCCGCTTCCTGTATAAACGCTTAGCCTTGTCACTCTTAGCCATCTGAGTTTTTATTAATGTGGATAGCCATGGCGCAGGAAGGTGTTTGACTTTTACCTTTTTAAGGGGAGCATGTGCCTCGTACAATTCTAAGATAGTCCTGCTGAAGGTTGACACCATAGTGTCTATATCCTCGCAGGTGATTATAGGCCTCCAGTCAATCATACCCGCATCAGCCCTCAAACGCTCCAAATCAATGTTTTTAAAGCTTCGAAGAAATAGAAATTTGACCTTGCGTTTAGGAGGTCTAATCTTATAGGACAGATAAATGAGGTCATGATAGGAATAAGGAGCAGGAAGCTGTCCATGTGCTGCTACTTTGTGAGGGTCAGAAACCAGAATAAGATCTAAGAGAGAAGGAGTATAGTGAGGAGCCCTGTGAGTAGCATTTAGTGGAAGTATGTGCATGTTGATAGAAGAGACAAGTGATGATCTTCAGAATGGTGAGATACATATAGAAACTATTCACAACCGGCGTGTGTGTGAACTGACTAGATGTATGAACGGAAACTCAGCAACAGAAGATTTTTAGAACATAGCAGGTAGCTTCCGTAGCTTCTGCCTATCTAAAAAGCGTGTGTATATCATTCGTAGACGTACTAGAGGAGACTCCTCAACTCAATTGTTTGTAACACGCGTTAGAGCGCGCGTACCCCAACTCACTTAGTCTGTGGCAAGCGCTCGCTGCAACGTGACACGTTTGAGTACTAAGTTTTGTTTCTTATAAAATGCCTTCGTGTGTATTGAGATACTGTTCAAACAACTCGAGAAATATAACTAAAAGTCAAGGAATGAGTTTTCAACAGTAAGTTGAAAACACGCTTAATTTAATTATATTTTATCAATTTCTGTATCTCGTGACGTCGCGTCACCGCGGAGGCGGGAGGGCGGCCATATTTGTGTAAATGTCAAAGAGTAAGAAAAAGTTCATCTGCGCGCATTGATTGTTTATCTGTGAGAACATAACCCCGCCCCCCCCACCTCAGCTTGCCCCGCTGTCACCGAATTACGCGCAATCTTTTGTTTGAAATAGTTTCTCTAGGACGTAGTACATTTAACTCAATGGTGTATATGTATAACAATCAGTCTGAATCTAACCCGTCTGTCATAAATCTACAAAACGTGAGTTTATCCACAGACTAAATTAACCGACTGAATATCGTGATTACCGAAATAATTATATTTACCGAAAAAAAGCTATTGTGTCAAAATCAAAATATTTTTAATTAAACTAAACCTTATATAGGTACTTTTGAGAGCAGTGGTGGCCCAGTGGTATAGGCCGCGACTTACAAGTTGTAGGTCGTGGGTTCGAGCCCAGGCAGGCGCTTTACTTTGTGTAAATTATTTCATCACCACTTCTCTCAAAATCAGTGAAGGAAAACATCGTGAGGAAACCGGCGGCAAATATCCAATCAAAAATTCGAAGACATGTGACGTCCACCAACCCACACTGGGCCCGCGTGGTGGATTACGGCCCGTTCCCTCTCATAGGGAGGAGGTTAATAGGTTGATGATGAGGTACTTTTGAATTGTCAAACAAAATATGAATCTAGTTGCACATTCGCAAGTGTCAGTAAGTTTCGATGGAGAAGAAATAAATGTGCAAGAAAGCCCACGGACACTTTTCCATCAGTTTTAATTACAATTATTTAGTTACATCATTCTTGTTGGCAAAATACATATGTGAGAACAATGTAAAAAGACGTGCACGTAAAAGTATCTAAAGCAAAACAAACAATTCAAAAATAAAATAAGTACGTAATTAAAATCGTGTCTCGCGTAGATCCGGGTTTCGGGCACCCAGGGGAATAATGGATGCCTGGTAGTTTTTCGCTCCCACTAACTCGCGTATCAGCAAAGACACGTCATTTTACGTTGTTGAGCCACAGGAATAAATAAATAATTAATAATGATTCCAGCCGTGATCTTTAAACCCAATTCAGTTACACGTGGCGCGGTATAGGTACTTGAGTTGTGTGACGCATAGAAAATGCAAATCAACTGCGGTAGACAACCATTACTGAATGTCGAACAATTCATTGACTACAAGTTACAGGATGATAAGAAACATCCTATTTTCTAACTTTGTAAAAATTTGCTTCTATATCTACCAGAAAAAGCCTAGCAGCATAATCAGTCCTAAAGGATTTTTTTCCTCCTCCAACATTGCACAAATTAAATAGATATTCCATAAATTGAATATAAAGATATAATAATATGTTGTGCTTCTATGTTTTTCTTTTTTCATTTATAGTTACAAATTTGTACACTCGGCCTTTGTTGGCAGCGCAATTTTGAGCATTTCTTGAGTTCTAGTGCTTTTAAAGATAATGTATCATCAAAAAGGAAAACATAGGGGCACAGTATTTATCTTTATTTTCCAGTTTATGGAATATCTTTTAAATTGGTGCAATTTTTTGTTTAATTGATATATTGTATATTTTACATTTTTGGCATTTAGTTTTCATTGTTTCACTTTGTTTGTTTTGTTGAAATTAATTGTGATAATTACTTTTAGATTAATTTCATTTATTCTTTGTATTCATCATTTATTATTTCTAATAAATTAATTCAAGATTTGCACGCCATAGTATGTGGCAAACATGTTTGAGCCATTTCTGTTATTGTTATCCTGCATGCACTTATTATTATTTGTTGTATGTATACACATTTTTATGCAAATAAAAATATCTGAAATCTGAAAATCTGAATATTGTTTTTTTTTTTTATAAACTATAGGCTAGCGTTTGACCACCATCTCGCCTGATGTTAAGCGATGATGTGGTCTACGGTGAAGCACGCTTGCCTAGAAGAAACCTATTCACTCTTGACTTAAAGACCCCTAGGTTGTAGCTGTCAGGGAACAAAGACTCCGGAAGGGAATTCCACTCCTTAGCTGTGCGCACAATGAAAGTATTAGCAAAACGCTTTGTGCGTATGGGAGGGATGTCTACCATGTACCGATGGCGCATGGCCGTACGCCTTGTAGTCGGATGATGGAAAGGGCTAGGCGGAATCAAATTGTGCAGTTCCGTCGCACACTCCCCGAAATGTAACCGATAAAAGACCGACAGACTGGCGACTCGGCGTCGATGTTCGAGGCTCTGGAGCTTTGATGCGACCAGTGCAACGTTGCCAATAAGCCTTTTGGCCCGTCTGTCAATCGACTCAAGTGCATCAAGCTGGTATTTGGCAGATCCATCCCAGAGGTGAGAGCAGTACTCCATGCATGACCGAACTTGTGCTTTATACAAGTTGAGCAGCTGTTCAGGCGTGAAGTACCGTCTCACCTTTGCAAGAATCCCCAACTTTTTTGCAGCTAACTGAGCTTTTGCCTCAATGTATGGACCGAAGTTGAGGGTAGATGTCACCGTAACACCAAGAAGTTCGAGGTGGTCCGATAACGGCACGGTTACACCACGGAAAGAAGGAGCCGGATGGAATTGGCTCTTTTTAGCGGAAAAAAGACACGCCTGGGTCTTAGCAGCATTGAAACTGACCAGATTGGCATCACCCCATTCGGAGACCGCCTTCAAGGACAGGTTCAAGCGTTCAACCATGGCCTCCCGGAGAGACCGAATCTGAGGCCCAGTAGCCCGTGCGCCGGACACGTATCTCTCAGCAACAGTGCTGTCGTCTGCGTACCCAAAGGTTCCGGGTTTTAGCAGATTATTAATGTGCAGCAAGAATAATGTTGCCGAGAGCACTGACCCCTGAGGGACTCCGGCGTTGATATCTAACTGACCGGACGAGCAGCCGTCGATAACCACTCGGATGGATCGATCCCTCAGGAAGTCCGCAATCCAATCACACAGACCACTAGGCAGACCGAAGGAAGGAAGCTTACCAATGAGGCTTTCGTGCCAGACCCTGTCGAAAGCCTTTGAGATGTCGATGGATGAGGAAATAGGCGAGAGCCAAACCTCGAATTATGTAACTACTAACTTTTTACCACGAATTATGTCTGCGACTGCAATTCCTCTTAATTTTCCAACTGCTGGGACACAGGCCACCTCTCTGAGAGCGTATTGGGCCGACGGGCCGTAATCCACTACGCAGGCCCAGTGTGGGTTGGTAGATGTCACATCACAATGCTTCGATTTTTTTAGTTCTATTACATCCACTATCCTCACGATGTTTCATCGTTTTGAGAACAGTTTTCCTTGTTTGATATTATTTATTTGTTTGTTTTGGCAGACCGAAATAGCTATCCGTCGATTACAGGTAAATCATTTTTTGACAACATTCATTCACTCATCTCACAGAGCTCCAGATATATTGTCATGAATTGCCTGACGTTCTAGCTAGACGAAGTGTCTTCCTACCAATGATGGAGACGATACGGTAGAAATTCCAAAATGTAAGATATTGATCACGTGTTTTTTCGGTTACTCTTGGCATATAGTGCCCGGCACCACAGATAATAATATACTAGCATAACGTAAGTTAAGGTTTTGGCGTACTGGGGGTATGTTCGCGCATATTCCGCGAATTGTCCAATACAACCAGCATATGGAGCGAACGGAAAGTGGACGTGTCACCATTGGTCAGTCGATCCTTGTGCCAAATGTCCTAAACGTCTTCGCGCCCCGCTTCACTATCAAAGATACCTAAAAAACGACTTGCATGCGCATCTAACGACTCTTGCCAACTTACGTGCCGGGGATTATACGGTTATACCCATACCTACATTTTTTGTTGTTGTTATATTTTGTTTTTTTTGTATTTTTCTTTCTATGTTTTGTTATCTCGTGTGTTTAATTTTTATTGTTTATTTATATAGATATATTTTATTCTGCCTTATTCTTGTACGATTCGTTTTAGTTCTTTTATCTTTTGATATTTGTACTTTACGCTTTAGGTGTGACCTGTAAAGTTATACATCATCATCCCCTTCACCAGGTCATCGGTCCACCTAGTAGGAGGCCTTCCAATCCATCTTTTGCCGGATCGCGGTCGCCACTCCAAAACTTTTTGGCCCCATCGGCCATCCTTTCTGCGAGCAATGTGCCCTGCTCACTGCCACGTAAGTTATACCATGTATACTTAAATAAATAAAGTATTGACGAATTCAAAACATTAATTCTTTTTTCTAATGACTATCACGACGATGCTTTCGTTAATCGAATGTCAGTTCTCTAGAACTTATCATAGTCTTCCATTCATCCGTGGTTGCGCACACACGTCATCAACCTAAGATTCTAAATCCATTATCGAAAATGCAAATAGGTTGATAGATAAGAACAGAGATTAAGTATGTGAAATTGTATTTCCTTACCTATAGAAATTGACAATCATTGTGCAATATTTGGTTGGTAGAATTTAGTTTGTTGGCTTGTCTCTAGAATCTCTTTTGTGTTATATATGGGCTACGTAATAAATAAATGTACATAGTTAAAACAATTTTTTTTTAACTTTGGCATCATCATTATCATCGTTTGAAATACGTCCACTACTGGACATAGGCCTCGCACATTCATCTTCGGTCTAGGTCATCGGTCCACCTAGAACTTTAGCATAATCATCATCAAGTTTGTTCAATCAGACCATAAAATTTCTGCTTCCAAATTTAAACAATCCCAAAATGGCGGATTTGAACAGATTTTTTCATTGTCTGTGGCGAGTCCTTGATATGCATGTGCGCACTAAAGCGACCTCGGTCAGCCGCCATATTGAAATATATGATTACAGTGCAACTGTGGATTACGCTTGAGTACAGTATTGTCAACTTTATTGTAAGTAAGTACCAATGATTGTTGAGTTTCTTGTTGTTTTTCCTATTTTCACTACATTTATTGTTTTATTTCAACGTATAGTGGCTTTTTGCTTGTTGGAATACTTCGGGTATTGCTAAAATTTCTTTGTCACGAAAATCGTCATATCAAAACCTGACAATTATTTATCAAAACGGCCAGACATAATAAAGACCATCAAATCATCATCAGATTTCATCTCCGTCCGTCTTCTAAAAAATAAAAAATAAAATCTAACTCAAAATACTCCAGTACCTTCAAGAACGAAAACTTATTATTTTTGTCAAATATCACCAAGAAACCCAATAATCTCTTACAAAAAACCCAGTGACTACATATTTCTAATTATACTCCAATACTCAATACTAGCATTTGGCAACATTCCTGCATTCAGTAATTAGCACACAATTAAGATTTGAAACAAAGGCCGCTCACACATGACTCACTTGACGGATACTAGAAGGTGTGTCATGCACCGACCGCTTCTTTCATTTTGGTATTTATAGAAATGTGGGCTTGAGTTTGATGTGAATTGGCAGTTTTTGTGCAACCGTGTGCGGAGGTGAATAGTGCAGATATTAGTAGAGGATAAATCTTCTTAATCCTACTATCATCATCATTTTAGCAGAAAGGCGCCCAATGTCGAATATTGGCCGTCCCCAAGTGTCGCCACATTGACCAATCCCGTGTGTCTTGCATCCAGCGGATACCCGCAACCCTACCCTGGTTAACAGTCCACCTAGTGAGAGGCCTTTCAACGCAGCGGCTTCTGGTTCACGGTCGTCACTCCAGAACCAGCTCCATCGACCATCCGTTCTGCGAGCAATGACAACTGCCACCTTGAGTGCAGCTATTTTAATTTATGTAGAGCATCCATCTTCTTCACGCCACTAAAGTCAGTACGGCCTCCATTCATCATAAAAAGACGGAAAGACGTTCTCTAGAGGACATAGGCCTCCCACAAGCGTCGCCATCATTGTCTGGTTCTTTGCTTTTTGCATCCAGCGGATTCCCGCGACCTTCAACAGGATATGGGCCCATCTTGTGGGCTGCTAATTAAGCTGGATCTTCCGATGTCTTACCTGAGGCCATTCTGAGGAAGAGAGAACCCAATTCAACCAACCCCAAGTCAAGTGTAGAATTGGAACATATCATCTATAAAAAATAAAGTAACCATCTGTAACGAACACATAACATTACCTATGTTTCTTTGTAAGAGAGAGGTCAAGGCAAAATGACGCATGTTTCAAACATGTGGCTTCCAGATGCAAACGCATGCACTCGCATCCAAGTTGCATCGCTGTACTTGAAGTATAACATTATCTTGTACGAAATTAAACGTGATATCACGCACGCAACATGCATAGGCTAAGGTATACAAAAGAAAAAGGAAATTTTACATAAGGATAAACGAAATAATTGACAACCTCTTCCTAAATTATTGCCTCATCATTATGAAACCCTTTGACTACATTGAAATCGCAAAAAAGCAGCTGTTTCTTAAGTTCAGCTGATAGATGAGCTTGTTTTTCTTTCGCGATTTTAGATTTGATAATGTTATAGGAAATACACCTGTATTCCTCGTTGGGCTCCAATAGCACACACACATTTCGATTTTAGGTTTGCTCTCATCGTAAAAGTAAGTCATCATCATTGCCAGTCTAATTTAATCTGCTGCTGTACCTATTATATTGACCTCTTATCTTAATCTTATGCCAGCTTGGTCTATAAAGTTAGGATAATAAGTTATCAGCATCATGCAGCAAATATCCTCCGCCCTCCTAGCATCGTTTCCCCAATGCAGAGGGTCCATAGTTTAAAAGTTTCTCTTTTATTTTGATTCTTCACTTTCAGCAAAATGCAGCATATACACTAAATATATAAATAGGTTTAATTATGTCGTGTTTGTTTATTTCAGATTTGTAATTATGTCAGAATTCTGGATTATCAGATTTCAAATAAATGTGTTCAGTAGATTTGGCATGAGTTTGCACTTTGTATAATTTTCGATAGTCACCGTGTTCCTGCATATGTTCTACATTTTTTTGTCGCTAAACAGGTCAGTATTGAACCTTTTCGAATATTTAAATATTAGGTTATATGGAGTAGTTGACTGTTCATACGTCTAAAGTATAGTAAAACATATTCAAATATATCAGAATATTATTTTCCGACTGCTGGGATACAGGTCTCCTCACTGTGAGAGGCGATGAGCCATAATGTATCACGCTGGCCCAGTGCGGATTGGTGAATATATAGAAATAAAAATTGGCAGACATTTTCTTCCAATTTTTTATTCTACGACATGCAGGTTTCCTTACGATTTCCTTCCCGGTTTTTAAAGCAGTGATGATGAAATAATTACACTAAGTTATGCACCTGCCTAGGTTCAAACCCACGACCTACGACTTGACTCGACTCGTAAGTCAAATATTATAATCTACATTCATAATCAAGGAATATCACAGTATTATATCTACGTCGTTAATAGTTAACAAAGGTACACAAAAAGTGAGGGTTTTCCTTGTAGAACCTGTATGCTGCATGAGACCTATTCATCCATTACCACGAAATCATTTTGGTATTCACCGACCTGAATCAGAAGATAAGTGTTAATATTTTCCTGTGGTTCGAATATTTTGTGTGCAGTTTTCCTGCACTTTTCAATAACTCACGAAATGGTGGGTTTAACGTAACTGAGATTCATCATTCTGCAACATGCCCTTGTCCCATGTTACTTGGGGTCGACGCTACACGTTTTGTTCTTTCATACCGTCCTGTTAGCCGTCACGGTATCACTGACTCCCTTTTTAGGGTTCCGTAGTCTCAACCCTTATAGTTTCGCGATGACCGTTCGTCCGTCCGTCCGTAGCTTAGCTCAGAGACTCTTGATACTAGACATCTATAATTTGGCATGGATAAACATATTAATAACGCCGACAACGTGGTAAAATAAAACCATGAAAATATTTTTAGGGTACCTCCTGTACACGTAAAGTGGGGCAGCTTTTTTTCTCGTCTATCCCATGGTGTGGGATATGAAATTATCCGCGGCGTGGAATCCAGTGATTCAAAAAACATTACCTCGTTTCGTGCAGTCGGCGAACTAACAGAATAAGGACACGGTTAGTGTTGTGTGTAGAAATGTGAGGGTAGAAGAAGAATTTTCTGCCCCAACGGAGCCAGTACACCGAGACACCAGTCTACCCGGGACCACGGTCGTTGCAACACGGCATAAACGTCGGGTGAAATAGGTAAATAAACAATCGAAATTTCGTCGCGTTAAATTCCCGTGATGTATTGTTTTTCAATTATAAAACGCGAAAGTTTTAAAGTTAATATGTGTGGGATATGGTTCGATAGGCCATTCAAAAAAAATATGGGTCTTTGAAAACCATTTTCCCCTTGAGTCAAGTGTCCCCCCCTGCCAGCTAAATGGTTGCTTATGGATATGTGAAAACAATCTCAGCAGTAGTATATATAACGAAATTAAAAGGAAAACTATCACAGCTAAGTAGGATTTACAAGTTTACGAGTAATATTTAAAGACCAACTTAGAAAATGTGCTTGGCAAAATAAAAAAAATGTATGTTAATGTATTGAAACAACAGTTTTCGAACGGCATCGGCCTTCGTTTGAGGAATGTTCGGTGTTTTCATTGTTTATGAACGTTAGTAATATCACCTATTTATGTTGGAGAATGTAGCTGTTTATACGGAACCCTCTGTGAGCGAGTCAGATTCGCACTTGGCCGGTTTTTATATCACTCTTTACACATACCATCCATCTTTTCTTTGACCTTCCCTTTCCTCAACGTAACTCCTACCATTTCCATTTCATTTCTGATTGGACATAATCAGAATTTTAACTGACAACATACTGATTATGTCTAATAGAAATAACTCCATCTATAGAAATAACTACAAATACATCCGCAAGAGAACCAGGGTTACCGACATAGCCCGAAGAATTGCCAAACTTAAGTGGCAGTGGGCAGGGCACATTGCTCGCAGAACGGATGGCCAATGGGACAGAAAGGTTGTGGAGTGGCGACCGCGAACCGGAAGACGTTGTGTTGGAAGGCCTCCCACCAGGTGGACCGATGACCTGGTGAAGGTTGCGGGGATCCGTTGGATGCGGGACGCACAGGACCGGTCAATGTGGCGACGCTTGGGGGAGGCCTATGTCCAGCAGTGGACGTCTTTCGGCTTATATATGATGATGAAGATGATGATAGAAATAACGACGACGGAAGGAAAATCTGTACATATACTATATACAGTTATACACCATTTTGAAAAGATTTTTATAAAATTATCTGAGGAAAATAGTTTCGTACTTGAAAGCAATGACCTAGCACCTGTTGACATTGTTGATGCCCCAATAAGGAAAGTAATTAAGAAATGCGCTCCTCAAAAGGAATAAAGGAACCCTTATATGATTACTTAATTGTCTGTCCGTGTGTCAAGACCTTTTTCTCTGGAACTACTGGAGGTATCAAGTTGAAAATAATACTATGCACTCAAGTCTGCAACCCCTTAGTGCTGTACATAAATCAAACGTCAAAATCAAAGCAATCAAAAGATACGATCGTTTTTGTAGCATATTTGACGAATAGCAAGGGAATCAAAAACCTATTGGATACTTCCGGTTGACTAAGGGCCATACCTCACCGAGATGCCATGGCGACGTGGCCAGCGACGTCGCCAACTAGTTCTTATTGAGATGTATGACGGCTAACTCACTTGGCGACCGACTGGCGACGATGCCAAGTAGCGCGACGTCGCTGGTCACGTCGCCATGGCATCTCGTTGAGGTATGGCCCTTAGAATCATGAAATTTGGCATAAATAAATGTTTTATAGCACAAGTAAAGGAAAAAAGCCGAAAACCGTAAATTTATACATACATTAAAAATTAAATGATAAAAAAAAACTTTTTACAAAAAATACAAGTCGGTGTCAAAAAACGAAGAAAATAAAACAAGAACACCGACTTCCGAAATTGAAGTTATTTTACACTTTTTTTTTCTATGGAAGTCGGTTGTATTTTTTGTAAAAAGTTTTTTTTTAATTTCACTTTTTAGTTGTGCTACATAATTTATATAGGCTAGGTACCAATATTGCCCAAAGTGAAACCAGAATAGATTTACCCAATAACATGAAACTTAAACAAAACCGGTCGTATAAGGGTACACCAAGGTTAACTGTGTACACCTGCGTATCCCTTTAGAGCGTACTAGTGTGATGTTATGTTATGAAATGGTGTAAACAATAAACATAAATGCGATTGCAGCTATCCCGAGTGATTTGCCGTCATTTATTGAAGAGTTCTGATGTGTATCTCCGAAGTTCTTTATCAGATCTTGATGAAAATTAAATGGGACCACATGACAAACACCAGCTTTCAAATAAAAAAAGAATCATCAAAATCGGTTCACCCAGTAACAAGTTCTGAGATAACACACATAAAAAAAAAATACAGTCGAATTGAGAACCTCCTCCTTTTTTTGAAGTCGGTTAAAAATAGAGGTTCCGTGTGTCAAACTTTTTGTCTGGAACTCCTGGATGTATAAAGTTAAAACTATTATTATGTTACTTAAATCTGCAACACCTCGACGCTCTGAAAAAATCAAACTTTTAAATCAACATGGGAACCAATACCTGGAGTATAGTTCTCGCCAAACTTATTGGTCGCCCTGAAGTTGGTTACAATGGCTGCGCAGTAGAAAATCTCATACAAAAACAGCACCGTTTCGTGCCTCGCGCATCCGGTAAACCAACTTCAGGGCGGCCATTAAGTTTGGCGAGGGCTATACTGGCTGTTAACCTAGAATCATGAAATTTGACAAGCAACAATGTCTCATAGCACAAGTAATGAAAAAAATTCGGGAACCGTAAATTTTTACCTATATACAAAAAATATTATTATCTTATTTGCAATATGTAAACTGACCGCGACCTAATATGTCAATATTGTCGATGTGTGGGAAAAACAGTTTTCCAAAGCCTAAGTTAATTTTTCCCCTAAATCCAGTTTATATTTTTGTTTGAAGAATATTCGGTACTCTTATTGTTTATGAACTTCAACAATGTTACCTAATTATTCTGGTTAATGTAGCTGTTTGTAAAGAAGATATATAAGAAGATAAGATGGTATTTTATTAGGAAGAAGCCAATTTAGAAGACAAAACCCTGTAACTTTTTGGCAAGAAGGAGAAGGACAACACTAGCCAAATTCTCAAGAACAAAAGCATATACACTCCACTTTATACTTTATTTGCCGATGAAATAAGAACAATAATAGCATGTAACTAATATACCCTACTGTTAATATATAAGATGGTTTAAATAATGATTCTTAATTAAATACTACTAAAGTTAAAATTAGAATGAGAAGCCAATGTTGACGAAATAGACACGCTCGGTACTATATTGTTTACAAGAAAATGTCGGGTAAACTTCCGTGTTTTATTACTCATACTATTTTAACAGTTAATAAACATAAGTTAGAACTTATGTTTATTAACTGTTAAAATAGTCTTTCAAATTCTTAGTAGAAAATGCAAATTTCCAATATTTTATCGCTAAACTTGACTATGATGAAATAATACAAGAAGTCACTTCACAATTTTGGCGCAGAATGACAAGGATTTTATTTTTTTTGATAAATTTGTTACTCAAACCTGGCTATATATAGGCTCGCCCACTTTTACATGTGAATTAAAAATTACTGGCGATATGTGGGTTTACTGTAGGTGCATCTCTACATATCGTTTCGGGAATACAGGCCTGAAGTTATATCTTGTTAAAATTGTAGCTGTTTCATTAATTGACGTCAAATATGACGTCAGGTTCATTTTAATTCATGATTTCCTTATTGAATTTGAAATTACGAATTTAGTTATTATTACAAACCTTTTGTTTATCAAGGTTTACTCATTCAAAGAAATACTCTATGTTATATAGCGAATGGTACGTAATTGCTAACATGTTAGTGTTCATTTAAATATATTTCATAAGCTGTATTATCATTGACGTCAAATGCCATATTTGTATTTTCCAAAACTGTATTATTTTTCGTTGTTATACTATTTCTGGATTCATGAGTCTCAATTTCAAGTAACGGCAATTTTTATGTTGGATTTGCGACATTGTTATTTATTGGAGTTTCTCATATAGTAGCTGATAGCTTTTTAAAAACGACTCCGTAGTTGCCTATCTATTGGCACGAACCTATTGCATGCAACGTTAGTCATAAAGAGTTGTTGACTTCGCGGTTTATTAGAATTTCGTGTCATGGACTGCCAGTGTTGTCAGTGAAACTTCTAGTATAAGTCTATATTTGTTGAACCTGTTCTTTGCTTTTAGGTTCCATGCCAAAAAGGAAAAATTCTAATAAATTCCATATTTCCTTTTTCTAGATTACAATTTGCTACCAAATTTTGGTGTCATATCGTTCATGCTAGACCCACCTTTTAAACCAAATATTATTGTTATTGCTTCATGGTCGCAAAACACACAAGATATTGCAAATATCATCGATAACAGTGACACCAAACTTGAATCCGAGGACGAAGCGAGCCTCCGGATTTTGCAAGCGGTTTAAAAATCTAAACCGTTGCACAAACACGCTGTTGAATGTTGACGAGAATAGCTTTGTATCGAGGCGAGTCACTGTGGGCTCGTCAGCCGTCAGGCGCCTACCACGCGGCCGAGGCGTGCTCTCTGACGTCAGACGCGTCACCACACCGTCAAAACAATGCTGCTAATCTCAACACACCCAATTTTCAACCTTAACCCCCTACAATAAGCTCCTCAACAATCTTTTGTTGTGATAGTGCAGCCGTAGTTTTCCGCTCGCTTAGCGTAAGTTCACGAAGCGTGTGTGTTGTATTTTTTCGGCCAGCACACGCGCCTCCCGTGTTGTTTTACGTCATCGCTTCGATGGTTTCGAGAATTTCAACGCCCGAATTTGTGAAATTTACCGCACTTAACACGGATTTTGAAGAGATTCGTAATACATTAGAACGTTTGTCAGCACGTACAGGAACAAAAAGTTGAATGTATACGTCGATGTATTATCGGTATGTAAATATGTCGTTTTATCAGCGCACCCGAGGCTATAAAAGCATTCGCGGACGATGCTCCACGCCCAGTGCGGATCGCACGGGCACACTACAAACATGACTGACTAACAAACATACTTTAGAAATAAAATAAAACCTATTTAAATTCAGTTACTCATAGATGTTGATTATATCAACCCAACACAGATTGAAAACAATGAATCTCAATGTTACATTGTTCCCCAGAATGACTCAATACTCGCGCAAATTTTCAAGGCAGGTTATCCTTACAAATTTATATTTGAAGATGACAAAAATCTACATATGAATACGCCATATTATGAATGAAATTATGCAAGAATAACCTGAAGTTGTGGAGCAATAAACTAATAAAATCAACAATAAAGGAAGCGATGATACATCTAATTAAAACATCTCCATAGCAACAAACCGTATCATCCTTATCAGCCCAGAAGTCAAAAGTCTCTTAGGTAATAATAACAAATAAATAAACAATCATAAATAATCGATTATGATGAATGGTCAGGAAATAACTAGAAATATAGGTCATGGTTGGATGATTCAGACGCTCATTTGAAGTGAAAATAATGCAGCAATCATACAAGTTGGTGTATATTATGATTATGTAGTTACCAGACGAGGTCGTTCATTGTTATGATTTCAAAACTAATGCATGAGAAATGAACGATAAGAGTATACCTGTAGAAAATAATTAAATGTCTCGAGAATGTCTGAGGAGCAAAGCAAAGTAAAGTGAATGAAAAGCAACAAAACAAATAATTTTACTTATCCTTACGATAATACCCAGGAAGTTGGGGATTCCTTATTTGGTAATATACTCGTACATGCAGTTGTTAACATTGAACTGTATGCAAAAACACATCGACCTTGATTTCGTGGGCAGTGACAAAAAATTATACGTACAAAAAATCGACACATAATGCATTTTCATTAACAATGGATTCTGGCGAAACTTTTCATAGGGCTTAACATTTAGTTGGGATTTCTAGAATAATAAATTATTTAAGATTTTTTTTTGTTGGCAACCAACTTCCAAGTAAGTAAAATTGAACTTTGATCTCAAGATATGCAGAAAAATCGGAAATGCAAATTACTGAACAGCACTATCGAGTTCTAGAAACAGGTTCGACATTATAGTACTTCGATGACGCTGACACAAATCCGCCGTTGACAAACATAAATAATTCAACAATATTAGCAATCACAAAGACCCATTCTAGAACAAAACAGTGGAAATACGCATCACTATTGCAAGCGATTACAGCATTACCGATAATGCCACGCCAGCTCCTACCGAGTACCGTATCAAACACTGCAATGCTGTAGGTAGTGACAATGTTGGAAATAAACAAGCAATGAGTAATGGAACACGCGGACACAGCGTGGTTCGTAGTGACGTGCGTGCACATGTTGCGTCACAATTCTTGGACACAGTGTTCGAATTTCGTTCATAAGTAGTTATGCATGAGCAATACGACATTTTGAACGCGAAAGTTTGCATGTTTGTTGTAATAATGCTTTAACTACTAATACTAAGCAAACTTGGATAATAATTTAATTGGGTTAGAATAGCAAGACAAAAAATAGTGCCAACAAAACGAATTGTAATGACGGAGTTGGCATTAATTAAAAGGATAAAAAATAAACCAATAAATAATTAATGAGACCGCAAACCACTAACCAACTACTAAGCAAAATGCAGACTTCTGAAAACTGGTAGCGTTCTTCAATAATTAATTGTACATTATAAAGACTAGGTGAAATCTACCACCGAAACCACATAGTTATTGTCTAAGTCGACTGTTCAGCCTACTTTGTTTTCATTGATTTTAGTCTTGCGTTGCGTTTGACCACTATCTCACCCAATGGTAAGCGATGATATATGGTTGACGTTGAAGCACGCTTGCCTATTCACTTACCAGGTTGTAGATGTTAACATAACATCTACTGCTGATCTTTGAAAGGTAAGTCTTGCGAAGATTTGAAAAGCATGACTGTCCTCTACGACTCAAAAAAGGTTTCGGATTTGCAAAGATGCATCCGCGATGAACTTACCCGACTGATCTACGTGATTCCAGTCATACACACGGTAGCCTTAACCTTAACTATAGTGTTTTCCTTGAATAAATCATACCTAAGTTATGATGCATTCACGCTCAGTGACGTTACGTCATGTAAGTTATATCAGTTAGGTTTATTGTCAATATTTTGATCTTCTTATATTTAAACAATCAAAATTTTTGGCAATCCATCCGAAGTCAAATGATAAAGATAATACTATCAAAAAAACAAAGACGAGAAGAGAAGCCAAATCGAGGAAAAATATGATATTGATAACATTACTAATAGCTTGAAAAGAAACAGTATCATTGTACTAAGAAGTAGGCATCTCTTTTATTATATCCTGGAAGACAGTGTATCTATTAATAGATTAATTTCTCACGTTGCAACAGTCATGTTCTCTATACACTTAACCTTAGTTATAAATTTTTCCATTGTCACATAATGCATCATCAGTCTTATTAATGTCGTTTATATATGATTTCTTAAGGTTATATCGGTTGTCGCAGAGTCCTGAGGTAGTACAAGTTTTTTACTCGATACGTCGGTTTGTATTGAAACTGGATAACCGCCGATTGGTGACAGTAAGGGGAAACCCTTTCGCATACAAATTGATATAAGCCAATAAATACGGCACGCGATCGAAAAAAAAAATCGCACTATGGCCTCAAATTGCCTCCAATGATAGTCATATTTTTGATTCAGTACCCTTGTAAATTATTTTAATTCTTATTGCTTATAAGTATCCTAAATCGCAGAAAAATGATTCACTTGGAAAGGTTACGTGGACTGGATGGGACACACGCAGGTTGTACTGACGTGTCTGTTAAGAGTTCATTCCACGTCTATGTAGCCACATCATCTTCTCTCTCAACTACGTGTTCAGTAGCATCTATTGCAGTTTAGGTCTTCGTCATTCGTTTTTACTTATGCATTTAAACTTTATTTACATTAGTGGCAATTAATGCAACAAGATATTTCGTACCAGCCATTCTTTAGGTCGCCATCTTCTATCAAGTTTTCTTGTAGGTTCATGATATGTCTATTGCGTTTAGCACTAGGCAGTACCTTTGTGCTCTATTCTATAAAGCTGCGTTGCCTTTTTCCAACTATCTTTGTCTTTGTTGGCCAGTTAAGTCTGTTGCAGTTGGATATCAGTATTTTTTGCTCTAATATATCTTATGTTATTATGAACCGACCATTGTTTTACAATTGTGTCTGCTGATCAGACGTTTGAGAGAATGCGTATATTACCAAAACCAAAAAGAGAAAATTAAAAAACTTTTTATCAGAAAAATTAAACCGACTTCCATAACAAAACCTTACAAAGCGAAAAATTACTTTCTTTTCGGCAGTCGGTGTAAAAATAGGTACCAAAGACACCAAGTTCTGAAAAGAAAGTTAATTTGTAGTATTTTGTGTGTTCTTAAGTCGTTTTTTTAACCCCCGCCGGAAAAAGACGGGTGTTATAAGTTTGACGTATGTTGCTGTGTATATGTGTGTCTGTCTGTGGCATCATAGCATCCAAACGGGTTAACCGATTTTGATTTAGTTTTTTTGTTTAAAAGGTGACCTAATCGAGAGTGTTCTTAGCTATGTTTGAATAAAATCGGTTCAGTCGTTCAAAAGTTATGGGCGTTTTACTGTTTGAATCGGGATGTTTTCGCAAGATATCGTGTCATAATTACGTGTTCAATAGATTGCCGATCGATAAATTATGTAGCATGAAATAAAAATATGTCGGGGTTTTTTTTAATTTTGAAATTTCACTTGTACCTTAAAGTATTATGTGTAAATAAATCGATCCATCTAAGGTTGTAAGACCGGAGACTATGATTCAATCATGCAGTAAATTTTACTGCTTACGTTGTTGCAGTCATGCATGCATTTCAAACTACTTTACCTTAATGATAAAATTTTCCTTGATTATTCGTTTTCATTAAGTAAATTATACTTACCTACATGATTCCAATACTTTCCGAATTTTATATGGCACTTGAGATGGTTGAATGCCTTCTAGAAGTACGGATGGATTTCATATCAAAAATCTAAGTGAATCAAATTGTGATCATCCCTCGATCAATTGGCCCTGTAGCTTTATTTTGTAGATCTGAACCTCCTGACTCTTTCTCTTTGTTTTTTCTGTCTGTCTGTACTATAATTATTTGAGCAGTGAGAAAGTATCGTGTAATCTATATCAATATTATAAAGAGGAAAGATTTTTTTGTTTGCTTGTACCGAATAGGCTCCGAAACTACTGAACCGATTTAAAAATTCTTTCACCTATGGAAAGCCGGAGTAACATAGGCTATAAAATATTTCCAAAAAAATTAGAGATCCTTATGAATATAGCAATAATGTAACCCAAAGTAGCAAAATTGGCGTCCGCTAAGAAAACTATTGATGATACATACAAATTATGTAATTCATGATTAAAATATTTATTACTACCTACAAAAAAGTCTGGAAGAGAATATATCTATCATAGTTAAGTCACAATAGCAACTTCCCAAAAACCGACCGAATTCCCTTTTTAACCGACTTCCCAAAAAGGAGGAGGTTCTATGTTCGAGTTCAAGTTTTTTTTTTTTTTTTTGTCTGTGTTCACCGATTACTCCGTCAATTGTGGACCGATTTTGAAAATTCTTTTTTTGTTTAAAAAAGTATGTTCCGAAATTGGTCCCATTTTAATTTGGTGAAGATCTGATGAAGAACTTCGGAGATATACAACAGAACTCTTCAATAAATAACGGCAAATCTCTCGGGCTTCCTGCAATCGCATGTCTGTTTGTTCTTTATAACATTTCATAACATAACATCACGCCAGTTCGCTCTTAAGGGGAAAGCAGACCTCTCATTTCACCGGTTATGTTCAAGTTTCATGAAATCTATTCTGGCGTTATAGTTACCTTACTAACTTGCCTATTACGTAGGTACAACTAAAAAGTTAAAATAAAAAAACTTTTTTGCAAAAATATACTACCGACTTCCAAATACAAAACTACAAAGTGACAATAACTTTATTTTTTGAAGTCGGTGTCCATAACGCAAAAAAATTGGTACCTACGAAAGACACCGACTTCAAAAATAAAGTTATTTTTCACTTTGTAGTTTTGTATTTGAGAGTCGGTAGTATTTTTTTGCAAAAAAGATTTTTTTTTTACCTTGTTAGTTGTACCTACGTAATAGGCAAGTTAGTAAGGTAACTATAACGCCAGAATAGTTTTTGTATTGTAGTATTAATCCTTATTCAAATAAATAGTTTGAAATTGGTAGGTGGGTAGGTAGATAGGTAAGGTAGGTGGGTAGGCAGGTAGGGTAGGGTAAGTAAGGTATGTAGGATAGGATTTGTAGGGTAGGGTAGGTAAGTATGTAGGATAGGTAGGTTGATAGGTAGGGCAAGTGAGTAGGTTGGTAGGTAGGTAAAGTAGGTGGGTAGGTAAGTTGATAGGTAGGGCAAGTGATTAGGTTGGTAGGTAGGTATGGTAGAGTAGGTAGGTAGGTAGCCAATTGATGGGAGCGAAGCTGCGGGGGTCATATAATTGTTATTTTTCTATCTTTCTCAGTACTGTTTTATGTGCCATCTTCTTTCTCGTCGTATCGACGAATCCCCATCTTCTTACCAATATTATAATCGATAAATGAATGTTTGTTACTCAATCACGCCAGAATGGCTGAACGGATCTGGATAAAATTTGGCACAGAGTTAGAATATAGTCTGAAATAGCACAATATGCTTTTTATCCCGGTATAATGTGCCCTAGGGATGATAAAACACTTTTCGCGCAAGCGAAGACGCTGGCAGAAGTTAGGTCTTTTTTATCAGAATTCAGTCACTCCCAATTGTATAAGTTTTGACCAGAATTCAGTCACTCCCAATTGTATAAGTTTTGACCAGAATTCACCCACGTCGACAGCGTTACCATATTGCTTCGTAAAGGTCTTTTAGGAAACAGATGTTGTAGAACTACTGAAAAGCCAACATTGACAACACTGCTGCCATTCCTAGACTTTGCGAAAATTAAGGGCATTTTACAAGCTTTTATTTCATTTGCAATGTATGTATGTACGTGTGTTTGGATCAAATCTTGCAACTGAATTTTAAAGCAGTTATCCTCCACCGATTAAGATTAAATTTTGCATACACTTTTAGTTTGGATGACATTGCATGGTTAGCTAAGTGACGTCATTCTAAATCCAATATAATAATATATTCACTCTACTCCTGTGCATTTATCATGTAGACATATGTATACACTTACACATAAACACACAGACACCCCCACACACACACTCACCCTCTCATCCTCACACACAAATCCTCACACACACAAAAAAAAATGTTAATAATTTAAGTTTAGTTTACCTTAATTTCTTATTTCTCTTTGATTTGTAATGGTCCTAAACTCTTGCATCTTGCTAATTTAGGTTACCTAGTGTATTGTTTCTGAGGGGAAACGGCGCTGTTAGCTGAGATACAGGCTCACGCCTAGTTCAGCTGCGGATGCTCATTCTCTTATCTATGTATAATTAAACTGTAAGTCTAATATTTGTAACAATGTACTGTACCTACCTACTGTTTTTGATTAAATAAATAAATAAATATGGCGGACGGCCCAAGATGGTGGACTAGTTATTTTTTGTGCACTGCCATGATATGGGTATCAAATGAAAGTGTTTGCTGAGAAGAATAAGAAAAAAGCTAGTTTAAAAAAAAAAAGTTTTTTTTTATTTAACATCGAAACGGAGAAGAACATTTAGCTGCATAGTCAGTTTCGCCAGTACAAGTACACGTTACAATAGTCATGTTTTCAGATCATATTACCTCAATTATTTTCCTTTTGTTATAACGCATTAGTTTCGTTAATGACGTGTTACCCAATCACTGGTGCACGTAGACCTACCATAATTATTATGAAGTTGCATAAACAACATGGTTTCAAACTATAGCAACTTATTTATTGAGCATTACAAATACATTGCCGATTTCAATAATGCACACAGTACAAAAAAAAACCGGCTAAGTGCGAGTCCAAGTTTGTTGTATGGGAGCCCCACTTTAATATTTATTTTATTCCGTTTTTAGCAATGATATTCAAATAAACAGATACGTTATACACTCACAAAACAATTGAAAAAAGTGTGCCGCAAATAGCGGCAGCACACATACACACTTTTCATTCATCTAACATTAAAAAATAATTATTTTAATCAATAAATAAATAAATTACAAATACACACGCAGGCATTTATTTTATTTTGTTTTTGTTTCAACAAAGCCTATCGCTCTTCGCCATGCGTGACATAAACTAAAGATTAAAGGTCACAATTGTGACCTATTCGAGTCTTCAAAATGCGCGCGCTCATAACATATCTGTTTATTTGAATATCATTGGTTTTTAGTATGTTATAGCGGCAATAGAAATACGTCATCAAATTTCAACTGTCTAGCTATCACGGTTCATGAGATACAGCCTGGTGACAGACAGACAGACGGATCGTGGAGTCTTAGTAATAGGGTCCCGTTTTTACCCTTTGGGTACGGAACCCTAAAAAATAAAAAAGCTGAATGCTGCCTCGCCTTTTGCCCAACTGGGGTCAGCTTTCAGTCTTACCAGATGGAACTGGGTACCAGTATTTTAAATGGAGCGACTGCCTAACTGACCTCCACAACCCAGTAACTGGGTAACACGGTACCCCTTTGATTCAGATTGTCTGGCTTCTGACTATCCATTTCGACTGTCAAAGATCTACTAATGACAGGCTGAACGTTCTTTTCGAAGCACGGGGGAATCATGGTTACCCATCCATAGACCGACTTAGGCAAGCATTGCTTAATCTTGAAGATCGACTCGTTCAGCTGTTATTATTAGGCCATGGTGATTACTAGTATGCAGCGCAGAGCAATGGTGGCCGCAAATTACTAGTTGTAGGTCATGAGTTCGAACCCAGGCAGACGCTTTACTTTGTGTAAATTAGTTTATCACCTCTGCTCTCAAAACGGTGAAGAATTCGAACTAAAAATTCGAAGACATGTGACATCCACCAAACCGCACTGGGCCCGCGTGGTGGATTACGGCCCTCTCTCACATAGAGGACGCCTGCGTCCTAGCAGTTTGAACATTAATAGGCTGCTGATGATGATATGATGAGTATTATGCATGCAAAAATAATTATGTCTGATCTTGATACGTTTTCAAAGCTGAACTGAAGAGCCGATTTTGGCAGAATTCTCCAGAGAAATTGTTCGCTGGATTTGGACATAATGTTTGTGCTATAACCTTGGGGTCTGTAAGTCAAGAGTGAATAGCTACTTCATCCATTCATCCATCGTCAGCTACACCATCGCCTACCATCAGGTGACTGATGATGGCTCTCCGTAAAAGTTGAAAAAAAATAATACTGTAAGCATGGATATGAAAAAAAACCTATAAATAAACGTTAGTAAAGGTTACGCAAATATTACGTACTAGTTTAGCATAAAGTTATACAAAACCCACGCTGTAATTGGAAGATTTATAGCCATTGATGATGCAGTATTTATCGTAGTTTTTCCACTACGCCATTGAATTTTACGACGTTTGCTCACCCGTGTTGTAAGAGGAGTGATGCGTATGAGAGTATATTGGCATAGTATAAATATGGACAAACAGTACGGAAACTACCTACAAAAGCTCGAAACGCTCCGCAGTGCTGTCAGTAGTGCGAGCTGCTTTGGGATCTCCCGTCTGGTCGATGCGCATGTTTGTGTGATGTTCCGTTTTGAGCGTTTGTAGGTAGTTTCCATACTATTTGTCCATATTTATTACTGTGATATTGGGTAGATGAACCATAACTGGAAACTGCACCATTCCTAAAATCGTAATAGTCTAGTCAGTCATTCTGAGAATACAACAAAGGTGTTGTATTCGCAGAATTTACGCCATTATTCCATCTTGTTAAAAAACATTAACATCACCCTGTGTTCCCGGAATGGTGAGCCAGAGATTCATTTATTTCACGAGTTATGTTTTCCCCCTTGAAATATGGGGCGCCAATTGTCATCAAACGTGCAAAAATCTAGGCTTCGGGCTGCTGCGGACAAATTGCAGATTTCCAAACCAGTCCTTTGCCTGACCCGGGCAAACTAAGACTTCATGCTCAGTGGTAGAGCTTGCAACCGCTAGACCAACAAGACAGACACGTATTAAGAGATTTACTATAATATAGTTGTTTTGCCAGCATAATCAGCATAATGTTCCCGATGCTGGGACACAAGCTAACTGCGAGAATGAAGCGCCATAATCTACCACGAGGGCCCAGTGCGGGTTTGTAAATGTCGCTCTCTTCGAATTTTAGTTCTAGGCCATGCCGGTTTCATGACGATGTTTTCCTTTACCGATTTGAGAGCAGTGGTGATGAAATAAATTACCAAAGTATTGCGTCTGCCTGGGTTCGAACCCACGACCTACAACACGTTAGTCGCCGACTGCTCTCTTCCTTTGCCAGGCATCACTTAATCATCTATACGGTGCCTGCCTACACCAAGACCATTAGCGAAGACTCCTTCAATGTCATTTCAAGTTTCTTCTTGTTATAAGTCCAAGGCATATAACTCCTTCGAGCCAAAATGTATCAATAGTTTCCTTAGTTTATTGCAGAAACAGTGACACTTTGGCTCTACGCCTGTTAGCATCGTTAAATTGTCATTTTGCACCATCTGTGCATTTGCGTCTTTGGTTGTCATTGGTTGATCAAATATGTAGATTGTTTCTGTGTCTACAAATGTCCGGGTATGGTTGAATGATTGTGGGGATAATCTTTGTAAGCCAAAATAAACTTGTTCCATAATCATTTCATCCGAAAGACGTCCACTACTGGACATAGTCGTATATGTCGTGGTGGCCCGGTGGCTAAGACCTCGCCTCTCGTGCTTGAGGTCATGGGTTCAAATCCGGGCAAGTACCAATGTGACTTTTTCAAGTCATATGTACTTTCTAAGTTTATCTTGGACATCGCTGACAACGGTGAAGGAAAACGTCGCGAGGAAACCTGGACTTATATATATATATATAGTGTATTTGTAAGTTTGTGCTCCATTGGTGTAATTGCTGTAAGGCGTTCCAGTGCGAGGGTAAACAAATAAATATATAAATAGTCCTCCCGAACTGTCGACTCATCAATCGGTCCCGTGCATCTCGCATCCAGCGTACTACCGCAGTCTAACCAGAGAGGCCTATGAGCGTACTGTCGCCAGAGGTGACAGGCGACAGGTGACAATCCGAAAATTTGTAATTTCTTTGTTTAATAAGATTATCACTGGCAAATTTGTCGCGGTGGAAAATCTACAAATAATGTCGTCAATTTGACATATTTCTATTTAATAAACAGTTTCTTTTGACAGGTGACAATTTGTCCGGAAAACTTGTCAAATTTGTTTTATTGAACACTAAATTGTCTTGACAGGTGGACATATTTGTCGAATTATCTGAACTTATCGACAGGCACCCTCACTCACCCAATGTGAAGGCAATTTGGCAGTTACATAAGTGCGAATAATATTTAAAATGGTGTTAACGATTTAGAGTGTCTAAAACTACCGTCGAATACTTGATAAACAATATCGAACCGCAAGTTCAGCACACAACAAGGAATATACCACTTATATAAGTCAAGGCCTAAAATTGTTACTTTGGCCTCCATTTCAAATAGCAAACAAAAACGAAGTTAAAGTCAAAAACAGAGGTAATATTTTTTTAAATTTTACCCTCATGTTCTCTCATATGCATGCCTCGATATTGTATTGTGACAATATGTCATAAAAAGAGACAAATTTGTCATTTACTCAACTTAATATTTTCTTAGAAACTAGACAGATAAAATCTGAAAATTGTCGCCTTTATTAAACGGGTTTTTAATTGGACAACTTTGTCAGTAAATACCTGTCGCATTTGGACATAATTGTCTTCTTTATTAGACGGCACTTGTCGCATCAATTCGACTTATTTGTCAAAAACTGTCAAAATCGTTGGATTGTCACGTTTACTAAATAGGCTCCTGGTCACTGTAGGTAGTCTAATGAACCCTCTAGGTCCTACAGGGAGACCTGCCAACAATGAGTCTTCCGATAAGCGGTCGCCACTCCAGAACTTTTCAGCACCATCGACTACCGTTCTGCAAACAATGTGCATTGCCCACTGTCATTTAAGTTTGGCAATTCTTTGGCCTCGCCATATTCCTAGTTCTCCTGCTGGTATCTATATTTCTGATTCAATCACGTAACAGCCAAGCATAGCTCTCTTCATTGCCGTTTGGCACTTTGAAACTTGTACCTAGAAAACTAAAACTTGTTCAACGGCGAAATACGAAAAGACTCGCTGATTGCAGATCATAATTGTCATTTTTTTAAATCTCGTTATGCTAGCAAGTTAGTTATGTACGACAACAGCTGTGAAAATGTGTCGCGGACAAATTCTCAATAAAAACAAGCGACCGGAGTTTTCACACAATATTGTGGAGATTTCAGCTTCGATCATAAATTAAAAGTTTCAAGCAAGAGCGTTTAAAATAACAATGAAGAAAAAGAAAAAGTTAAAAAAAAGAATGAAGACCAACAAAAAGTTAAACAAAGATAATACTATGTGAAGAGTACATCGGATAATTTTGTAAACACCACCATATAATCTGAAGAATATTTTTGAAGGGCGTTATTTTCAACCAACTTCAAAAAGGAGCAGGTTTGTTTCAATGTGACTTTTTTTTTTGCATGTTTGTTACGCGATTACTCCGCCAACTTAAAACATATATTGATGTTTTTTTATTGTAACGCTGTTGCTTCTCATGCGGTCCCATTTAGGTTTGATCAAGATCTGACGAGTAGTTTTTAAGTAAGTTATCTTTAATAATGCGCATTTTTATTTGTGTGTATTCTTATTCTATTCTATTCTTTTTCATGGTAACATTTAAGGTACCAAAATTAAAAAGCCGACTTCCAATCATGTTGAGTTTTTGACCTCAAGAAGTTACTGTTGAATATTTGTGTATTAGTTAGTTTGTTGCCAGGCTTTTACCTTGATCAGAGGATAAGCATTATTATCTATACCAATATTATAAAGAGGAAAGATTTTTTTGTTTGTTTGTTTGTACCGAATAGGCTCCAAAACTACTGGACCGATTTCAAAAATCTTTCACCGTTGGAAAGCTACTCTATCCCCGGGTGACATAGTCTACTTTTTATCCCTGTATTCCCACGGGAACGGGAACTACGCGGGTGAAACCGCGAGGCGTCCTCTAGTTACCATATAAAGTGGCAATGCTCCCAAGCACAATATCAGTGGACAACGATGTGGAGGAGTTTTTCGACGCCATTTTTTAGATCAGTTTTTTTATAGGCTTAGTATAAGCACCTAACTGTCTTTTTGATTTTATTGTAGATACGCAGTTATATAAGTTTTTAAGCTGACATGGTCACAATCATTAGAATTAATATTTGTTTCGGGATATTTACCATGTATATTTTGTTTTTGGTCCATTGGTTCAACTATGTAAAGATCGAAAAACTACTGATCAATTGTCAAAAGTGGATACAGTGAGCATCGTTTGTCGTGAACAATATCGTGTAACTAGTGAGACGAGTGCTGAACAGTGTCGAGTAACTAGTGAGACGAGTTCTGGTGGTAGCGACATCGTGCGTGAAAAACGAGTGAGGAAGAGCGTAGACAGATATGTCAGCTCGTAAACAACACCCACCCGCAAAGACTTTAGTTCTCGTGATCATGGCGCTTGTAACGGTGCCGAAATATCGAGCTCTCAACCAAAAACAAAATATACATGGTAAATATCCCGAAACAAATATTAATTCTTACGCAGTTATAGTTGATTAAGTATTGTATACATGAACATTTTTAACATTGTGAAATTTTTTATAAATGGAAATATTTTTTTTTTCCCATTCGTTAAGATAGTCCTTCAATTACAGGTGGGAAACGAATTAGCACAGAAAATACTTAGATAAGTAACGTATATATATTTTTAACGCATCCATAATTATGTAAAGCACGCACGCAACTGTACTACGTGACTACTAAACTATGTAGAAACTCAACTGCGACGTAAAAAAGGGCGTGACTGTACAAAACAACACAGTATATCTGCCATACCTACCTTGTCGAAGGGCATCCGATTAAAGATAACAACCAAGGTACTTTACGTAAGTACAAAATAAAGGTACACAAAAGTCATAGCGACCTTCCTGATGGCTCGACGCGATTCCATCACACCGATAAGCGATTTTACAAAGCGAAATAGCAAGTACGTTCACATGGACGCAATGCGATGCAATTCGACACATTCGCACTTGATTTTTAGGGTTCCTTACCTCGAAAGGAAAAAACGGAACTCTTATAGGATCACTTTGTTGTCCGTCCGTCTGTTGTCCGTCTGTCAAGACCCTTTTTCTCAGAAACTCGTAGAGGTATCAAGCTGAAATTTATATCAAATACTCAGGTCTAAAGTCCCTTAAAGCTGTGATAAAATCAAACTTCCAAGCCAACGCAATCATAAGATACAGCCGTTTATGTCGCAAACTTTCGACACTCGCAAGGGAATCAAAACCTACAAGGTACTTCCCGTGAGCTCAGAATCTTGAAATTTGGTAAGAAGCAACGTCTTGTAGCACAGATAAAGGAATAATTGCGAAAACCGTAATTTTTTTGTTACATCATATAATTAAAATATTTTTAATAACTTTAAACTTATTACCCCTTTCCTCATTAACGCTTAGAGGTATTAAATTGAAATTCATATCAAATACTCAGGTCTAGTATACCTTTAAGCTGAGGTACGGAACCCACGGTGCGCGAGACCGACTCGCACTTGGCCGGTTCTTTTTTTAGAAATGCACTTGAGTCGATTGACAGACGGGCAAGAGGCTTATTGGCAACGATGCATTCTGGTCGCGTCAAAGCTCCAGAGCCTCGAACATCAACGCCGAGTTGCCAGCCTGTCGGTTTTTTATCGATTACATTTCGGGGAGTGTGCGATGGAACTGCACAATTTGATTCCGCCTAGCCTTTTCCATCATCGGACTACAAGTACGGCCATGCGCCATCGGTACATGGTGGACATCCTACCCATACGGACAAAGCGTTTTGCTAATACTTTCATTGTGCGCACAGCTAAGGAGTGGAATTCCCTTCCGGAGCCTTTGTTCCCTGATAGCTACAACCTTCGGGTCTTAGAGTCAAGATTGAATAGGTTACTTCTAGGCAAGTGTGCTTCACCGTAGACCACATCATGGCTAACCATCAGGTGAGATAGTGGTCAAACGCGAGATAAAGGACAAAAAAAGAAAAACACAAATTGCGCGATTTCGCCTGTCGAGGCAAGTCCCTATTCCTCAAAGAAGATACTTTTGCGAAAGTTTGTCGGCAAAAGCAATGCATTTAAATTTTATTGTTTTTTTTTAAATAAATTATGAAAGGATAAGTTATTATAGAAAATATGGACGGACTGTGTGAAGAGTGATATGAAAGAAAAGGGAGTCAGTGATAGCGGACGAATAGGACGGTATGGCAGAAGAAAACGCAAGACGCCGCGCCGACTACAAGTACAAGAAGGGCAATAAGGGCAATAAGGGCAATAAGGGCAATAAGGACAAGAAGATGAGTATGATAAAAGGATAGGTTATGTGTAAGATGAAGTAAGTAGCTTAAAAGGAGGTGACTATTAAGATAACGGCGAAAAAGATCTATCTATATAAGAAGAACACATGGTGCCCTAAAGGGTAGGTCAGGCGGGGATAAGGACGGTATGGAAGAAGAATACGTGTTGTGCCGACTCCAAATAACAAGGGTGAGGAAGAATAACAGGCAGAAAAGAATCATCATCATCATCCGCAGCCTGACTTCGCCCACTGCTGGGCATAGACCTCCCTCTTCTTGTGCTCCTCTGCCAGGTTATCCAGGTTCTACCAGCGATATCAACAATGTCGCTGGAAGAACTGCTAGCTGCCGAATGACCATTAATTCTGCCTGTCCTTGGACGACATTCGATCACTGCCTTACCACCTGTGCCCCTGCGCACTTGCCGAGTGTGCCTACCCCAAATAATACAGGAGGTCGAGATATTATTAGATTGATTACATAATATTAATCATAGTCCCTCCACCAAATTCCGCAATAGATCCAAACGAGCAAACACGTCTACAAATATTTATTCCCGAGAACATCGAGGCAACATAGTTGCTAGGTCACATCGGGTAATGTAAATCGGAAGAATCTCGAAGTCTGCAGTCGCACGCGCAATGCACGCGGTGTACTCATGTTTTTGTTTAGAGTTGTGTGTGTGTGTGTGCGATCCGTATCGTGGATCGAGGTGAGTGGACGGTTCACGAGAGTTGACTCTGTGGCTGCCAACTCGTTTCACTTGGAGAAGTAATTTGGAATAATATATTACGTGGTGCGTGTATGACTCGATGTATGAACTAAATGAAGTTGAAGGTGAAGAAGGTGGCGTTCCGTAGTTTCTGCCTATCCCCATGGGAAAAAGTTGAGTTTATGGGTATTATTATGTGGTTAGGAACCAGGAAAGTTTGGAGTAGTTTGGACAAGTAATGATTACTTTAAATATTGCTGTTGTAGGAAGAAAAACTTGATATCAGTAAATAGTACTTGCAGAAGTGGTGTTTCTTTGACATGATAAATTCAAGCCCTTTAATTTTCGAAAAACTTGGCCCATTCACATCAAATTTAGTGAAGCTGACAACATGATACTATATAGTGCTCTAACTAAAATCTTGTTTTAAAGCTAGATATTTTATTATGTACGATAGTCTCGCGTTTGACCACTACCTATCCCACCATAGAAGCAACCTGTTCACTCTTGATTCATGACTTAAAGACCCCTAGGCTGTAGCCATCAGGAAAGACGGTCAAGGAATTACACAGTTAGGTCTCAAATCGGACAGTTTCAAAGAAGTCTCAAGCTTGAACAGTGTTCTAGCATAGAGACCTAAGTTCAAATCTCTTTCCTGCTGCCTAACAACAGACTCAACTCGATTACGACCATAACAACAACATTAACATCAATCCCCTATCTGCTACTAGTATTTCTGTATCTCATTTCGATCAGTTTAGTGTGTCAATGTTCTCGCGCAGGTGCGGGCGCGGCTGTGACGTCATCTGCGCACGCGGCGATCGCGTGGAGAGCACGCCCACCGCCACGCAATTAAAATGCTGCGGACAACGCGCAACCGGCGCTCGGCGCGGGCACAAAGTGCCAACGTGTGTTTTCTATGACATTGTGGTAGACGGTTTGCAGACGATTTTTCGATTTTTGAATTTCGATTTTCGATTTCAATCTCTTTCATTTTGACAATTTAACATTGCGTGTTTGATGCTGTTGACGGATTTTAAACATATGAAGCAATTAATGCAAGCAAAGTACACACACACAGGCGTGATGTTATTTATTGTAAGTCTCGATTAACAAGAACGCGACTACAGAAATGGGAATGGGTGACATATTTAAGGAATGGTAGAGCAGTAGCGGGATGACGAATCTCAGATGACGACGAAGAGCAAAAGCAAGAATAAGGATCATGAGCTCTTTTACATATGCATCAGAATTGAATTTAGAGTGCTCAAAGATGTATGATGCACTAGGCACATCCTATTGTATGTTCCTATTTATAGGTGGTGGTAGCCAGAGTGTTGTCAATAACATGTCCTCATAATTGTTATTGAAAGTCGGCCAGTCAGTTGTTGGTAAGCAACTAGTTGGAACAAACAACAAAAGGACAATGACCGGGTTTGGACCAAATGCTGTCCAGACTGGAAGTGCTTTCAAATGTTTCTTTTCATCAATTTATACAAATAAAAAAGAAAACCGATTAACAAAAAAAAACACATGCCGTATTATTACACCATTCGATAGTGTCGCTAATAAGGATCAAATTCTGTGCAATAATGACTTACGGAAAACTTAAGGAAAGGGCTGATAACAAAATACTTGTTTTTGTCTTATACTTAATAAGGAGGTTGTATGTAGGAAAAACGAATATTTTGTTAAAAATTTGGTGTAGCATATTTGCTAGGCATATGGATTTTCAAAACGACCAATGAAGCAGTTTTATTTTTCATCAAAATCGGCCTCGTGACTCCATTGAGTGTTTTTATTATGCCTCATAGATTCGGATTTGGGCATCCACGCCCATTAAAAAAAACTCATGTTGCAGATGAGCCACACACACTTGCAATGTCGTAACACTAACCCGACAAGCTATATATAATTACGTACATATATTCTAGACTCACGTAACTCTGTCTCTAGTCTAGGAGTATGTCGTAACCTGACATACCAGCATGACTGAGGATCACGATTTTGACATATCAACAGCAAAGGATACGGCAAATTGACCGATCTGAGAATTCAAGAAGGTATTAATGTTTAAAGCAAGATAAATCAGTAGGTCTAACAGCAGACAGCCTTGCATTTAAAATTTAACGGAAGTTTTTACTCTCTATAATTATATATTTAAGAATTCCAAAACTATATTGCTCTCAGAACGGATGGTCGATGGGGCCGAAAAGTTCTGGAGTGTCGACCGCGTACTGGAAAGCGTAGCGTTGCAATGCCTCTCTCTAGGTGGACCGATAACCTAGTTGAGGATACAGGAATCCGCTGGATGCGAGATGCACTGGATCGATCAATGTGGCGACACTTGGGGGAGGCCTACATACTCGTATCTCCACCACAAATTATGATGATGATGAATTAAATATTGACATGCGTTTAATAGCTTACCTTCTGACAGAAAAGTTGAAGGAAGTTTGTCCTGGTATGGTCATGAGATGAGAAGGGATGAAACGCATGTTACTAAAAGAGTTATGAATATAAATGTGGATGGATGAAGAGGGAGAGGAAGGCCAAAGAAAAGATGGATGGACTGTGTGAGGAGTGATATGAAAGAAAAGGGAGTCAGTGATAGCGGCACAAGATACAGGACGGTATGGAAGAAGAAAACGTTTTGTGCCAACCTCAAGTAACATGGTACAAGGTCAGGAAGATGATGATAGCTTACCTTCTCATATGATTGATGCTCGAAATAAAATGTCTTCCTCAGTATTATTATTGGCTATCTTCCCTCTTGCCAATATAGGAAAGTTACACTTCGGAGTAATGAACCGGTGCACGGTGTTCAGATCAAAAAACATAACATAACATCACGTACGTTATTAAGAGAAAGAAACGTATGTGGGACCCTAATACGGGATTGCTCAGCAATAGCGCTTCACATTCTGCGAACATCAATTCATCTACAAAGCACAGTGATTCATGGAAAGTATAGTATCATCAATGAAGATACAACAAGGATCGTTGGCTTACAAAATGTCACCGAACTTGGGCAGGTGAATCGTTGAATGTAATAAAACCTTTTCGCCTTGTGAGCGTATTATAGCTTTAAGTTTATTTTATAAGTAAGTCCGGGCAAGCACCAATGTGACATTTTCAAATTCTTATGTACCTTCTAAGTTAATATTGGACATCGCTGACAACTTTGAAGGAAAATATCGTGAGAAAACCTGCAGCCTAATTGCGTAAGTGAATTCTTCAAGGCAAAGGGTTTGAGTATGAACAATGGACCAATCACGTAGACGGAAATCCACATTGCATCTTTCATCTCGCATGTGATTAGTCTATGGTTCATACTCAAACCCTTTGCCTTGCCGAATTCACTTACGCAATAAGGCTGCTGGACTTATATTTAGTAAAATATATATTTATGTTTTAAATTTAAATTTATCTTTGTTTTTAATCATGGTCTGGCAATTTGAGTAGTTTATGCGGCCTACCCGAATGTCCTTTCTTTGGTATTGTTCGTCGGATCGTTGAGCTCCTTAAATTCTGAGTTGAGCTGGCTGGTTCTTTCCTCAAATGACCATTTCAGACAACAGTCTACATGGTCTTCACACGAACTAACCAAGATTTTGTCTGGACTTTAAAAGAGACTGTGACCTCTGAGTTTGTTTCGGCCTTTCTTCTCAGAGTAGTCAGATAGGAAACGCCGACCTCATCTAGTTTTAAAAAATATGATCGACATGTAAAAGTGTTTGTACAAACCAACTTACAGAAATAAAATCATTTATAAGTTGGAAATCGCCAACCCGTCTTGAGCAAGCGTGGTGATCAATGATCGTGGCTTCTCTGTATGAGAAGAGCCTTTTGTTTGCAGTGGGACAGTAACAATCTGGTATTATAAGTAAGTAATTACTTTTGTGAGTCATTGGATATATTACTGTCTTGAATTGTTCAAGAACAAATTTAGCTCTTCAGTAATTGAATAAGCAAATTACTCTTAAACGACAAACTGGTTATTTATGTTTAATTTTGTTTTGCAACTAACATTTTTGACCGGAGGGCTGGCCTTTTTAGTCCTGTTATAAATTAGATAAAATGGACACAGACATTTTAGTTTGTAATAATTTGCCTAGAGCTGAAAATTGGTAAAGTTATCTTTATGTGAAATGTCAAAACCAAAAGTCCAAATCGAGCCTAAATCTCAAGATATCATAAAATAGATCAATAAAATCATAAATCTTGCAATAACGGTTTTACTCGTATCATCATCATCATCAACATCATCATATTAGCAGAAAGACGTCCACTGCTGGGTATAGGCCTCCCCCAAGCGTCGCCACATTGACCAGTCCCGTGCATCTCGCATCGCAGCGACTCCCGCCACCAGGTTTAACTCTATCTTTGGTCAAATAGACAGCATTTTTATTCAAACTCATTAGTTTTTCTTTCTCTTTCCACGTAGTTGTCTGTACCTCTATATGTGGTGCATCTAACATTTATTCACGCTAAAACTGTCTGTCTGAGTCCCCTCTGCTGTAGTTTATGGTTTCCTATTGGGCACAAGGTCATCGGAAACCTAAATCACACCCACAACAACAAATAAAATGTGTATTATTACTATTGTGCAGTTCCCATTGATATTTGATTTACTATTTTGTTTGGGCTGCTGTGGAACTTGTCTATAATAATATACCTAATACCAGCCAGTTACTGTTCTACTGGAGAACATTACTACCCATCCTCCTAGACCCACAGAGTTCTAGAACTAATAATGCTCAGATAAGTACCTAATAGCCAGCTTATCATGTTATGGTATGCAGGGGGCGGTACACCGCTGACTAATCCGTTATCACACGAGTATGTTCTGTGACATTCCCTTGCTATATTACGTCATTCACTAAGTTAGAATTAATATGGAGGAGACTAGATCATCAGCTTAGAACAGATATGAATCCAGTGGTGATTCTAGAACATAGCATCACGCCTGTACGTTACTAAGAGAAATAAACGTGTGTGGGACTCCAGAGTCAGATTAAGGATTGTGTCCGCCAACCAAGAGACTCTTGGAGAGACGGTGGCACAGATATTAAGTGTTGCACTGCTGTCGTGCACAACGAGGCTGAGGAAAGGCGCTTTTTACCCGACTGCCAGAGGAGGGTAATGTGTTTATCAGTCTATGTATGTAAGTATGTATGTAAGTATGCATGTAAGTATGTATGTATGTAAGTATGTATGTATGTATGTTCCTATGTGGCGTTCCAGAGACCAAACGCGTTGACCATTTTTGATGATTCTTACGTCAATCGATTCGCCTTGCGAGTGTCACTGGCTGCATTCAAATTAGAAAATAAAAAAATGGCGGATTTTAGACGCCATATTGTGGAGCCCCAATATTTTTTGAGCAGTCGGAGGATACATCTGGTGTTGGTCAGCCAGCTCGCGAATATGTATCCTCCGACTGCACAGCATGATTTTCTTCTTGTTTACGTCTTTTTAGTTCGCTTTTAAAGCAGTCGAGTATTTGATTTTTTGTATTAAATTTTTTTCTGTCTTTACAGGGATGTGTCCTAACAGACGTTATACAGAGAGGGTTCCGGGATGTTCTTCTGAGACTTGGGGCTACGTGCCCATGGTGAGTACCGGTGTGGTTTTAGATATGTAAAAAATCCCACCCTTTCTGGTATTTTCCCTAAAAGTTAAGGCGCCTTCTGTAGGATTTTCCCCCGTTAACAAAAAACGAAACAAGAAGTGTAACCATGACGTCATCACCAGATGTCCGCCATAAATCTAGTCCAGACACTTTGTTTACCTATTACACGATACGCGAGAAGTAATTTATTCTAGATCAGTTCAACGGTAACTGTGGGAGATGGTGTGAATTGTGGAGGGGAAACCCGGAGTTAGGTCTTAGAATTTAGGTGAACGTAGGAGATTTATAGAATTTCCTATAAAACACTGTACAGTTTCTTAGATTTTGTTGGTATATTTTTGTGATGACTGATGAGTTCCTGTTTTCGGTCGGATTATGATGATTTTCAGAAAGCTTGTAATGGCAACAAAAGCACAGTTCGTTTTTGGTAAAACTCTTTTTGAATTAAACAAAAAAAAAACAATATTTTTAGCAAAACCCAGAGAAACCAAAGATTTTTTTGCTCATGCACCAGGTCAATGGCCAAACTTTGCAAGTCTTTTCTTTTGCTGCCCCGTTTCTGTAACGCATCAGGTATGGCCGCAATGGCTCGCGCTGATAGTTTTCACGCTTCTATGCGCAAGCGTTGTACGTCCCTGGCACGCGTGCGCCGCGTGCTGACCAGCCCCAATGCCATCCTGGCAATAATGATCTCCAACAGACTAAACAGTCCTTATGTCCGGCATGGCTGTTGTAGGCACGTTGCGGGTTCAATGCCGGTTAGACTATTATTGTTATTATGAATGTTACTTGAAATATATAAATTGAATTCAATTTCATTTTTGCCAGTCGCGTCAATCAACCTAGCCTGTTCCCAACTATGTTTAGAGCAGCTTCCAGTCATGCCGAATATCACTAAAGACCAGTATTATACATAGAGCAACTACATAACGGACCTCCACAACCCGGTTACTTTGTCACTGGAGTTACAGCTGCAAAGGATGAAATGAAAATGCTGCTTGACTGAAAAGAAAGAAATGGCTGTGTGTAGCCTCGCAAATTTTATTTTATAAATAGCTCTATTATAATTAGCTTTTTAAGGTTCCGTGCCTAAAAAGCAAAAAACTAACTCTTAATTCATCGCCAAAACTTCTTGGCTGCTCTGAAGTCGGGTACAATTGCTGCGAATAAGTAAATCTCATAAAGAGATTTCGTTCGTTTCATATTTTTAACCGACTTCCCAAAAAGGAGGAGGTTCTATGTTCGACTTCAAGTTAGATTTTTTTTTTTTTTGTTTATGTTCACCGATTACTCCGTCAATTGTGGACCGATTTTGAAAATTCTTTTTTTGTTTGAAAAAGTATGTTCCGAAATTGGTCCCATTTTAGTTTGGTGAAGATCTGATGAAGAACTTCGGAGATATACAACAGAACTCTTCAATAAATAACGGCAAATCTCTCGGGATTGCTGCAATCGCATGTATGTTTGTTGTTTATAACATTTCATAACATAACATCACGCCAGTTCGCTCTTAAGGGGTAAGCAGACCTCTCATTTCACCGGTTATGTTCAAGTTTCATGAAATCTATTCTGGCGAAATAGTTCCCTTACTAACTTGCCTATTAGGTACGTACAACTAAAAGGTGAAATGCGCAAGGCACGAAAAATAAAAAAAACTTTTTGCAAAAAAATACTACCGACTTGCAAATACAGAACTACAAAGTGAAAAATAACTTAATTTTTTTAAGTCGGTGTCCATAACGCAAAAAAATGGTACCTACGAAAGACACCGACTTCAAAAAATTAAGTTATTTTTCACTTTGTAGTTCTGTATTTGGAAGTCGGTAGTATTTTTTTGCAAAAAGTATTTTTTATTTTTCGTGCCTTGCGCATTTGAAAGCCAACAACACAAAAAGGGCGGCCCAGAAGTTTGGTGAGGACTATAACTAGTGTATTTTTAGGGTTCCGTACCCAAAGTGTAAAAACGGGACCCTATTACAAAGACTCCGCGGTCCGTCTGTCTGTCTGTCTGTCTGTCACCAGGCTGTATCTCATGAACCGTGATAGCTAGACTGTTGAAATTTTCACAGATTATGTATGTCTGTTGCCGCTATAACAACAAATACTAAAAACAGGATAAAATTAATATTTAAGGGGGGCTCCCATACAAAAAACGTGTTTTTTTTGCCGTTTTTTGCGATAATGGTACGGAACCCTTCGTGCGCGAGTCCGACTCGCACTTGGCCGGTTTTTTTGCAAGAGGCAGTTAGCTCTATGAATCGCTATATATAAATTTAATCGCTTCAGTACTACTCATTTAATTTATATTATTTGAGGAGGTAAATATGTGTTATTTTCTTTTGACGTTTTTCCTTCACAGATCTTCTCAGAGATTTATTCGACACACGTGTTGTGAAGAATAGTAAAATGTTTTTTTTACTCGACCAAACACGCGGTGTTCTTCAAGGTAACTTAGAGAAAAACAAAGACATTTGGATTGCGAATATTATTACCTACTGTTTTGATTCTGAGGCTATAGACAAGTAGTCCAGTAAAAATCGTCATTAAAATCGCGAAGTTTGTTGTAGTTATGAATTTTAGTATGTGGTATGGGCCAGTTAGGCAATGTTTTAATGCAAATATCCGCACCACGCTAAAAACAGCGATATTTTGGGACTTTTTACCAACTTCTAAAAAAGGAGGTTATCGATTCGATACGTATGTATGTAATATTGTTGGATTGCACAATATTCACAAATGTTACTCTTTGTGGGCTTTTATATACGTGTGCCAAATTTCATAAGTGTATATACGTATGTATGTATGTTTGTCCACGCATATCTCCGAACATAGTAATCGAATAGTAATCATTCTGGATTAGATATCTCTCAATTTAGGAAACAGTACAAATTGCTTCAAAATCGGTTCAGCAGTTTTCAAGATATGGAACACATACAACCGAACTTCTTAACGAAAAATAGCACGAACGTATATATTGAATTAGTTTGACAAATAAAATTGTGCATTTTTAACCGACTTCAAAAAAGGAAGAGGTTCTCAATTCGTCGGTATTTTTTTTTTCACTTCATTTAATTTGTAACAATTTAAGCCTTTGCCAGTGAGACCTAACAGGCTAAAAACAGTTAAATAATAAAGACAATTCTTTTTATTTACATTGAACTTAAATTTACTTAAATAACCAAATATAGGCGTGGTTATGTTATATTATTTTGTATGTTGATCAACACCTTAATCCTTCTAATCGATATCGGTCATACCCAATCAATGTAACCCACGATACTTCACACCTGAATTAAAATAACAATAATAAAGGCAGCCTGTGACTGTCCCACTACAGTGCAAAGGGGCAATGGCCTCTTCTCATACGGAGAAGGCATGTGTACCACCACGGTTCACCACGGTTGTTCAAGGTGGGTTGGCGATTTCAAACTTATATCCATCAATACTACCTAAGGCATACCACGCACTGCGGAAAAAAAATCAAATAGTACTAAAAAATTCGCGCGGAAAATATAAATATCCAACTTCGAAAATCGTGTGCTCGCTGCGCACCACGCTAAAAACAGCGATATTTTGGGAATTTTTACCAACTTCTAAAAAAGGAGGTTATCGATTCGATACGTATGTATGTAATATTGTTGGATTGCACAATATTCACAAATGTTACTCTTTGTGGGCTTTTATATACGTGTGCCAAATTTCATAAGTGTATATACCTACGTATGTATGTTTGTCCACGCATATCTCCGAACATGGTAATCGAATAGTAATCATTCTGGATTAGGTATCTCTCAACTTAGGGAACAGTACAAATTGCTTCAAAATCGGTTCAGCAGTTTTCAAGATATGGAACATACAACCGAACTTCAACACGAACGTGTATATTGAGTTAGTTTGACAAATAAAATTGTGCATTTTTTAACCGAGTTTAAAAAAGGAAGAGGTTCTCAATTCGTCGGTATCTTTTTTCAGTTCATTGAATTTGTAACAATTTAAGCCTTTGCCAGTGGGACCTAACAGGCTAAAACAGTTAAATAATAAAGACAATTCTTTTTATTTACATTGAACTTAAATTTACTTAAATAACCAGCAAATCTCTGTCCACCAATTCACCAAATATAGGCGTGGTTATGTTATATTATTTTGTATGTTGATCAACACCATAATCCTTCTAATCGATATCGGTCATACCCAATCAATGTAACCCACGATACTTCACACCTGAATTAAAATAACAATAATAATGGCAGCCTGTGACTGTCCCACTACAGTGCAAAGGGGCAATGGCCTCTTCTCATACGGAGAAGGCATGTGTACCACCACGGTTCACCACGGTTGTTCAAGGTGGGTTGGCGATTTCAAACTTATATCCATCAATACTACCTAAGGCATAGCACGCACTGCGGAAAAAAAATCAAATAGTACTAAAAAATTCGCGCGGAAAATAATTCGCGCGAATAAAATCGCAGTGCGTGCTAAGCCTAATACAAATACTAAACTAAATTGAATCGAATCCATTTACACATGCGAAAGTAACTCTGTCTGTCTGTCAGTTGCATTTTTACGACAAAACGGCTGAACCGATTTTAATAAAACATGGTGTGGGGATAGTTTAAGACCCTGGGAAGGATTTTATTTCATTATTAAGTCCCTTGAGATGATAAAACACTTTTTACGTGGGCGAAGCCGCGGGCAGAAGCTAAATGATGAATAAGTCCAGGTTTCCACACATCTTAATTAATATAACAAAATTTGTTTTAGGTATTTACATTAACAAAGTTTTTTAGGGTTCCGTACCCAAAGGGTGAAAAAGAGGCCCTATTACTAAGACTACGATCCGTCTGTCTGTCCGTCTGTCACCAGTCTGTATCTGATCTGTGATAGCTAGACAGTTGAAATGTTCACAGATGATGTATTTCTGTTGCCGCTATAACAACAAATACTAAAAACATAATAAAATAAATATTTAAGTGGGGCTCCCATATAACAAACGTGACTTTTTCACCGTTTTTTGTGATAATGGTACGGAATCGTTCGTGCGCGAGTCCGACTCGCACTTGGCCGGTTTTTTTTTATTATACATAGGTTCGGTCTTGACCACTATCTCACATTATGGTAAGCGATGATGTGGTCAACGGTGAAACACGCTTGTCTAGACCTATAAAAGAGTGAAAACAAATCACAAACTTCATGACAAAATATTCCATATTTCCATTTCAGTTCCAAAGTGCATAAAGCAAGTAAGGCAAGATTCGAACTAGTGTCCCTCAGCATACGTCACGAAGGGGAGTGGTCACACTCGCACGCTTTGGCTGCGTGTGCGCAGATCACGTGCTCGCAATGTGTAGTAGGTACTTTGGTCCTTGGCCTGTTGTTTCACTACAAGCATCACATTACTTTTGAATAGATTACTTTTGAATAGTTGTGTGTGAATAGTTTTATTTTCGCGTTGGGTGTTGTATACTGCGTATAGTGTTTCAAGGTTTGTTTCCGGGAGTTTTGTGGGCGTGACGGTGGTGTTTAGACAAGGTTAAACTGGATTTTTGGGTATAATTGCATATACGCATGCCTTTTTCCCATGAGGGTAGGCAGAAAGTACAGAACGCTCGCGCTGCTACTAAGTCACTTACATTTAATTGCATACTTCTAGTCATACGCACAGCCCGGTTTTCAGTAAACTAATAGGAACTTTACAAATGTTAACTAATATTATCATAACATGAAGTTGTTAGTTTGTTTGAACCTAGCCTTTTCTCAACTATGTTCCACATTTCAGATTCAGCTGAGTACCAGTGTTTTACATGGAGTGACTGCCTATCTGACCTCCACAACCCAGTAACTGGGTAACACGGTACTCCTTGGCTAGACTGGTGTCAGATCTCAGGCTTCTGACTACCCGTAACGACTATCTAAGATCTTCGAATGACAGCTGGGACCAACGGCTTAACGTGCTTGCCGAGGCACGGAAGAAACTCGCTATGTAAATTGGTCACCCATCCACGGACCGACCTCGGCAAGCTTGCTTAACTTTGAAGATCGACCGTGCGGCTGTTATTATTTCACCACGAGCTGTCACATGTCTTCGAATTTTTTGTTCTGAGACATGCCGGTTTCCTCACGATGTTTACCTTCACCGTTTTGAGAGAAGGGGTGATGAAATAAATTACAAAAAGTAAAGTGCCTGCCTGGATTCGAACCCACGATCTATAACTTGTAAGTCGCGGCCGTTATCACTGGGCCATCACTGCTCTCCGCGTGCTTACAACTAAGAGGTGGATTTCCTGCCGGAATTTGTGTTCCCTGCTGCTACAACCTGGGGGTCTTTAAGTCAAGAGTGAATAGGTTACTTCTAGGCAAGCGTGCTACATCTTCGACCACATCATCACTTACCATCAGGCTCACCTGACTATCTCAATAGTGGTCAAAGGCGAGACTAAAAATAATAATGACTAAAAATTAATACAATTTTATTATTGTCTTATTACTTATGGCGCCTTGTCATTATTTATAGATCTATGCAATGCTATATTTATCCCACACATGATTAATGTGGTAAGTAGAATGTGCCAAAACTGCACTGGGAAAGATTCTTGCACCCAAATAGGTGGAGTATTTTAGGAAGGTAACCAGTTCGTAATTAATTACACACATCAACTATAAACTCATTTAAGTATCTACAACCTTACCTCTAGAAATTATTTCATCTACCAAGTGTCTTAAGGGATTGGTCCACAATTGGACTAAACTGGAAGTAATGGAAGGAAAAAAATAAAATGATAAATCTAGTAGTGAGCAGTACAACTATGTTCTAGAAATTACGGGATAGAGACGTGGTCACTCACAATGGGCCTCATCAGAAGACTTAAAGTCACCCACAGGGCAATGGAGAGAAATATGCTCGGAGTGTCCTTGCGTGATCGAATCGGAAATGAAGACATCCGCAAGAGAAACAAGGTTACCGACATAGCCCGAAGAATTGCTTTGGAAGGCCTCCCTCTAGATGGAGTGACGACATGGTCAAGGTTGAGGGAGTCCGGTGGATGCGAAACGCACAGGACCAATCAGTGTGGCGACGCTTGGGGAAGGCCAATCCAGCAGTGGATGTCTATCGGCTGAAATGATAATGATTTTGAAATCTCTAGAAACATGAAGTTCTGAAGAAATACTGGTATTCACCCCTAGGGAAAAGGTTAGGCTATTCATCTCCAGTAACGTGAAGGGCTTTCACCGTATTTTTTGACAATGATGGTAGGTATCTGAGATCAGATTACGACTAGATTTTTAACGTATTGAAAACAAGTTTTAGCCTTGTATCTGTTTGTAACTGGCACCATGTAAACAGCCACTCGATAAACAATAATACGACGCGTTTAATTTGGAGCCAATTTAATTGCAGCTGATCCGACAGTAGAAAAGTGAAAACCATTACAACAAAATATAAACTCTGCCACGAGTCCCTTTTCTCTACAATGAGTTGTCACAAAGAAACTGAGAGTATATCTGATCAGGGATCACAGATCAAACAAACACACGCTGGTAAAGTAGGTGTGTAATGTTTTGCAACGAAAATAGAAACCGGTGCAAAGTCCACGATCCCGTGGCACACCTCTATATCTAGCGCGGTTATTTTGATCCCGTGTTAATCACGATTCCCGGCACAACTCTAGTTTGTACTCTATGGTAGTAGTTTGGATGTAAATAACAGATGTGTATAGTGGAAAAATTTGGTGGATCAAAATAGTGAGCAAGACTGGATTCTATGAAATCGTATAATTTGTAAACAGATGTAGGTTTACGGAATATACAAAGCCTGGGATTTTGATGTTGCCATACAAACAACTAAAGTTATATGACTGTCTATGGACCAGGCCTAGGCATCTTCTCATACAGAGAAGGCACGACCATTGAACACCACGCTAGCTCAAGGAGGGTTGGTAATTTCAAACTTATGTTAACAGACTAGAGTCCAGGTTTCCTTACAATGTTTTCCTTCATCGTTGTCAGCGACGTCCAAGATAAACTTAGTAAGTATAGGAACATACGAATTTGAAAAGTCACTTAATACATGCCCGGATTTGAACTCACGACCTGAAGCACGAGAGGCGAGGTCTGCCACAAAATTATCAGAAAATTCAAACCACAGTCAACAGACACGGTTTAGGTACTACAGGAAAAATATCAGGCTCGAAAAACTGATCCTTGTCGGCAATACCGGAGGAAAAAGTGCACGAGGCCGGTCGTCAACACGATGGTCTATAGTAGTAGGGTCTACCGTTTCCGCACTTAGACTCCTATTCGGTCCGTTGTGCGTAGGAGTACTGGCTAACATAGCAAGCCCAGCTCCGTCCAAAAGCACAGAAGCTTCCTGGGGGCTTCACAGGCTTCACGGAGCGACAACACTGTTCTGAGGATTTCTTCGCGTTGAGATGCCACGGCCTCGCATTCCAGGATTACGTGGGCGGCTAATTCTTCGGCGTTAAAACAGCCCCTGCAAGGTGGGCTGTCTGTGGCGCCTATGTTGAAAAGGTGTTTGTTAACATCGATGGTCTGACCAACTGAAAGAAGCTACGTCCTCAAGCAATTCAGCAGGTGGTGGTGGCAACTTTGGACTGGAGTTCAGAGGCAGATTGTCCGCTTAAAGGGGTCCAGTGACTTCGCCGATTGAAGAAGAAGACTAGTTTCACCACTGCCTAAATTGCCGGGGAATTCAGGCCCGTTATATTATTAGGCCAATAGATTATAAGAATCAAGCCTCGTATCTATAAGACAGCATTTGTTGCGCGACATGATGTAAAACATGTTGCTCATCATTTTGAACAGTAACGACTTAACGAGGAACTTTTTTTTAGTAATGTTGTCTCTTCTCGTCATGTTGCGCGCCAGCTTGCAACGTTGCCGAACATGTTGAGCGTCACGTGTTGCGCGTCAAGTGTTGCTTACTAAGAGGTTACGAAACTTCAAGACCACGTGAGCAAATTCGCCGATAAAGTAAATAAATAACACAAACATGACGAAATAATTGAAACCGAAAGCTTTGTTTACATTAATTGAATGCATTTCAAGTGAATGAATAACATTGTGCAAGTGATTGTAATTAGGACGTGTATATCTTAACGCTTACTCACTTTCGAGGTGGGTAGGGTATTCCCTGCGGTTGATTCGACCTATACAAAACGTTGCCAACTTACATATTTTCTTCGAAGAAAAACAATATAGGTAGTAATCAGTTATATGTTTTGACTAATTTTGAAAAATAGCAAGGATCATTTCGGAACAAAGTTTGGGCTTATTTGGGAAAATAGCAAGAATCATTTCGTTAATGAGAAGCCTGTCCAATGGTAATCTTTCTAAATCGTGCAGAGTATTTATTGCGCCCAGGTAAAACGCCTGAGCTTACTGTTCTAGAATGGCAGCGAACTAAAGAGGTGATTAGCAGAATATTCAAGGAACAAAATCTTGCTTTGCTTACACTATAGCTGTTAGCATTTAACCGACGAAAAGAAAGGAGAAGGTTCTCAATGTCAACCCGTATATTTTAAGCATGGTAATAACAGTCACTGACCCTCCAATATCTGTACAATGGAAGTAGCGACATAAAGCATACAGCCATCCAGAATCGATTGAATTATGGTGATCCTCAATATTTGTACTGCTGAAATATCTAGTTGTTTAGTTTATTTTTGATGTTCTTATTAAGAAATATTAGGGCTTGCCCTAAGGGCAACGACCGCTTTTGTCGTGCTAAAACGTAAATACTATTGTAGAGAATATTTGTCAAAAGAAATGTGCTTGACTTCAGGTTATCTTTTCTTATTTTGTGGAGGGACCGAGAAATATCTCGGACACATCGACCCATTATTTATTTATTTATTTATGTACACACAAAACATTTAACATTGAAAAGAAAGGAATATGGATAGAAGAGCACAAAGGAAAATAGAAATAGCACAATAGAAATTCTTGGATCTATTGTGGTCCCCTAGATAACTTAGTCCTCCCCAAAATTTTACAATGAGACTAGGAGATAGACTATAGTCTTCTGGTTTTGGATATCCAACCCCTAGGAGACTCATTCGCTTACCAGCCAGTGCGTCTCAGGTGCACAGAAGGTGCTCCATGCGTTCTGTATGTTCCCCATTTAACCTGCACATGGGTGTCGCGGCTAGACCCATCTTCATGAGCATGTTGTTGGTTCCAAAGTGCCCAGTAAAGGCCCCAAGCAGGTAGCGGATTTTACTCATATTCCGAGTGCATTGCCGGGCTTTGAACGTAGAGCCTAGAAATTTCTTAGAGTGTTGTAGACCGGTATTAGACAGCCAATGTGTTAATTGTCTGTGATCTGCAAACTCCTTGCACCACACCCACAAAATCATTTGCTGAGCCCTCTCTTGCCAGTTCATCTGCCACTTCGTTACCATGGATTCCTTTGTGCCCAGGGACCTACATCAGTCTAACCCTGTTATGCTTCCCAAGCCTGTTTAGGGTCTGGATAGCATCCAGAATAAGCCTGAAGTCCACTTTGTAGGATGCCATGGCTTTGATTGCAGCCTGACTGTCACTAAGAATATATATGGATTTACCTCTGGTTCCTCTATCTATATTCTCTTGAGCACAGGTTATTATGGCATTTGTTTCTGCTTGGTTCAGAAGACTTCAAGTTAACCAAATACTTGCTAGCGAAGTCCCTGGTCAGCAGACATCACCAAAACACCACCTAACAAGTCCCATCCAAAAACTCCAACCCAAACACCTCCCCAAATCCAAACCATCATTCTGTCTAAACCCTGAAATGAAAATATATATATATATATACATGTAAAGCTGCATAGTGGAACGAGACAATCATACCTTAACGTCCTAACGACGGTGTTCTAGAACAGGAACCATATCGGTCGACTCGGGACTGTTCTGCTCGCACTGAAATGCATCTTTCCCGAAAGTGTAACAATAGAAATAAGTAGACAAAATAGTAAATAACATAAGCAGTGTATCAATAGAAATAAGTAAACAAAATAGTTAATAACATAAAGATAAGTAGTAAATAGAAATATAAAATTGTAATGCCAGTGTGTAATATAATGAAAAACAAATATATATATGTCATACGAAAAGTGTCGGCAGTTGGAGTGTTTGGTCAACGTGAGGTCCCTCAAATGGATTTAATTTCCTTGCATCAGCCGAAAGTACCTAATTAACTAAAGTTGTGGTTAGTCAGCATTACTGTCATTAAAATACCTTCTAAACGATATAGTTTGCACGTGACAAGTGCACGCTGTTTAGTCGTGTTTTGTGTATGTTATGTAGGTGCTGGAAAAATGACACAGCAAATTCTGTTATTTAGTTCGTTTAACGGAAGGAATTTTCTTTTGAAGACTTATTTATATTATATAATATTATTATGGAGACTGAAGACACACGGGGGGACCTACAAAAGGCGCTCGAAATTTGGGGAAAAGACGAGGAAGTGTGCGTTTTTTACTGCATTAAAACCATGTGGTGATCACGATCATCACGTAGAAGGGGTCCGTGACTTAAATTACCACCCCGGAAAGCCCTCTGTGGTCGTTTGGGAAGGCGTAAGTTCAGCAGTGGACGACTTTCGGCTAAAATCATGATGATGTGAACTTAACAAATTAGGTATTTCATACGGTAGAAGTAAAATTCATCTCCCAAAACGAGCCGTCTCTCTCTATAGTCGATACGGGGGCCTCACACTGCGGTTTCGTGGACTGCGTAAACAATGACGCGTATCGTTAGCTTCTTTCATAATACCTACACGTATGTACCTATATATTAAAAAACTTTTTAACAAAAAATCAAACCGACTTCCAGAACAAAAAACTACAAAGCAAAAATAACTTTCTTGGTGTATAATGGGTGTAATAGGTGTCTTTTGTACCCATTTTTTTCAGTTTTTCGACACCGACTTCGGAAAAGAAAGTTATTTTTTGCTTTGTAGTTTTTTGTTCTGGAAGTCGGTTTGATTTTTTGTTAAAAAGTTTTTTATTTTTCTCTTTTTAGTTTTGGTAGGTACCTCCAATTAACATGATTATCATTTACAGCCAAAGCCAAGCTATTCAGTAATCTGTGGCCTGGTGGTATCAGTCGACGATTAAGGTTCTAAGGTAGTAAGGTACCTGTACAGGAAGGCACTAACGTCCAGTGATGGTACTGAATTTCAAGTGGTTGATCATCGGTGTAATATATTTTCCTTTTATCCAAAGGAGAAAACATAAAAATCAATTTTTCCTGTTTTCGGCAGTGAGAATTTCCTTGTTATTAATATAATAACATTTTCATCAACTTGTTAACAGACCACAAAATCTAGACACTTCAAAAAACTAGACACTTCAAGTACCTATAAGATCAGGAAAATACTCAAAAATTTACACATTCCTTTATTAATATGTAGGTAACATGGTGGTGAGAATCTTTCTGATTGACTCTGCGGTTTCATTCATACATATTGATAGTTTGTATACCTGTCTGTTGGTTACGTTTCCATCTATAAAACGTGTTCATTATCTTTTAATATTATAACAGGACACGATTTTTCTAAAAATCAACCATCAAAGAAGAAGAAAAATTATATGTGGTTTTCAAAAAAAAAAGAAATTTTTTTTCGAAAATATACTACCGACTTCCAAATAAATGCACTACAAAGTGTAAAATAACTTTCTTTTTGGAAGTCGTTGTCTTTGGTAGGTCCTGTACCAATTTTTTTCGTTATGGACACCGACTTCCTAAAAGAAAATTATTTTTCACTTTGTAGTGCTTTCCACTTTTTCAATTTGGAAGTCGAAAGTGTTTTTTTGAAATGTTGTGTTGTATGTTTTTACTTTTTAGTTTACTTACAACTTGTCTATAATGCCAGAATTGATAACCCGAATACCATGAATCTCGAACATAACCTGTGAAATGAGAGTGTACCAAGTTGCACTGTACACATGGGATGGAACTGCCAAATACCAGCTTGATGCACTAGAGTCGAAAAGCGGGCCAAGAGGCTCATCGGCGACGAGGCGCTGGTCAAGTCAAAGCTCCAGAGTCCCTTTACCCTGGGTTCCTGAATTCGATCCTCAGTTTGGGTTGGGTTTTGGTTTATTAGGTTTTCTCTTTAGGAAGCTTTCAGTCACTGCCAGGACACTGAATTTTAGGCAAAGAATCATCCCCTGTTACGGTAAACTTGTATAGAATAAATAATAAAATGTGGGGTTCAGCTATACGTGGCTATACTAAATCAAACATGGCGCCAGGCAATCGTTACGACAATTGCAACTGAAAACAATTTACTGTAGATGACCGGATCCAAGTGTTTATCTAGTATAAAATGAACTAATACAGACACCTCATGTTTCCTTCGTTAAACGTCCACTTATATTATTTAAAGAACAAACATACCACAACAATTTGTCTGACTCTTCACAAACAAATATTTTCGCTAAATGATATACATGCATACACAACATCACGTGTGTATACATAGTTGGGCAGGGGTGCATCTATGTATAGAACACCCAATTTTCACCAGTTATGTTTAAGTCCATTTCAAATTTAAAAAAATCAATAAAACTTTTTCGCACTTTTTTTTCCCCTTTCCTTTTTTTTCACTTTTTTTTTGGACCTCAGCACTTGTTAGCTAGATCAATGAGGCAATTAAAACGTACAAATATTTTTGATAAAAAATTTACTTACATACATAATAGGTGCTCTTACAATTTTATTATAAAGATGGATGTCGAGTTATATTGTTATGCTTATGTATGCAAAATATGTTTGTTTCTGGTTTGTACTTGTAGGCACGAAGTCCAAAGGTTAGTTTGTTATTATGTTATATTTTTTTCTATCTTCATAGATGTTTACTATTAAAATAAATATTTTTAACCATTACTGTTCTGCTGAGCATGAGGTGTTTTTCTTTTTTTTTTGCTTGGAGATATGTTCATGCATACTGCGGTACCACGGGGAGATAGTGCAGTTACGTGGGACTCCAACCCACTAAAACTCCACGGTGTCATCCTGTGCGCTTATGGCAGGAACACAGGCACGCTATAGCACTCACCGCCAACCTGACGCTGCCGTCTGCGCTGTCATTGAACCCTCATCACCGGCGCAACAGATCATATTGCACGATGTGACCACCTCAAGGACCAAACCAGCACAAGGGCGTCAGACGACCCCGTGGCAGCCTTGGTCCCCCTGTGACGGGCCAGTTCAGTGGCTCCACCGCCTACCACGTTTCAATCGCTGGGAAAAGGAAGAGCGGCCAACGCTGTACCGACACTCCTCCTCCCTTGCGGCCCCACCGAGTCCGTCATCAGACGGTGGCGACCCTGTCCAGGCCGCGAAAGGTAGGGTGAGCGTCTCACCGCAATACCGGCACTCCACTCCCGCCGCGGCCTTATACCCTTAGCCGCGATGCCTCCCAAAAACCCTTATCGGCAAAAACCCTGACGAGGGGCCCCTCCTCGGGTTCCTCCCGGAACCGTGAGGAACCCGAACCATGGCTACTAAGCCCCCCAATATTTATTAGTATAGGCGGTCCCCTCCTCGACAATACGGGCACCCACCGGGGAGGGAGCAGTGGTGGCCCAATGGTAACGGTCGCGACTTACAAGTTGTAGGTCGTCGTTTCGAACCGCCTGGGTTATATTGTGTAAATTATTTCATCACCACTGCTCTCAAAACGGGGAAGGAAAATATAGTGAGGAAACCGGCTTAGAATCAAAAATTTCGAAGACATGTGACATGCACTGGGCCCGCGTGGTGGATTACGGCCCATCCCCACTCACAGAGAAGAGGCCTGCACGCACAGCCAACCAAATGCGAGTATAAGTGCGGAAAAGGGGTCCATCTATCATATCATATCCTGGGTCGGGCGAAGTGTGTTATTGGGTTTTTCCATCTAGAATTTCTCAGTAACAGCCCGGAGTCCCGGTTGATGGCAATAGGTTCCTCCCCTAATACATGGGACTTAAACATAATTAACGAAATGTAGGTCTACTAATAGCAACTCAATTTTCTTTTTGTTTTTCTTCAATCATTCAATGACTTCTCCCGCTCTGGGTGAGGTTAGAGGGCGTGTCAGACTCAGACATACTGACTAAAATTCACCCGTGTTCCTTCAGTTGCTTGAGCCAGGGCCGCGGTAACTCTCTTTTAAATTTATCCGCGACCATTTTTAGCACCTCTGATGATGATATTTCACCTCACCCTTCGAAAATAGTACATTATGGTACAAGTGTGTAATGCCGAGGACGGTAATCATCAATACACACGTGTTACATACGACGTTTTTCAACACACTTGCGAAGAAAATAATACTTAAAATCATTTCCAACAGTGAAAACGAGTTGTGAATTTTTTTTCGCAATGGCGGGCAAAATTGATCAGTTCCCTATGCGCGCGCATCTAACAATGGCGATCGGCCATAAACTAAAAAGAATAAGTTTTCTTTTTTTTTGGTTTTTCGCGGAAGCGTTTTAGCCACGTACAAAATGGGGATTTTCAAGTTTTCTTTATTATAGACAAAAACAAAAGTTATATTTGAGTGAAAGTTTTATTTATTAAACACGTACAAGTTGAAATTATCTATTTAAATACGAAATTGCATGAAATGTGTTGCATTTGTACTTGTGAATAATAGCAATGAAAAAGTCACAGTTTGATAACAGGTGTCATTATGTGCCTAATTGCGGTGAAATTAGAGCCACTTTATGAGCAAGTGTGTTGAAAATAATGTTATGTTATAAATATTTTTGCGTTGCGTGTGTTCAAAGTACACAAAACATGCATTTCCTTTCGTGATATTGTAAAAAGCTTTATGCGAGCGATTGCTTTTATAATAATTACAATAATACGTTATCATATGCAATATTATTTCTATTATTAGCAAGTACACACCCACCTTGTATTCATTGTTTCAAACAAACGTAACATAACATCACGACAGCATTCCCTGAAGGGTGAAGGGTTAGGTAGAGTTGTGCTTGTGTCTATAATACACCCACCAACACCGCCAGCTATCTATTAGTCATATGTAGGGGGAGTATATTGCAATCAACTGGGCTTAAATCCAGACTAAGTGTTGCTACATAAAAACAAACACCTTTTCTTTTATTTTTGACGACAGCACAGTAATAGTTAAATGCGACGATCCTAATAAATTATGAAAATGAAATAAATTTGACATTAAATACAATTATATCATGGTTTGACAAAAATAATCTTATTATTAATTTAGATAAGACTAAAATAATGCATTTTTACCAGAGATTGCCGAGTAAAATACCTAACATTAATTATTTAGGGACTCAAATAGAGTCAACTACCGTCACCAAATTCCTTGGTATCATAATAGACAAAAACTTGACCTGGAGACCCCAGACAGAAGAAATCTGTAAAAAAATGAATAAATTCGCATATGTTCTTTACAAACTGTCAAAGACTGTCAGCATAGAATCGGTACTAATGGCATATCACGGTTATGTTGCATCAACACTTAGGTACGGCATAATGTATTGGGGTAACTCAGTCGATAGAGAACCTGTATTTAGAGCTCAAAAAAAATGTATCAGATGTATGTGTGGCCTAAATAGCACGGACAGTTGTAAATCATTCTTTAAAAACCTAAACATTCTTACCCTACCATCGCTGTACATCTATGAAACTAATGTATTTGTCAAAACACACATCCTGCAATACAAAATAGCTTCCAAAAGCTACTATAGAAAATTGCGTGACAAAAATAAGTTAGAGCTCGAAATAACACATGGCAGAACAGCGCTAATGAATAAAAGCACTTTCTGTATGGCCACAAAAATATTTAACAAGCTGCCTGAGACATTAAAATCATTAAATCTGGACAAATTCAAAAGTGTACTTAAGAAAATTTTAATCCATAAATGCTACTACTCAATAAAGGACTATTTGGATGACAGTTCTATAATTCCTCCTTCATACAATAATCATTAGGTCATCATTTATCTTAAGTTATTCTTATTTCTTACTTTTTTATTTTTTTTGACCTGCCTGCATTTATTGGGTATTTACCTGATTGACATTACACTACAAGTTTTTACTGTTGACATTTATTTATTTATTTATTTAAACTTCATGTACAATAGTGGTACATAGGCGGACTTAATGCCACAAGGCATTCTCTACCAGTCAACCATTGGACATCCTGGATATATTTTATTAATTTTATACTTAATTATGAATTAATTGACATTATCTATATTTTCTTTATTATTATTTTTTTACTTTTATTTTTGTATTTCTTGGATCTTATTGTTGACATTCTTAAAATATTTCATTGTTTTAATATTTATTTTGACATTCTTGTATTAATTTGATTAATTGACATAACCCAATTTTTAATTTTTTGTAATTTCTGAAATGTTTTATTTAATTTGGTACTTATTTTGACATTGTAGTTTTTATTGAAATTAATTAATTGCCAGGAGAATGGTAACTATATTTAACCATCCAACACTAACTCTTTCTAGTTTTTATGTTATATTGTGCAATTAATGATGAAACATTTGTACGCCTAATGGCAAAGCATAGAGTACTTACAAAATTGTAACATCCCACACACCTGTGTATCTGCAACCTATGTTTACAAATAAAGCATCTGAATCTGAATCTGAATCTGAACCTACCCTAACCTACCCTACCTAACCTACCCCACCCTACCCTACCGGGTCTAAGGGGTATGAAAAATAGATGTTGGCCGATTCTCAGACCTACTCAATATGCTCACAAAATTTCATGGGAATCGGTCAAGCCGTTTCGGAGGAGTACGGGAACGAACATTGTGACACGAGAATTTTATATATAAGATTTTTTATTATTGTTTGTGTTTTGTTTATCTTGTGTCTCCTGTGCGGGTTACAAATGAATATGTTTTCTTTCTTTGTAGTATTATAAATGCAAAAGTTTGTAAGATTGCATGTCTGTATTTCAATCAAGCAAAATTGGCTGAACAAATTTCGATTATTTATGCAGATAATTAAAACCTGGAATAACACATAGACTACTTTCTAGCCTTTTTAGCCGCAGGTGCCGCTAATTAAATCATAAACAAAGCATGACAATTTAACCTAAAAATATTGCCTTTATCTGTCGACATACGGTTCCCTCGTGAAACCAGAAATAACCCAGGGACAATGACGTCAGCCAACCGGTTGGTCACACCCAGACATTTTAAACATGGTATAAAAATAAACTGTAATGTCCCAAATTGCATTCCAGTGCTTAATTCTCGATAACTTGATTGTAGCTAAAAAAATCCTTACAAAAATATACAAGCTTTTTAGCTTACCGTGCATTGGCATCCAAACCAAATGTGCTTACACTGAAAATAATAAAAATGGATCTTGCGAACTTTTTTCTAACTAGCAACTAATATCCATGCATGTGCATGTAATGGTTCTCCAGTAATCTATCCTTTCTTTTAAACTCATCATCAACATCATATCAGCCGAAAGACGTCCACTGCTGGACATAGGCCTTTCCCAAGCGTCACCACATTGACCGGTCCCGTGCGTCTCGCAACCAGCGGATCCCTGCAATCTTCACCAGGTCATCGGTCCACCTGGTGGGAGGCCTTCACACCACACCCCACACATACATACACCCCCAACACCGCACATACTCACTCATACACAGTACTTCTGTTTTTCCGAATTTATATTTTTTTTAATATTTACTATCATTTTCTGATCTTTAATGTCATTGTATATTCGAGACACATGCGAGATGGCGATGTGAATTCCCGTCTATGTGGTTGGTCGATTGATGGCGGTCAAACCCTTTGCCTTGCCGAATTCACTTGCGCAATTAGGCTGCAGGCCTCCACCTCACAGCGCTTTTTATAACAATTACAATTGCAGATAAAAGTAGCAAAGAAGATAAGACGAGAATACAATGACAAGATAAATCAGAAAACGGTTGGAAATATTAAAAAAATATAAATTAGGAAAAACAGAAGTACCTATGTATGAATAAGTGTGTGTGTGGCACCTGTAATACAGGATTTATTACAGGTTTCAATCGATTGGGGATAACTGTTTTATAATTCAGTTTTATCATACTAACTATAAAGGTGTAAGTTAAATAAAACCTTGTAATATTAGTTGTTTAATTTGTAAAGAGATGTGTAACACTATACAAAAAATAAGTTAATTAAAAATCAAAAAACCCGAAAATCAAAACATCTGGTTTTGGTCCGCCAGCTCGCGAATATGTATCCTCCGACTGCACAGCATGATTTTCTTCTTGTTTACGCCTTTTTAGTTCACTTTGTAAGCAGTCGGGTTTTTTGATTTTTTAAATTAACTTTTTTATTTACATCTTTTTAGTAATTTTTTTTTAATTAGGTACATTTAAACATATAAGTGTTATATTTTTTTTAAATCACCTTTATTTTGATACCCCCACGATGGGATTAAAAGAAAAAAAAATTTTTTCCCCACGAAATGGCGCCTAACTCGTACCTTTTCTGTATGAGAAGACTAGCTTCTCCCAGAGGCTTCGCCCGCGTGGGAGTCGAGAATTTTCCCGAGGGTACATAGGTATTCCCGGGATAAAAATCCTATGTGCCTGCCCGACTATAATCTATCTCTGCGCCAAATTTCATCCAGATCCGACTAGCCGTTTGAGCGTGAAGAAGTAACAAACATACAAACACACAAAATTTCGTATTTATAATATTAGTGTGAAGTGTGATAGTGTGATATCCTTTGCCCTGCTGTGTGGCACATTTACAGACTGGTGTTATAATATTAGTCAATGATCATAAGACACAAAAATGTTCTGCACTACTAGATATTCCAACATTACCAAAACTTTCCAGACCAAAATAAAAATGCACCGTGTTATCAAAAATCATTATCCCGTAAGTACCTAAATTTCGCCGTGACGTCATATCACGATGGGTGTGCGTGAAGCGTGCGTGGTTCGCGTCTGGCGACACCATGTGCCGAGCCCGCGATTACACGTCAACGAGTTCTGGCTTAACTTGCGTGACGTAAGATTGATAATAATACTCCGTACCTATGTTTATTTTCGCAGCTGATTTTCTAATGAGATTGCCGTGTGGCTGTGTTGTTTTTGGGAATACTTCGTCATTTGGGGAAATACCTGAACACAGTACATAAATGCTTATATAGGTTGTTGAAAGCCGTATCTTTCTAAGAGTATTTGTGTTTGTTAGGGAATGCCCGTATTTAGGCATAGCGGATGTAACGAAAGCCGTCTCCCTTATTTCTTAAAAATACTTATAATATTTCGAAGTAACTATATTTATTTTACCAGCTGATTTTCTAATGAGTATTGATTTGGATAAACCTCGCAATGGTAATGGGGAAATATCCACTCAGAATGTTGAAATCCCTATCCCTGTGGGTGTCCGACACTATCCCTATATCTGTGGGTGTCCGACACTATCCCTATCTCTGTGGGTGTCCAACACTATCCCTATATCTGTGGGTGTCCGACACTATCCCTAAATCTGTGGGTGTCCAGCACTATCCCTATATCTGCGGGTGTCCGACACTATCCCTATCTCTGTGGATGTCCGACACTATTCCTATCTCTGTGGGTGTCCGTGAGTACCCCTAACTCTATGGGTGTCCGACACTAACCGAAACTCAGTCCGACACAATTCCTAATTCCTATCTCTGTGGGTGTCCGACACTATCCTTTACATACCTAGAATCCTTCGTGTCTCGGAAAGCACCTTCAGACATTGACCACGTCTGCCATTCGCAGAACTTTAACAGTAGTTACGGTAGTCGGAAGCCGAAACTAAAAACTAAAACGAGTATTGCGAAAGAGTGTCGTGTTACCCAGTTACTGGATACTTTCCCAAGACATCACTTGTTTATTTTATTTGTCGTCCCAAAATACTACTCAAAAATAATATGTTATCTATAGGTGGAATACGGGTCTACGGTCCCGGCCCGAAAGCCACACGACACGACCCGTAAAATACTGGTACTCCTTTTTATCCGGTTGACTTTTTTTTACGTTTAGACTGGAAACCGAGCCCATAGATCACAAAAGGCTAGGCAGTTTTAATGATTGTTTTTTTTAGCAGCAGATGTTGATTCCGTGTTATTTTTGAAAATGCCATTTGTTCAATAGGTTTTAACATGGGGAAATACCCAGACACATGCTGTTAAAAGCCCTTTCTCTGTGTGTCCGTATTTAGCAGGGAATGCCTGCTTAATAATAGCACATGTGAGGAAAGCCCTGTCTTCATTAATATTTAATACTGTAGGATTATGGTAGCGTTCATCTATGCTTATATCACCATAGATCGATTTGTGATTCATATTTGAGTCAGATATGATAAATGTTGAGACAACGAAATTATCTCTCAAAAATAATCAGTGACTTATTTCTTAAGAAATTTCTATGCAAAGATAAAAAAAAATATATAGACAATACTGTGAAATCACTCGACTAGTTTGTAACAGCCAACCATCAGACGGGAGCTTGAGGACAGTTGGCTGTTGATTTTTGGTGCAGGTTTCGATACACACCAATTTTCTGTGTAAAAGGCGTGATAAATATTCGTCTTTTACCGAAATTACAATTGATATCGAAGCTACCTCCACATAGGGTTACCATTTCGAAATTGAAAAGTCCTGACAAAAAGCAGAACTTTAAAAAAAAAGGTTCAGGCATTTTAATTACAAAAAAAAGAAACAAAAACCCGACTAAAAAAGATTGGGATCTGAAAATAATGAAACAAGAAAATATTCCTGGAGGATAGCCGAGGTCGTATGAAAAAAAAAATTGCCTTCCATGCGAAAAATACGGACAAATTAGAAGGCCGGACAAAATACGTACAGGAGGCCAAATCCGGACGTTTAGTAAGGTAACCCTACCTCCACATGAGAGGTGAGTTATTTTACATGAGAAGCAGTGCCCTACCGTGGGACAACATTACGCTGGTTTAGCTCCTTGGATTAATGAAGAAGTCAATAATAATGGTTTTCATCTTCATCATGTTTTTCACTAAATAATTGATGAATTCAGCACAAAGAATACCTACCAGCTTTCTACAGTCACGATTTGGGAAAAACTCCACATTATGGACACAAATATTTGACAAAATAATAATTTGTGCTCAATTAGCAGGTTAGCGCGAATTTAATTTGGACAATTTATTCTATTCATTGTACTAATTAGTTGAACATTTTGTTATTGTGTTGATGTTTTAGATATTTTTAGCAAGCGACATGAAATTCGAGACTGTGATAGCAATAAGTTGACTGAAAAACTGGTAACTTTTTGTCCCGCGTTCGATTTCATGTCGGGTAAGTGTAAGTTTTTTTATTGGTTGGTTTGTCTCTATATTTCGTTCAGTCCCAGAAAATTATTTTCCTGCTTGCTTGTAAGGTACTATTATAACCAACTACAAAAAAGGAGGAGGTTCTTAATTTGGTTGTATCTTTTAGGGTTCCGTAGCCAAATGGCAAAAAACGGAACCCTTATGGATTCGTCATTTCTGTCTGTCTGTCCGTCCGTATGTCACAGCCATTTTTTCCGAAACTATAAGAACTATGCCGTTGAAACTTGGTAAGTAGATGTATTCTGTGAACCGCATTAAGATTTTCATCATCAAACCCATACGTGTGGGGTATCTATGGATAGATCTTCAAAAATAATATTGAGGTTTCTATTATATATAGTTTGCACGAGAGACACTTCCAAATTGTTAAAATGTGTCCCTGTAACTTCTAAAATAAGAGAATGATAAAACTAAAAAAATATATGATGTACATTACCATGTAAACTACCACCAAAAATTGGTTTGAACGAGATCTAGTTAGTAGTTTTTTTTTATACGTCATAAATTGTAAACCGCAATTTACCAAGTACGGAACCCTTTGTGCGCGAGTCCGACTCGCACTTGGCCGGTTTTTATTATTTTTATCAATATTTCGTGCCCAGCCCACAATCAACAGGATCTTTTCAGGCGCTTATATGCTGTTTAAATACTAATCTATATCAAAACAAGTATAAAAACCCTACCCAGCCCATGCACAAGTATCGTGATACATTCAAAATAATGATTTGCGCAAACACACGCACTGCCAAACACCGCCTACAGCTGAACATTTGCACAAATAATGTTATTCCAAACTGTTATCACTCATCAAATAATATTTATATTTATCCTCCATTCATGGTACTGATAGTGGAAGCTACCAGAATTATATTAAACTAGTTTTTGCCTGTGACTTCGCCTGCGTAGCATTAGTTCAGATCAGAACTCCACCACCTAGAAACTGGGTAACATGAGAGATTTTTTTATTTGCCATGGGTTTGCTCTTGACTCTTGTCTAGGTCAGAGGTGACAGAGACAGAGTCGACGAAGGATGGAGTGAGCTTACCTAGAAGAAGCCTGTTCATTCTAACTTTGAAGAGATTCGGGGTGAATGCGTTCGGAAACACAGACGCAGGTAGTGAGTTCCATTCACTGTACCCATTGGAACCACCCCGTCTCTTAAAATCGTTAATGCACCTAAATATGGTGCCAATGAAATGTGAGAATGCAGTCAAAGATACCTTATATCCTTGGATTGAATAACGAAATGCACAAATATTCTGCAGCCACACCACACAAAAAAAAATAGTTTCTAAAAACACGTGTTACTATAAAATAACTGTTTAATTAATTTTTCATTTATATACTAGCTTCTACCCGCGGCTACGCCCGCGTTCAAAGTTAAAAAAAAATGCTCCGATAGCCACCAAACATTACAGGACTATCCGCTGGGTCAATCTAAAGATCATCTGAAATTTTCATTAAAATCGCCAGTCGTTTCGGAACTTTTATAGAACATACATACATACATACTTTCTCTTTTATATATAAAATATCTTATAATAGATTAACATAATTATATACTACTAGCTGACCCGGCAAACTTTGTTTTGCCATAAAAACACCAAACATTCACCTACCCTACCCTACCCTACCCTACCCTAACCTACCCTACCCTACCCTACCCTAACCTACCTACCCTTCCCTACCCTACCCTACCCTACCTAACCTACCCTACCCTACCCTACCCTACCGGGTCTAAGGGGTATGAAAAATAGATGTTGGCCGATTCTCAGACCTACTCAATATGCTCACAAAATTTCATGAGAATCGGTCAAGCCGTTTCGGAGGAGTACGGGAACGAACATTGTGACACGAAAATTTTATATATAAGATTAAATTATTATAGATTAACATACATAAAATTGAAAAATAACTAATTAAAAAAAGGGAGAGGGAAAAGAGCTCATTGTGCATCATTATTTATAGGAAAACGAAAAAAAAAAACCCTTTTTTTGTCTATTCTAGGATCTAACTGGTGATTGTTGCAAATCGAACTTAACCCTATAACTGTTTACAACCATCTAAATTTTCTCTTAAAAAGCTTAAACATTCAAGTGTAATAATCACAACCAAATAAAATAAACCTAAGAAACAAATGAGATACAGATACTGAAAATACTGAAAAAGTCAATGAAAATAGAACCAAATAAGGTAAACGTAAGGAAACAATCCGAGACAGAACCTTCTGATAGGTTACTTGACAACAAACAACTAATAATAAAATATTTATCAATCAAATACCGTGTAGGTACAAAATGGTCGGAACCATAGGCTAGCAACCTGTGACAGTACTACGGACAATCGCGAGCATTCGCGCCGTGCGTGCTAAGTGGATTTGTTGCTAAGAGAATCGCCCGTCTTGTGTTCTGTGTTTGATTAGTGAACGGCAAATTGCTCGCAGAACGGATGCTCGATGAGGCCGAAAAGTTCTGGAGCGGCGACCGCGTACCGCAGGACGTTGCATTGGAAGGTTTCCCATTAGGTGGACCGATGACCTGTTCTGTTTTGCGGGAGTCTGCTAGATGGGAGACCTGTCAATGTGGTGACACTTGGGGGAGGCCTATGACCAGCAGTGGACGTCTTTCAGCTGAAATGATGTTGATGATGAGTGAATTGGTGAGCTCGTGGTGGTGGTGAAAAAAAGAAGCGTTGCCATGGCTGATTTTATGCAATATTAGGCTCAGAGTTCCTAACAACTTCCTAAAAACTTAAACAAAAATTTTAGCATTCAATTAAAAAAATGCCAAAAAGCATTTTTTTAATTTATGATATTAATGTTTTTTTTCTAGACTTTATGGGCCAATAATATTTTTAAACGTATGTGATTAGTTTTAACACTGATCTGCTAGATTCTTAATTTAAATTTGATTTGGAGATCTTGAATAATCAGTAGCTAATGATAAAATCAACTAATCATATGATAAAAAAATATTTACTAATATTTTTTTTGTACTTTTTTAGGGTTCCGTACCCAAAAGGGTAAAACGGGACCCTATTACTGAGACTCCGCGGTCCGTCTGTCTGTCTGTCCGTCTGTCTGTAACCAGGCTGTATCTCGTTATCCGTGATAGCTAGAAAGCTGAATTTTTCACAGATGGTGTATTACCGTTGCCGCTATAACAACAAATACTAAAAACAGAATAAAATAATTATTTGAGTTGGGCTCCTATACAACAAACGTGTTTTTTCGCCGTTTTTTGTGATAATGGTACGGAACCCTTCGTGCGCGAGTCCGACTCGCACTTGGCCAGTTTTTATTTAAATTTTAGGCCACAGCCACACACAATGTAAGTGATACATTTGATATCATCATGAGCTTCATTAATGAAACTCGGCAATGGAAATGCACAATTGACTTCACTTATTGTCATGCATGCCACTATAACTGGCATGCATGACAACAAAGTGACGTCAGTTGCATGACAATAAGTATTTGCATGTGACGTCGCTGGCGTCAAAATGACACTGTGTAGTGTGTAATAGCATTTTCCATTGTATTTGGCAACTAACACCTAAATACTACGTGGGGACTGGGGAACTCTCTGTACACTAATAGAAATGCTAAAGAAAAAGTTTGGCTCTGGTTTAGGTTTTTATAAGCTATTTTCAGTTCCTATAAACTATTTTAAGTTTACTTAAGCTATTTTAAGTTCCTATAAATTATTTTAAGTTTACTTAAGCTATTTTAAGTTCCTATAAATTATTTTAAGTTTTCATAAGCTCTGAAATATTTTAAGACCCGTGGACTCGTGGACAATCAATACCGCTGTAGGTTAAAGCATATAAGACGTAAGGTAAATAATGTTTCTATAAGTGTGCCATGGGTTATAGGGTTCGTAGGTTAGGACCCCGACCTCTTACTGGAACCCCGCAAAACGTAGCATTGGATGGCCTCCCAGAAAGTGGACCGAAGACCTGGTGAGCGCCGCAGAAAGAATGCTGGATACGAGAAACTTAGGAGTTCAATGTGGCTACGCTTGGAGGAGATCTATGTCCAGTGGTGGACGTCTTTTGGCAAAATGATAAATCTTGGTATGCCATAGCTTGTAGGCAAAGAATTATATATTCTTTATTGTACACAAAACAAACCGATGCGGACAACTTATGTACAAAGTCGAACTTAACTCATTATTGGTATCACTAACAGCAAACCTCTCTAAGTGCGATAAATGATTTTCCTCCCTAAACGGATACATTTCAATGTGAATCAGATACCTTCTTTAGAAATACTTAAGGAAGCTACCAATTTGCTCAGACAGACCAACATGTAAATTCATGACATACAAATCGTCTGATGCAAAGGAAATTCACTTCTTACGTCACTGTCATGTTATGACACCCGCGTGTGACGCTGCTGGCGTCAAAATTTCACTGCTGTAGCAATTTCCACTACTGTTTGGCAACTGTCAGGAATGTTTTGAGCGTAGTTACAAGGGGATCTCTTTGTGTATGCGATCACCGATTATAATAATAAATTATAGTAGGATCAGATATGCGGTTCGGATTCATCATAGCCATAATATCACCCTTATATTATCCAAAGGGTAAGACAGAGGAGATCTGGTATCTACATTCACCAGTTATGTTATAGTTCCATGCAAAAGGAGACGGACCTGGGACAAATTGAGAATCCGGGCTGCTACTCAACAATTCTGTATGGAAAAACACAATAAAACTGCTGTGATAGCAAGCCTAGTGTCTTCCTACACCAAGGAGGCAGGTAGTGTTTGTAATTTTTTTTAAAGTAATTAAGTACGTTATTGAATCGAAAACTACAATTAAGGAGTCTTGTAATTTCCGTCCTTTGTTTGAACTAAAATGTCTTCCGTGAGATAAATTTAAGAATTCGGATAAGGTCAAGCAATTTACAGTTACCTCGGTTCTTTAATATTGGCTGTACCTTTTTGATAACTTCTGTTTATTCATTAAAGGAACTATAATTTTTGGTATAAATATTTTCAAAGCTGCCTAAAAAGAATTCGAAGTCGTTTTTTAACTTAGTATCCAGGACTCCGCTAATTCTTTTTGGTCGGGTAAGGGTTGTCACAATATAATTTTTTGGATCTGAGGTTTGGTGAAATTTTTCTTTCTCTAAGTTTATTTGTTTCACTTTTATGATACAAGTATGGAATTTAAAATTACCAACTGCATTTTAGACTCTATTACAAAAAACTAAATAAACCATGGTTTAAACCTGTACTATCAAGTCCAGGCTTATCTGCAAAACCATGGTCTAAATTTGTTCGTATTACAAAACTCAAAAAAACCGTGGTCTTCTTAGTACCGTCATTTGAACCATTGTCTATACATCAACCACAGATTAATACAAATATCATTCTTTCACCATAATATCATTCTATTGCAACGTTCCGTATGCGCAGAAAAGAAAACGTTTCGATAATATGTTAAGGTTTAAATGATGTTTAGGAGTGTTAAAAATATTGATACTTTGTAATTTTGCATGGATATAAACATTTGTTATTTATCTATTGAAATTTTGTTTAGATTTAAGCAAATTACTTAAATTCGTATAAATAACTAATAATACATCTATGGACGTGTAACGAAACGTAACATTCTCGCGCGTTATATGAAACCATAACATTAAACAAAACCATCGCAAGCTGAACAAAGTTCACTAAGCTTTGGAATTTTAAGTTATCGAAGTCTCTAATATTATAGAGCAATTGCCTCTTTGTTAATAATGTATATAATAATATATTGTGATGGAACAACAAAAAAAAAACGATCTGAGAATTGGAGTACCGAGGAAAAAGTAATATCCTCAATAATATATTAAATTAACCATATTAATATCCATTTCCGGGTAAAAACAACAAAACACAATAAAAAAGATGCTATAACCTAAAAGAGAAACTGACAGATACGACTTAGACCATCGTTAAACTAGGGGCCGCCGAGGTTTAGCGTTAGACCATGATTTGGACTACGGTTTATCGCTAAACCATTATTTGTAATATCATTTTTGTGTAAACCACAGTTTATAGAGATTTAAACCTGGGTTTTTAGTTAAACCGCTTTTTGTAATAAGACCGTATAAATCCACATTATATTCATAATTGAGTAATATTGCGTTGTTTTAACGTAATATAATATTGTATGTTTATTTGTTGTTTATAATTGGTTTAGGAATAATATTTTAACCACAAATGTCGCCAAGCGATTTCTGTTTACAACACAATGGGGGTTTTCTGTATTTTGTTCAATGGTTTATGGAAAACACTGGACTTACGCAATGTTATTTTTTTGTAGGGAAATTATTAATCGGGCGTAAAATATACTGAATAGGCGACTATTATACTGTTTTTTTTTTTTTTTCTCTTATTTATATACTGCAACATAGCAATCTGTTTCTTTGAAACAATGAGCCATTCCTTTGCCCGATCACACTGAATTTTTTTTTTTATTTATAATAAAAAATATTATACTAAGTAAGTAACTATTTATCTGGTTTTAGTAATACCTTTTAGGAGGTTTTTGTTAGCTGCGGTAATAATATAGTTACATATTTTAATTGTATGTGGGGTATATTTTTTCTATTGTATGTCTTTTGAAAATAGTTGAACAACCATCGAGGCGATTCGGGTGTATTCGTGTTTTCAACGAATTAGTCCAAGAGCGAGCGAAGCGAGCTCGGGAGCTTAGAGAACCCCGACATGGATAGGTTAGGCTCGAAGGGGATGACGGGAGCTGAAGTAAGCTAGCAAAGCGAGCGAATTTAGCTCCCGTCATCTCCTTCATGTTAGGTTACTTTAGACCCTGCAGACAGAAAAACCGGCCAAGTGCGAGTCGGATTCGCACACCGAGGGTTCCGTACAAATCTCAGCTTAAAGGTATTATAGACCTGAGTATTTGATATAAATTTCAATTTAATACCTCTACGCGTTCATGAGGAAAAAACATTAGTTATATGATGTAACAAAAAATTACGGTTTTCGCAATTATTCCTTTATCTGTGCTACAAGACGTTGCTTCGTACCAAATTTAAATGATTCTGAGTTCACGGGAAGTACCCTGTAGGTTTTGATTCTCTTGCGAGTGTCGAAAATTTGCGACATAAATGGCTGTATCGTTTGATTGCGTTGGCATAGTAGAAGTTTGATTTTTTCACAGCTTTAAGGGACATTAGACCTGAATATTTGATATACATTTCAGCTTGATACCTTCACGCATTTCTGAGAAAAAGGATCTTGACAGACAGATAGACGGACAGACGGATGGACAACAAAGTGATCCTATAAGTGTTCCGTTTTTTCCTTTCAAGGTACGGAACCCTAAAAAGGAGCCGGGAGCACGGGGCTCCGTCGACAAACTTTTATTTTAAAGTCGCTGTTTTAAACATTTGTATTCGCCCACTATTTGTCGCTCACTTAGTATTTCAGTAAGCCATATTCAGTGTCCTATTTATTAGTAGGGGTACTGCCTCGTTGGTCTTGTCAAGCGCTACTGTTAAGTATAAGATCCTGGGTTCAAAACTCGAATCGGGCAAGGCGTTATTTGATTCTTCTATCTGGCATTTTTCAGTTGCAGCTCGGAGTCTAGATGTGTGTCCAGCAAATGGATATCGTCTTTGGCCGGTTCTTGAGTTTTGCATCTTCTGTAGAAATACTGCTGCGAGATAATTATGTGTATGTTATCTCATACTTAAAGTAAAATTATCAAGTGAAACAAGTACCAAAGGAAGAACAAGACATACAATTTGCTCTGAACAACAAAGTTTAGTAAACGCAGTACTGTTGTGTTTATGGAAATGTGCTACTCAAGGAGTTTTCCTCTCTCAGAGAAAAACATTAGACTTCTGCGGTTTTGCTATTTATAAATACTAATGTGTAATCGTTCTCGGTTCATGTGTAACTTGTATAATTTATTGTTTATGTTCGATTATAGTTATATTATAGTTTCGGTGAATGCTTCTATCTCGGATTCTAAGAATGCATTCGTTTTCATCTCAATTTAGGATGATGCAATTTTTAGAACTTTGTAGAGTTCGAGAGTCGGTAATGATTGCCAAATTATTTTTAATCCAGTATCCTGGTTGAATACGTCTAATTGATAAGTCGGATTTGCAATTAGCTTATCGCCACCTGTTTTTATTAATAGTCTCCATATCTGTATCAAGTTCGTAAATATTGATAATTATGTGTTTAATTGATTGTTTAATAATTCTTTTATCTGTCTGTATGCTAATTAGTGTGTCTTTTCGTTTGAAATGTTTTCGGCGTGATATCGCCGGTGATAAGCGGTCTGTGTCGTGGGTGATAAGCGAGGCGGTGCTGGCCGCGGCGGCGGCGGCAGTCGCCCGGCGGCCCTGCGCGCCGCGGCCGGAGCGCCCGCGGTGGAGGCCGGAGCGCCCGGCCTGTGTGTCGTGACAGTCACGCGACCACAGTGTGCCACTCGCAACAAGTTCCATCCTACAGGTACTTGTAACCAATTCAGGAGTGTCGGTGAGTGCAGTGTATACGTGTGTGTGTAGTGTGATGCAATCAGTGAGGTGTAAACAAAACAACGGACTTGTATAAAACATTATGTTTAATTCTTTTGGAAGCTTAACGTCGCTAACAATAACATATTCTTACATCTATAATGCTACTTAAGTAGACATAGGACAGTCTTAGAGATGAGTAGTACTACAACTAGGTAACGATCATGAGATCTGGATCACAGTCGAGTTGTCGCGCGGCCGCGACCGGAGCCCTAGTGCGCGACAGCGGCGGCGGGCTGGGACAGGCTCATTGGCGGCGAGGGCAGCAGCTTGAGCACGGGCGCGGGGGGCGCGCGCTCCTTGGCGTGTCTCTTGACGTGCTTGGCGAGGTGGTCGGAGCGCATGAAGCGGCGGTTGCACACGCGGCAGCCGAACTTCTTCTCGCCGGTATGCGTACGCTTGTGCCGGGACAGCTCGTCGGAGCGCGAGAACCTTCGCTCGCAACCCGCCCAGGCGCAGCGGAAGGGCCGCTCGCCTGTGTGTGTTCTGGCGTGAGCCTTCAGGTGGGACGACTTGAAGTAGTTCTTCCCGCAGCCGGGGTACTCGCACTCGTAGAGGCGGCGGCGGGCCGCGGGTGCGGGGGAAACCAGCCACAGCGCGGCGGCGGGCAACAGCGTGCCCGGCAGCAGCACGGCGGGCGCGGGCCGCGGCGCCAGCGGAACCCAGCCAGGCGCGGCAGCCGGGGCTGGCGTGCGCGGCTCATGTGGCTCGGGCAAGCACTCGGTATGGGGGGACGGCACGCGAGCCTCCTCCGCCCGGGGAGGCGGACTAGGAGGCTCCACTCGGATAGGGGGCACCACTTGAGTTTGAGCTTGAGCCGCGATGTATTTGGTTTGCGAGTAACTATGTCCGCGGTTCATTTTGAATTTGAGCGATTTGACTATGTTCATGTTGTTGTCAGTTGTGTAGGATGGCAGTGGCAGCGGCTCAGGGCTGCAGGTGCCGTCCTTGTGAGCACGCATGATGACGGAGGGCCGCGCGCCCGGTTCGGGTGGCGGCGTGCTGAGCAGCAGGCGCGCCAGCTCGCACCGTGCGCGCTTGCCCCAGTCCTCCTCGCCCTCCGAGTCCGAGGGCTGCGGAGTCACCAGGCCGGTTGGCGGCGGAGACTCCCGCGCGCGCTTCATTGCAGCCTTCTTGTAAGGTAACTCGACCTGTGAGACAAAGACAGATGCACGTAAGTGAACGGTCTCTACGAGTAGAACACGCGCGCGCTGCGTGATCGAGGCGTGCGCTCTTGTCGTACTTTCGATTGCACAAATGGCACTGAGATTTTATTTTTTTAACGGGTAATATTTTTTTTGGACACAATAATAATATTTCTAATTTTTGAAAAAGTTTTTGAGACGAATTACAAAAGACACTCACTTTGTTTTCCATCAACGGTGGCGTTGACGGCGGTGAGAGGGGTCCACAAACTTCAAGGAGAGTCGACATTTTGATTAGACTAATATCATTCAACGCAATAAAACTTTCTTTTTTAATTCACAAAACTTGTGTTTTCGCTCCGCGCTTCCGCTGTTGGGAGCCGTGTGGTTCTGTGAGCGGGCGCCGGACGAATAAACCGTTCGGTGAGCGCTCGGCGTACGAGGCATGCGAGTGTGGGGCGCGGGGGGGGCGCGCGGCCAATGGGAGCGGGCGGCGCGGCGGCGCGGGCCAATGGCGGCGAGGCGATCACGCACCCGGCGCGTGGCGGCGCGTGCTGTTCACGTGGCCGCGGGCTGACGGCGGCGCGAGGCCGCGTGACGTCAGCGGCGCGCCCCCGCATGACGTCGCGGGGGCGCGGGCAAGCGGGCGCGGGCGCGCGGCGACAAGGTCACTGCAGCCGGCAGCGCGCACATCAATGACACGCGTGCACAACCTAGCGAGCACTATTTTGACAGTTGCGGTTCGATGACCCGCGCTCGACATTCGCCACTTTCGACGACTTCCATCCACATCGTCGGAGACTTTACAGCTGGCCCGTTATTCTGTTATTATTCCGCTCTGTTGACATCGTTATAGAGAAGTATTAGTTGTGATGAGCGTTAAGATAAATGTTATCATCACAAGTGAATAGTTTTACAGAGTTGTCGTTGTTATTGTATCAAATGAGATTAGATAAAAAAGCGGTGTATCTAATTGTCTAGTTTAATAGCTTGCCGGGAACTAAGATGCGTCATTATTGTATGAATAAAAACAAAATTAATTTTAAAGTCCAAAGCATCATGGAGTTACAAAAAAATATTTTTCCTTAATTCTTTTTCTTTCTACCAGCTGAAAAATTATTCTTCTTTACAGTAATAAAGCCTATTTTTACCTGCTTTAAAGAAGAGTCAATTATCTTAACAAACATTCACGTTGACGTATAAGTGACGTAGGTCAGTCTCTAACAAAACATCTGAGTTTCTCTTTAGACAGATATTATTTCGCAAGTTACCACTGACCAAGAATTTCTGGTTGTTTTTTTAATGAAGTAGACCAATTTTGTAAGACTGTCTAGTGTTGATCTCATTTCGTTTGAATAAAATTAATTAAAATTTGGCAGAGCTTCAAAGACACAATTCTTTGATAGTTTGGGTTTGTGTGTTCAAATAAACAAAAAACCGGGGTTTTTCATACACAAATAAACTCAGGGATTTTTCTGATGGGTTTAGGCATAAACTATAGAAGGCTAACTTACTACGATCATGTTTTAATAAGAAGTTGTATTTTTGTTAAAAAAATACAGTTATGGAAATATTGTACGTTTGAGGTTAAAAATACAGCTAAGTTTTTTAAATAGATGAATTCGTCAGAGTTTCTCACCTATGTTTTTTTTTATTTGCATTTTATTCTAAAGAGGTGTGTCAGGAAATGTAATAACAAATTTAATTTTAAAATTACAGGAAGTACTTCTAGAAGTCAGCTTAGACTTAAAATGAGCTCTAAATGTACAGTTCCTTCCTTTCACTAACAGTAGGTCATCAATCTTCATAATTACGTATACAGTAGGTAGTTAATGTAGTTATCTACCTAATTAGACATTTTATAGAGTTATAGAACTGGCTGCAGGTAACACGGTAATGAGGTGACTTCACATCGAACTCCAGTCGAAATGGCGACACTAGCGAAAGGCCTATGTCCAGCAGTGGACATCTTTCGGCTGGATTGATGATGACAAAGAACTTTATGATAAAAAAGTTGACATGATAATACACTGGCTACCCGCCCCGGCTTCGCCCGTGGCAAATAATACACAAAAACTTTCCTCGTTTCACACTCTTTCTATTGGTGCAAACCGCATGAAAATGCGTTCAGTAGTTTTTGAGTTTATCGCGTACAAACGCGGCGGGGGACTTTATTTTATATTATGTAGTGATTTCCTAAACATCACTACGTGATTTTATATCACCATCTAAACAATAATAAAAACAGCTGTTCAGTTTATTTTTCGCAATTTTATTTTTTTATGTATATTTGTTCCTAACGGAACAGGCTAAGGTCTGAGACCATGCTGCCTAATCATCAGTTAGTATTTGTATTCTTTAGTATGCATTAGAATGCGGATGCAACACATTCTAATGTTTCTTGGAGCATTTGGCAGCAAATTGCATCGAGTCAGCCTTCCCAGTAAGCTTTGCGGAGGTAGTCAATCTTAATATATATAAATCTCGTGTCACAATGTTTGTCCTCAATGGACTCCTAAACCACTTAACAGATTATAATAAAATTCGCACACCATGTGCAGTTCGATCCAACTTGAGAGATAGGATAGTTTAAATCTCAAAGGGTAGGGTAGGGTAGGTAGGGTAGGGTAGGTAGGGTAGGGTAGGTAGGGTAGGGTAGGTAGGGTAGGGTAGGTAGGGTAGGGTAGGTAGGGTAGGGTAGGTAGGGTAGGGTAGGTAGGGTAGGCAGGGTAGGGTAGGTAGGGTAGGGTAGGTAGGGTAGGGTAGGGTAGGTAGGATATTTAGTAGATGAATGTTTGGTGTTTTTATGGCAAAACAAAGTTTGCCGGGTCAGCTAGTACTACAATAAAATGTCAACGTTTTTACATATTGTCCAGTTGCGTAGACAGTTGAGACACAAAGCTACACCAATTTTATATCACAATATCCACTATAAATCAATTTGCAAATAATATTAACAGCCGCTGAACTGCACTCGAAAAAATCCCGCCAAAAACTCCTTATTTTTTGCAATTTCAACAAAATATAGAGATCAGCTGATCTCTTTTTTTTATCGACTTAAAAAAGGTTTTTGTATAAATCGTGTATTTGACTTAAAACCTGTAAAAAATATATGGTTATTTAAAATCAAGCAGTAGAGACCTAACGATGAAATAAAAAAAAACAAACTTCGGTATTGTTATTTTAAAATCACGTTTCTCTGTGTACATAACTGTTCTCGGAAACACGACACGCCCTTTTTATTTTTACACCACAAGAGAAAGGTCGACGACCTCGAAATCCGCATCGTAGATGCGTTTGATTTTTATTTTTTGTCTATGTCGTCAACTAGATTTTTCTACTGTTTCCTAATAAAAATACGTTATTCATTTATGTTAATTTCCTACTCAGAATCAGTAGTAACGGTTACGGTTGATATGCACAATACACACTACATACTCACACATGTGTGTGACGCATCTGTGTAAGGCCTCGACTAGGGTGAAGAGCTTAAGCGGGTGCTGAAGCGGGCGCGAACTGAATTGACGAGTGTCGGAGCGGTCTCGCTAGCGAGCGATCGTACATACATACATAAACCTAGCACTTTTAGCCATGGGGGTAGGCAGAAACTACATAACGCCACTTGCTACGATCCCATACTTCTTTTGCTTCACTCACGTTCAAGCGAGCTATCGATCGTCTATTGTTTTATACTGGGGAAACACGTCTTAATATAATTCAAGAAACATAATTTTACTCCAATTTGTTAATGTTTAGTTGATTTTAGATCGACCATTTGCCCAAAATAAGTGTTGTTAGGGTCTACCCGGCGGAGGACGTTCTGGCTCTTAAGGGCCTACATACGCTTTAGTGCCGTAAAACGGTAACTTTCTAAAGCATACTCCTCAGTAACAGCTAGGTTAAAAGGTTTGCAAAAAATATATATTTATTATTGATTCATGTTCATAATTTTGAACACAAGGTTTTTTCGTGTAACTAATAGTTTTGCTTTAAAAAAATAATTAACAACACGATATTTTTTCGCAACGTATATGTTTAAAAATAATTTTATACAGAAAAATTGATGGCTGGAATTTCTTCATACCCAACACAGCATATGTAAATCAAATAATATTTTGCGAACAAAACTGTTCAAAAGGAGATTCAATTTTGATATTTTGGCATCGAGCGGGCGCACGGCCAGTACTGCGTTACATTGGGGCGTATATATCACCTTAAGGCGAAGGCGATGGAGGATCTTAAGGCAAATGGGGAAATCAAAATTTGTTGTGTGCAATACTGGGATCGTGATATTGTTTAATTTTTGTTTATGACTGTTTTAGTATTAATGAACATGAAGTATAATTGCCCATGTGCTGGTTTGGTTCCTGGGGTGGTCACGGCGTACAGTGTGTTCTGGTGTTTAGTGGGTTAGAGTCCCACATAACTGCGCTATCTCCCCGTGGTAGCGCAGTATGCATGAGCATTTCTCAAAGATAAAAAATAAGAAAAGGTATGTGTATGAATATAAGAAGATATAAGATTTTTTTTGCATGAGATTCCGGTATACCAATAGCAATGAAATTTGAACTTTGTTCTGTATACCATAGGTTTGGTTGTTCTAAAATTTCGTAATGATCTCGAATTCTAAATTCAAATGTGGCACTACCTTGCCTGCCTGCTCCACCACATAATCGCGCCTTATGCACCGTCCGTTTACTCGGGCAAGAGCCTGTAAACAAAGTGGCATTCGACCAGAGATAACAATAATTGTCCGAAAGTTAAAATGTCCCTAAGGCCCTTTCCTGATGGTGCGGCGATATCACAAACGTATATTCTAAGAAAAATTTTAGTTCGTATGGGTCGAATTACAAGAATTACGTCCATGTGAACATATTTGCAATTTCGCTTAAGTAAATAAATTATTCATTAAAACATTTATTTTTTAATCAAGCTTTTTTCGTATTCTTCTCAGCAAACCCTTTCATTTGATATATGGGCACGGCAGCGCACAAAAAATAACTAGTCCGCCATCTTGGGCCGTCCGCCATATTGTATTTAGAATGACTTCACTTAGCTAACCATGCATTGTCATCCAAACTAAACGTGCATGCAAAATTTCATCTTAAACGGTGGAGGATAACTGCTTTAAAATTCAGTTGCAAGATTTGACCCGAACACACTAACATACATACATATATTGCAAGTGAAATTAAAGCTTGTAACATCGCTTATAGGTGTGATATAAATCGAATTGCATCGCAACATCATCGACAATTTTGTAGATCACACTTTGGACTTTTTGACAATCGTTAACGCCAATATATTGTCACTTTGTCTACACCCGAAGGCCTGAGTGACGCATATATGTGTGAGTTTTGCGGAGGTACCGCTGTATGCGTGAACGCATCGCTGTGTGTGTGGTGCTGACGCATCGATGTGTCGAGAAAGTGTGGCGCACGCGCTGGGTGAGTGATCGGGGGTAGACTGAGTCATAGGAGGTAGCGGGGTCAGGAGGTTAGACTTTGGACTGTAGGAGGAGAATCACGTTTTCATGTTATGATAGTCACAGTTTTAGAAACTTGATGATGAAGATCAGTTTCCTTGCATAAAAAGAAAATTTTAAAGGAGTTTTGATTCCTTGTTTTCATGAAAGCGGGTTCTTTTCGTGCGAGAAAACCAATAAATAATAATAATTATTTCAGTAGTTGAACAAACATAATTTCGTCATAAAATATCACTAATTATATTAGGTACTTACTCGTACATACAATAATACGGAAAGGTTCGAAAAAAGACTGAGTCTACGAAGTGCTACGACGTAACTGTTCTACGAATGCTACAGCGGCGTATCGCTACGCTTACTACGCGGCTACGGTGGCGTAGCAGACGCACGTGAACTGCTACGCGTCGTAGTAGCCCCGTCATTTTGTTGTGTTGAATGTTGTTTTATTTCAGTCTTTGTGAGTGTTTTTTTATTTTAATAAAAGTATTTTGCTATGAAACATGTGTTTTAATTACTTGATGATCTAGTTTAACGCTTGCGGCTACGTAACTTGACAGACGTACGTGACTTGTTAGTGCTACGCGTCGTAGTCGTGTAGCATTCGCGTCATTTTGTTGTGTTATTTTACTTGAATGGTTTTATTTAGTCTGTGTGGTATGTTTGTATTTTTTTTAATTAGAGGATTTTATGATACTTGTACGTGTTTGTTTTAAAGGCCTGATGATCTAATTTACTTTGATTTTAATAAAATAATTAGGTAAAGCTAAAGTGTTGTTTTATTTGCCTTAGTTTTACCACTTACTACAAGATCCTTATTTACAAGATTTGCTTAAATAAATATATACTGTACATAACGAAGAATAGATAACTGTAATATGCTGTGTTTACATTTACTGATATTATAATTGGACGCACGGTTGGCGCAGTGGTTGAGCGATTGACTGCTGCGTTGCGTGTCGCGGGTTCGATTCCCGCACGGAACAAATATTTGTATGACCTACAGATAGTTGTTCCGGCTCTGGGTGTTGTGTATGTGAGTTTATATGTTTGTAAACGCACCCACGATACAGGAAGAAATTCCTAGTCTGGGGCAAAGATTGAAAATATATATATATATACTAGCTGACCCGGCAAACTTTTTTTTGACATAAAAACACCAAACATTCACCTACTCTACCCTACCCTACCCTAACCTACCCTACCCTACCCTACCCTAACCTACCCTACCCTACCCTACCCTAACCTACCCTACCCTAACCTACATACCCTACCCTACCCTACCTAACCTACCCTACCCTAGCCTACCCTACAAACCCTACCCTACCCTACCCTACCTACCCTAACTAAAAATAGATGTTGGCCGATTCTCAGACCTACTCAATATGCTCACAAAATTTCATGAGAATCGGTCAAGACGTTTCGGAGGAGTACGGGAACGAACATTGTGACACGAGAATTTTATATATAAGAAGATATTAAGTGTTAATTCACGCTAAAAGAGGTTTGCTGAAGATTGGAAAATTTAAATAATTTTTCAAAAAACGTTTCGTTTGCATAAAAAACCTAATAAATTTCCCACCCGCTACAATCTTATCGCTTGCACCAATACTCACCTCGGTTATGTGATGTAAACAAACTGGTATGTCTGAGCTTGTGTGTGTGTGTGCGTTGTTTGGGGAAACCACGCCGCCCGGCTGACGTCGCGATAACACGGTCGTTGTTATCATTTCCAACACGCTGTTAACAGGTTACAGGTCGGAAGTGGACCAGATGACGTCACATTTGGGGGTGGGGAAATGGGATTTGGTTCCCTTGGTTGGGATTGGGAATCGAACCTAACACATTGTAGTTGAAATAAATCGCAAAAAAAAACTGATACTTCATCAAATCATCATCATCTTTTCAGCTGAAAGATGTCCACTGCTGGACATAGGCTCCCCCAAGAGTCGCCACACTGATCAGTCCTGTGCGTTTCACATCCACCGGAATCCCACAGCCTTGACCAGGTCATCGCTCCACCTAGAGGGAGGCCTTCTAATTCCTATGCTACGTTTGATACTTACCAACTCTATATATTTTAGTTTACATTAAATTAAAATTAATAAAACAATTAAATAATTAAAACATAATATGTTTTTTCTAGATAGATCTATCAATCAATCTGCCTAGCCTTTTCCCAATTATATTGGGGTCGGCTTCCAGCCTAACCGGATTCAGCTGAGTGCCAGTGTTTTACATGGAGCGATGGTAATTTGAGATCTATAATTAGCATAATTTAATTTTTTTAACAAAAATGCGCTTGCCCTAAAAAACACATAACAGAGAACACTTTATGAGGCTACAAAACATTCCTTGCAAGAAACATGCCTTACAAAGTTTATACCACATTTATTTTAAACTGTTTACAACTTATAATTTTAACAACAATAATATTACCATATTAACATTATTGCAAATTATTTGGAAGCATTATAATTTTGCAACTTGCATGAAGGTAGAACAAAATGAAAAATAAATAAGGAGATATCAGCTGACCGCACGGCAAACTAAAAATACTGGTTGCCGAGCGAAAAATTATCAGCGGACGGGGCCTCGGAGTAATCCGACAAAAAAAAATGCACTGATGCACTGATTACTTTTGCTTTTGGGATTGGTCTTAATAAATGTAGAATAGGGGATTAGTACGCGTAGCACGAAAATAAATTCTATACTCATAGGTACATTTCAGTTTACGTCATCATCATATCAGCCGAAAGACGTCCACTGCTGGACATAGGCCTCCACCAAGCGTCGCCACTTTGACCGGTCCCGTGCGTCTCGCAACCAGCGTATCCCTGCAACCTTCACCAGGTCGTCGGTCCACCTGGTGTGAGGCCTTCCAACGCAACGTCTTCCGGTTCGCGGTCGCCACTCCAGAACCTTTCTGCTCCATCGGCCATCCGTTCTGCGAGCAATGTGCCCTGCCCACTGCCACTTAAGTTTGGCAATTCTTACATAGTTTCATTTAATCCTTACTTTTGATTTTTCAGATTTCCAAGTTACGCAACTGCCTTGTTTGAGAATCAGGGTTTCATAGTTTCTGTGTCGCTTTTCTGTTCATCATTTGAAATTGCAACTGTTTTTTTTGTAAGTCATTATTATGAATACCTAAATATAATTATTAAATATTTTCTTTATTATGCAATTTATTATAAACCAAGTTTAGTACATAATAGGAAAGCTTAAACTAAAAACATAAAATTGGCGGCCTTATCGCACAGTATATGCGTGGTTTACACGTTGTACTATGTAGATATATGTATGTACGGTACGGTGTGCATGCGCAGACGGCGTGATCAGGGACGCGTCATCATTGAGTGAGCGGAGGCGCGGCAGAAAAAAACCTGTTCGTAGGTCACCGCCATTTTTGCATGTGGGGGACTTCTGTTATACCAGAGGTAATTTTAAACGTACGTTTATTTATGTCAAATTGTATAGAAAAAAGTGGTTTGCCAGACGGCGCTTGTTAAGTTTTTGTACAAATTTTTGTTTAATGCGATTGAGAACGTATAAAACCCTGCACGGCCTCTGTTGGTAGGTCACTGCCATCAGTGCCAGCTATCTGAGGAATCTGAGGATATCAGCAATACCAGGTTGTAGGTTACCAAGCTGTAACGTCTCAAATGTACACAAGTATCCATATTATTACGAAAAGCTCCTTTACTATTGACACTGCTAACTTTTATCATAAAAGAAAAACATTTTCAATAAGTAAACATGGAAAGAGATAAGTACTTAATAAAACATTGTGAGCAACGACCATATGCTTTGTTGGGAGTCGAACCCACGATATTACGTGAGACTTGCACGTGTTGGCGGCGTGATCAACGGACGCGTCATCGGTTGGTTAGTGGAGGCGTGGCTTTACGCTTAAGGTAAGTGAAGTAGAGGCATAGCAGTCTGTTAAGCTGTAATAAGAAATAATTATGACACAATATCTTTCGGAAATCCCCTGATTCCATGCGCATAACTTATAAACGGCTTAACCGATTTCTATTAAACATAGCTAAGAACACTCTCGAGAATATCCCCATCAAACAAAATAAAACATAATCAAAATCGGTTCATCTGTTTGGGAGCTATGATGCCGCAGGGAGACACAGAGGCACACACACACGTCAAACTTATAACACACCCCTCTTATTCCGTCGGGGATTAATAAAAGGCTCGTAAAAACACCTGCAAATGAATGACTTTTGAGTAGCCTGACCGTACATTAAAAAAGCTTTTAATCAAATTGCTGCAAAAACCTACATAATTACTTAAACTGGGTATTACCATTATAGAAATAAATATATGTTCGTGTGTTTAACTTTATCCTATTTGTGATGACAAGTATCTGCCTCTATCTCGTTGGTATTGTGGACGCAAGTAAGGTGTGCGATTGGGCCTGGGGTTGATTCCAAGGTCGAGAAAAACTTGTAGGATTTCTATACCTCTTTCTTCTAACTTTAGTTATGGTCATTTCATTATGTTATATCAGCATAAACTCGCCCTAATTACGTGGGTATTGGCATAAAATAGAATAAAACTGTACTAAGTACAAGAAACATAAATTACATCTCTGCTTATCCTATCGGGCAATACAGTCGCCATATTGTGTTAAAATTATAATATATTACACTATCCGTGCTGCGTAACTAAGACACGTAGTGCCACCGTGCTATCGTGACACTAAAGTGGTACTTTGTATCTGACGCAATATAAGCATGATGAAAAATGTGGTGTTTGTGTATGACAGTGAGTCAACGGGATATTGAATCATAATATTCGAGATTGTTTAGCAATAATAATTAAATAAATGGCAATGTTACAACTGGGAAGGGAATTATGATTTTTTATAGATGTAACAAAGCAAGATACTGGAGAATATGTTCTCTGTTTACTTTTAAGCTTTAAGAATATAACGGAACTAATATTATCTTTATATTATCCAACCTACCAGTGTCTCAAGACGACAGTCTATGACCAGTGAGTGTTGCCAGTTATAACCTATAACTCTGAGACGTGGTCGCTTACAATGAGCCTCATCAGATAGCTTACATTTACCTAAAGGGCAACGGAGATGGCTATGCTCGGAGTATCCTTGCGTGATCGAGTCAGAAATATAGAGATCTGCAATAGAACCAGGGGTACAGACATAACCCGAAGAATTGGCAAACTTAAGTAGCAGTGGGCACGGCACATTGCTCGCAGAACGGATGGCCGATGGGGCAGAAAAGTTCTGGAGTGGCGACCGCGGACCGGAAGACGTTGCGTTGGAAGGTCTCTCACCAGGTGGACGGAAGACATAAAGGTTGCGCTGATCCGCTGAAGGCGGGTCGCACGGGACCGGTCAATGTGGCGACGCTTGGGGGAGGCCTATGTCCAGCAGTGGACGTCTATCTGGTTTACGGTCGCCACTTCAGAACTTTTCGTCTCCAATCGACCATCCGTTATGCGAGTAATGTGTTCTGTGCACTGCCAATTAAGTTCCATTCTTCGGGCTGTGTCGGTAACCCTGGAACAGTACTTTAAATAAAAACAAAAGCCTCATTATGTATTGAATAAGGAAAACGCTAGAAACTGCACACAACACGTCTCGGTTGGATGCACGCCATGCGTTCATGTTGCGTGCACGCTTATGTCAATGTGTGTGTCTATCGAGTTGTGTGAGTTTGTGTGTGCAGGGTGTGTCCGTTGACCGGTAAGTTCTTTGTTGTGAGCGCAAAAAGTGGGTGTTTTAATGAAATTTTTATATTTAGAGCTGTTAACTGTGAATTCGTCGCGGTAGAGGGCAAGACTGGTTGTATTTTTTTGATAAAAATGACGTGTTTCTTGTTGTATATAACTGTCTCTTATTTTGCTCAAGAATCTAGCAAGGAGAACAGCAGTTTACCCAAACATTGTGCTTCTTTTTAGGGTTTCGTACACAAAGGGTGAAAACTGGACCCTTTTTCTAAGACTCCGCGATCTGTTTGTCTGTCTGTCTGTCGCTCATGAACCGTGATAGATACCGTTGAAATTTTCAAAGATGATGTATTTCTGTTGCTGCTATAACAAAAAATACTAAAAACAGAATAAAATAAATATTTAAGTGCCCCACTTAAATATTTATTTATCCCATACATCAAGCGTGATATTTTTGCCGATTGTTTGCGATAGTGGTACGGAACCCTTCGTGCGCGAGTCCGACTCGCACTTCGCCAGTTTTTTATGCTCATTGACGGTAATACAAACTTTGTGTACTACAATGAATACTCTTCTTAGCAACTTAGAATTATATCATTGGAAATGAAGTAGATCTCTAGACAAGTTTCATTTGATAAAAATGATGGCGAATTTCGAAATGCCAAAACGTACGAGACATTTTGATAGCGCTTGGAAATGCCATACATTTTTGACATTGTATTTGTGTTGTGTAGGTCAGATAGGCAGTCGCTCCACGTAAAACACTGGTACTCAGCTGAATCCGGTTAGACTGTAAGCCAACCCCAACATAGTTGGGAAAAAAGGCTAGGTAGATGATGAGTTGTACGCAAAATGAATGTGTAAAATAGGTGTACCTATATTATCAATCTGTCTCTCTAAACGGTGATGGAAAACATCGTGAGGAAACAGGCATGTCCTAGAACCAAAAACCCGAAGACATGTGACATTCACCACCCCGCACTGGGCCCGCGTGGTGTATTACGGCCCATTCCATCTTAAAGAGAGGACGCCTGTGTTCCAGCAGTGGGAACATTAAAAAAGGCTGATAATCATGGATCTAGATCCAACGATCATCATTATTACTTATGACCTCAGCCTCTTCAATTAACAGCCAAGCCGGATACCAACACTCCACAAAAACCAGCCTTCTTCACAGCAACGTGGGCGCAGTGTTTTGACGTAAAACCACAGATTACCTAATCATTCTGAGTAATACCTACAAGTACGGTAAGTGGAAACACGTTCATGATACGATGCTAACGAGTGGTCGAGAACCTATATGATTGGTAAGTAAGTAAATGGTCGGTCAACTTATCAATCTGACTTATGTTCTAGAAGACTTACGTGGAGGTAATTTGGACCTGTGGACAACAAAAAAAAAGAAAAGACATTTAATTGTATTTGGAACAAAGCACTATGTTGTTGGTGAACCATCTTCTCTACTCTCTACACTCGTCTACCAAAATTATAACAATGAATTCACCCATATAATTATTGGAAGGGAGAAAAGACCAAGATTTTTTGGAGGCGAAAGAATAGAGATATATCGTTTTTTAGTTTGGGGATAAGTTTGATATTGATGGGATGTAGGCAGGTGCAAGGCAGTTCAATGATCAGCAGCGCCGTGTTGTTGGTTCCCCATGGCACAGCATTATGCTGAGTGGAAGCCTTCTTGCCACAATCACGACATGCATCTGCCTGGCATCTCTTTCACCCTATTTATTTTCTGTTATTAACAAAATATAGGTAGTATATGTTATTGTTTGATTTATTTCTCGTCTTTACTAACTTAATTTAAGTACTACTAATACTATTGTTGAGGGTTAAGCATAAGCATGTTCTTTGTATGTCGTTTTGTGACAAATAAACACTTTTTCTTTCTTTCTTTCTTTATGATGTAATTATTTTGGTTAAATACAAAAAAAAACAATAAAAAAAAGTAATGGCAAAATTACACATGAATGCATTGCCGTGGTTATTTTTGTAGGCTTAAGGCCACTTAGCCAGTGATGGTCTTGTACGAGATTGTAAAGGACGTTTTGGAACGAATTGAAGCCTTGTTACTATTTAAATAATGTAAAATGATCTAACTAATACAAGTTTTATTGCCCTATTAAATAAATGCATTCTGATTCACATTAACAACAGGAAACCATGCATAGTATATTAGATACTATTTATTGTGATGAGCAATAGTGATAGATAACAATGCAAAAGTATATTATGTGTTATTGTGAAATAAGCTAATAAATTTATCTATTTTAATGATGAATTATTTCAGTTTCATTCTAGTTTATTTTGTTTTTTTTTCCTTATTTTTTTTTCATCTTTCTATATCTGTCCAAATCGAAAGACCAAATGTCTGATTGCCTGTGATGATTTTTAAACACTTAAAAAACAAAACCGGTCAAATGCGAGTCGGTCTCGCGCAGGGTTCCGTATAAACTTCAGCTTAAAGTTATTATAGATCTGAGTATTTGATTTGAACTTCATGAGGAAAGGAGTAGTAAGTTTAAAATTATTAAAAATGTATTTATTATATGATATAAGAAAAAAAATACGGTTTTCGCAATTATTCCTTTACCTGTGCTATAAGAAGTTGCTTCGTACCAAAATTCAAGATTCTGAGTTCAAGGGAAGTACCCTGTAGGTTTTGATTCCCTTGCGAGTGACGAAAATTTGTGGAAGTTTGCGGCATAAACGGCTGTATCTTTTGATTGCGTTGGCTTACAAGTTTGATTTTTTCATAGCTTTAAGGATCAGCTTGATACCTCCACGCGTTCCTGAGAAAAAGGGTCTTGACAGACATACAGACGGACGGACGGACAACAAAGTTATCCTATAAGGGTTCCGTTTTTTCCTTTCTAGGTACGAAACCGTAAAAATTACATGAACAACTGTTTTTCTCTTGACTGTACTTAACTTCAAAAAGAGTAAGGTGATAAGGCCAGAATGTCAAAGTCTTTAGTGGATCAGACAGGAATTAAATAATAATAATAATAACCAGCAGGGGATCAGATCAGGGTATCCGACCGGAAGAAATCGATTAATCACAGGAACAGAGCATATTTCAGCTTTTTGTTAGTAAAAGGATTTTCATTCCAGTAAGTACTTATAGAAATAATTAAGGATTGGTATCCCAGAAATTCTGGAACGGCCCACTAGGCAAAAGAATAAGAGGTAGACCTATTACAAGATGGGAAGATGATATTAAAGCAATAGCTGGTCCAAACTGGAGACAAGTAGCTAAAGACAGAGTCAAATGGGCATCACCGCCTTCACCCGTTCTGGTTTTCCGGTAGATTAAATAAAAATTAAGTAAATATAAATACTATGATATAATACATAGGATACACATACAATTATATTAAATAAGAGAAAAGTAAATAACAAAGAATAAATTAAATAAAACTAACACATACATAGATATTAAGAAATGTATATTTACTGGAAATAAAAAGGCTTTTTTATTTTTATTTTATATATCCCAGAAATGGTAAAGGGAGCAGGGGAAAACCTGTAAGGAGGTGCGAGGACGAGATAAGACTTACAGCGGGCCCTAACTGGAGTAGAGTGGCCCGAGATAGAATACAATGGAAACAGCTAGAGCAGGCCTTTGCCAAGAGGCATGCTGAATTAAGAGATATATTTAAAAAAAAACACATAAACAAAGGAAAAAGTCAGAATAGAAGGGCTTATGAATAAATAAAAAGGTGCATATATAACAGTAACGGAGATTAATTTTACAAACAAACACTTCATAATATTAGTTCGGATGTTTAGATTGTCTTGCATCGGTAATCGTTGGCGTCTTTTACTCTAGGTTCGATTCCTAAGAACTTTTTCTAGTTATTGAAGATAGTATTTATTTAAAGACAATAATATCGTTTATTTACATAGATACAAGTATAGACAGTGTAAAAAATACTTAACTAAGACTACAAGCATATACACTTAAACCAAAAATGACTCACTAACTAAACCTAAAAATATACTAAACTAAAAAATGACGTCGAAAAACTCCTCCACATCGTTGTCCACTGGTAATGTGCCCAAAAGGCTGGCAGCATTGCCAAGTTGTATGGCAATGCTTATTCTCTGACCAAGGTAAAAGCCAGCCACGCGAAGTGTCAACTAAGCGTTTAGAAAGATCTTTAAACAAAGCGTGAGCACTCGGACCCCACGGACCAAGAGTTTCAACCCCAAACGGCTCGAAAATATAATTACCGATGAGGTTATTATATTTCCGACGCTTGAGGTTCTTTGCAGCTGCAGCGGCAGCGCCAGCGCCAGCACAGCACGACGAGCTAGGAAGATGGGATGGCGCAAGAGTATCGACACAAGTAGCGTCCCACACTAAAGGCCTACCCATCTTCCATGAAAACAAGGACATCCCGTCCGGTCTTTTGCCATCGTCGCGTGCCAGGCCATGGGGTTCCAATACGGCCGGAACGCCAACGGCGATGAGAGCACGTCGGATGATGTCGTTTCAGTTCTTGTGTTGAAGATAGTTAGATATGCTTTTACCAGGGATATTAAATCAACAATGTGCTTTTGAAAATTATAACTATCTATCTTTTATTTTCCAACTATGTACATGTTTGAAATCATTTTCTAGGTCGGACTGTTCCTAATAAAATTCCGAAGGCAACGTAACGTTCTCCAACGTAACCCTCTACGTATTCGTTTCAATGAGGAAACCATAAAGAAAAATACTTGTCGTAAGTTACTTGTTTCCTTGTAAATGAACACGTGTACAGTTAATAAATGGCAATCCGTCTTAAATTTTTTCTTTTATGTTTCAGATTAATTTTGAGTTGTAATTTTTTCTATGAACAATTTCAAAGTTAAAATACTTACAAACGATGTTTGGTTACAGCAAAACTATCGCACATTCACCCTATTTTAAAATATGTATCGCAGAAATTACAAAATAAGGTTTATAATCAAATAACTATGCGCTTTTGAAGAACGGTAAGTTCTTGTTAGAAACACGTCGGTATATTTGACAGTTTCTGACACTTTATCCGAAACTACTTTCTTTAATTATTAGAACAACCAGCTGAACAGCTTCCGCGGATGTAGTATTAGTATCCAATGATAATAACCTTCACTAGTAATCAATCGTTTGATATCACTACAATGCAGAATCAGCCACGATCAAAATCAACCCAATTATGATTACGTGTGATAGTTTTGCTCTCAAAGTCTCAAGTGTAGTACTACAGTTTCAAAGAGAGCATTTTTCTACTCTCAAGATTTCATTATAGGAATTCTAAACTTCGCCGAAGCGAAGTTTTTTCAAAAATGATTATAGACTCATTTGAGTGTTCCCCTCCACGGAAATCTTTAGTAAAAGGCGAAAGATTTATGCGTTTTGAAGGGAAACCAGAGATACCAATACTCACAGAACCGAGGTGACCCAACCAAACGGCGGAGAATCTTAACACCGCGATCTAGGAATCGTCACGAATTGCACAGTGACATCTGTTGAGTAATACTGGAACTAATGTAGCAACATGGCCGCCGAGTTGGTGGCTGAAGTCTAGACAAAAAACATTGGAAGTATTCGAACCAAAGTCAACACAATTTATTAAATAACATATTTGATTAAATTAATTGTGAAAGCAAAGACATGTTACTACTCTCTAAATGCTTTCTTTTGTTGCATAATTAGACGGAAATTTGGGCGTTATAACCGGTTTTCAAATAAAAATATTATACATACAGACATGTAAATCATGAAATGTAATTTACTTTGCTTTTCTCGTTATTTCATCATTAATTTATATATTTTCAAAAGGACTCATCATTTTACAACATTCAGGAGGCAAAAACACTAAGTGAAATTACATAGCTTAAAGCAGCGCCATCTATTTGAATGGTACGGAACTACGCTTATACCTACTAGTGCAGATTACCAACACTCATTATCACAGTTCTTTGTTTGCAACGAGTAGGTACTGAACCAGTTGCCGGCAATTTACAAAGAGGGCGCTACTGTTTAGTTTCTAGAGATCCGATGTCATATCTTTACGATGTTTTTACTATTTAGGTTCAGAAGGACTAGAAGAATTTCAAAGATAAAAAGTTTATAGGAATATAAATTTGTAGTTTAAATATTGGGCGATATCAACGTGTGAACCCTACTTTAATAATTATCAGAATTTCATAAATCGAGGATAAGTGTATGTGGGAATTATGCTAGTGTCGTATTTATAATAGTGTTGTAATTATGCATGGTCGTTTTCAACGACATCACATGAGTCACTGCCTCAGAAAATGTGGTTTTATTTAAAAATAGCAAAGCCACAACACATACATAACGTAAATGCACATATGCTAAGAAACAATCTTAATAAGTAAGGGACTTAAGCTCATGTGCTTACAGGTAAGACGTACTCAGGGTACACCAAAATAATAAATTTAATTAAAAATAAATCATCACTCTAGTAGAGTTGTGTTTTAGGACGAGCAAGCAGTTTAGGGAGCAATTTTGGCTCGGGTGTTAATTAATGTGAGAATTATGAAATCCTTTAATATCTAATCCTGTCATCCTGTAAAATCACCTTGTATAATCAAATTGTATAATCAATAAATTAACCTGTATAATTAATATATATAATCAACCTGAATAATCATTCTGTATAATCAACCTGTAAAATATCCCTGTATAATTTTTCTGTATATTCACTCCGTATAATCAACCTGTAATAGCACTCTGTAAAATGAACCTATATAATTAATATTTATAATCAACCTGTATAATCCTGCCGTATAATCAACCTTTAAAATATCCCAGTATAATCCTTCTGTATAATCACTCCGTATAATAAACATGTAAAATCATTCTGTATAAGCACTATATAAAATCAACCTGTATAGTTAATATGTATAATCAACCTTTATAATAAACTAGAGGACGCCTCGCGGTTTCACCCGCGTAGTTCCCGTTCCCGAGGGAATACAGGGATAAAAATTAGCCTATGTCACCCGAGGATAGAGTAGCTTAGCAACGGTGAAAGAATTTTTGAAATTGGTCCAGTAGTTTTGGAGCCTATTCGGTACAAATAAACAAACAAACAAATGATCAAACAAACAAACGAAAAAATCTTTCCTCTTTATAATATTGGTATGGTATAGACATGTAAAATCATTCTGTATAAGCACTCTGTAAAATTCACCTGTATAATTAATTTTTATAAGCAACCTTAATAATTAACCTGCATAATCACTCTGTATAATCAACCTAGATCTCGCTGTATAATCCTTCTGTATATACACTCCCTATAATCAACGTAATCAGACTGTATACTAACCCTGTACTTACATTCTCCTGTGTAATCCAGTAGACTTCTCGTAAACCTGTCGCATTTGCTGATGGTGACCTGTATATGTAAAAACCGAGGGATAGTGTGTTTGATGACATAAACTAATGACATCGTCAAGATATACATATTTTACTTTTCAAAAAATGTCTTTAACAAAAATGTAATTGGCATTTCAGCGTGTTATGCTAAAGTAAAAAATAAATAATTAACCGTGGTTAATATTTATTCAACAAAAAACATTGTAGCCATTTGCTTCGAGCTACGAGATCAATACTTCTTAATTCGTTACAGTACCAATCATTTGTTACAGTACGTGCTAGTTTCTGTATTCGCCAGAGAGTGAGAAAGAGGAGGAAAGTATAACTCCTAAAAATAATAAATCGTTTTGTTTACAATTAAATTTCGTTACAAAAAGTTCTGCAGTATTTACTCGTTGAAGTCTTTTCTTCTTCATTGCAGTTTTGAGTATCAAGGAGTTCATTTATCAAAAAGTTTGGTTACTATTTGGTAATACGAATCAGTCTAGATTGTTTTGCATACAGTGGTTATCTTTTTATTATTGGCTCGCCCCGGGTACCAGGCACCAATGGTTGACAACGCGGTCGGGCCAGTTGGATTGTGTATGTACCTAAGTGCGTTGCTCATGCGGCTAGCATGAAGGGCGAGACGACGGGTGATCATATGGCCACCGGTAGGGAGCACAAGGAGGTGCATTTTATAGAATTTAATAAAATATACAAAAATAATCAAAAAGCCACCAAAAAGGCGAGTTGCTAAAATTTCCGGTCGGCAGCTTCAGGTGGTACCAAAAAGTGTAGATATTAGAAACTAGGGCTACACGAGCTGAGCCGAATAAATCCGTACAATCGAACGTCAAACGACGTTTACTTTTGATTTATGTAGGTACAGTGGGGTATTTAAAGATTTGGCGCCTCTGGCCATACAGCTTTTGCCACCCCACAATTAACAAAAAAAGGGAAAAATTTATAGAAAACCTAACCAATCCGAGGCAGCGTGGTAAAAATGTCGCGATCTCTCCGCTCGCTCTTGCACCCTCGTTTATGAAGATTTGTTTGCTTGAGTCGACACTGTAACTTCTACTAATAGAACAAGAGAAGAATAATAGACATAGAAGTAGCGGCAGAATAGAAAACAACATTTTACCCATCCGATGCGGAGTGCTAGACATTTCGAGTTCGCTTCGCTCGCTCTTTCATCCTCTGTTATCTTTTTTATGCTTAGATTAGTTGACTTATATATCAGTCGGTATGAATGGTAAAAAAAAATCTTACCACAGTGAATTTTCCATGTGTAACGAAGTAAATAAATATATATTTGTTTAAAAAAATATAATTACGTATATTAAATATTTATATTCTCGGCAGCCCGAATGAATATACATACGCAATCAGTGGTAGGTTTGTAACTCGTAGTACCTACTACTGTCGAAATGGCATTTGAGGCCCGGATTGATGCTTCATAGGCTAGTGCAAGCGCGGATACAGAGTATTAGGCTGGTATTTGGCAGACCCGTCCCAGAGATGAGAACAATACTCCATGCATGATCAAAATTGCGCTTGATACAAGTTGAGCAGCTGTTCCGGCGTGAAGTACCCTCCCACCTTCGCAAGGATCCCCAAATTTTTGGCAGCCAGCTGAGCCTTTACCTTAATGTATGGGCCACGTGGTATACGAATAAAATAATAGAAATTGTATTTTTAAGTGTTGCTGTAGGCGTAAAACTTATAGATTCATGAACTAGGTCGTAGCCTCGTAGCGTCGTAGCAGTCTGCGTAGACGTGCTACGACGCTACCGAAAAAAGGATTCAAAGCTAAGCTAGTTGTTACCTAAAATGGTTGACAGTTATATTGATTTACATAATGTAAACTCATAATTATAAATAGTTGTGTGCTCTGGGCGTACTTCAGGTCTATTCTGTAAATAAATTACCGTGAAAACTTAGGTTAAGTAAGGATTGATTGGGGTTGTTAGAATAGCACTACTGATATGAATACGAGAAACTTTCCAACAACAAGAAACCCTTATATTTTCGACAGGTCCGTCCACAGCTTAGCTGATACTCTTAGTACTAGAAAGCTATAAATTGGCAAGGATATACATATTAATCACGCCGACAAATTGGTAAAATAAAATCGATAAATAAAAATATTTTTGTGTATCTGCTGTACAATGAAAGTGGGGATGTTTAGGCCATCGTGTTTCGTTTCTGTTAGTGTCCAATGTTTGTTAGAGTCAAGGGGTCCCCCCCCACCCTCCGCCAGCTAAATGGTTGCAATAGGGAACTATCCGCAAAGCTGAGTTCAGATGGCGCCACAGGAATCAGAGTAAACAAACTAAACTCTTAAAGTCGAGCGACAAAATTTCGCAGTTTATGCATTCAAAATATAAAAGTAATAATGGAAGAAAAGTGGAGCTAATTAAGAATTGAGGAAATTAGACCATACTGCAGCTAAAAACCCGGTTTCGAGAGCGCGGTGCATCAGTTAAAGAAAAAAAAAACGGATTTAGTTGACGAATATGAATGCGAACATTGAAAGGCAGGGTCGGACTGGCCATACGGGAGTACCAGGACTTTTCCCGGTGGGCCGGTCCTTCCTTGGGTCGGTTCGGTTCGCCAGCCAGACCGACCCGGGCTACAGCCAGACCAGCCCGCGGAGCGACCCAGCTCCATTTTCCCTTTATTTTTATATAGAGCCAAGCCGTGATTAGTGAGACAGCGCTAGGCCGCATTGCGGTTAACCGCTCGCGGTCATCAATACAAGCGACCGCTCTAGCGGTATTTTTCCGCGAATGTTTTTTAAACTGTAGCTAGCTAAAAATGTGTGCGGTCAGGCTATGGCCTATGGGCCGGTCTGGCTGGTGGATCGGACCGGCCCGGGCCACTGCATGACCGTTCCGTGGAGCACCCCGGAGCCGGATTCCAGATTCATTTTCCCTTAATTTTTACATCTTTAAGTATTTTGGGCTCAGTAGATGGACGCGCCAAGCTGGGCCTAGCTGGGTGCGCAACCGAATGAGTGCTGCTCTATGGGTGCGATTCATAGAAGGTCACAAAGGATACAAAACAAAACATCTAACGCCAATTCCAAGGTTTCGTCAACCACTGTCTTCGTCGCATAGACGCATTCTCGAAATTTACTGGCCCGCGACTATCTCCAACGTAGAGCTTTTTCTTTATTATCACATGTATGTAATGTTGTTTTTTGGTGTACAATAAAGAATTAAGAATAATTAAGAAGCGTCAAGCTCAAGACCAATCGCGATGGTGGATATCTGTGGACGCCCTTTGGCCCTTTTTTTTGTTAACCTTCAAAAGGCACCTGGACTTTTGAGGAAAAGTCTAGGGTGTATGGACTTTTTACCTCGCTAAAACAACCCCGGAACGACCCTGGGAAGACTGAAAGAGCGTCTCCCATGAGCCGCGCTGTGCACGGCAGCACGTGATCACTGTGCCACCGTATTTCCTGGATTCACTTGGTGGGTGGGTAGAGTCACCAGTCACAGCGCCCCCGGAGTCCCGCCTGCTTATGATGCAGGAATGGTTTCGACGTTTTAGGCATCGGGGCGATTGGCTCCACGACGCCTTCTTTTCCGAGTACCCATAGAAAGAGGCCATTTCCCTTCAGTTTTCTGTCTCTGTCATCATGGCCCTCACAACTGCTGGAAAAGACAGGTCTTCGCCTGTAATGTAATATTTCAGATTCGATTTGAAACTTCTTTTGATTTTGTAATGCTCGATTCTCTTCACTCAACAATCTAATGCTCGAATCTGTAACATTACAGTACTGCAATGACTTGAAAAGAATTCGCCTGTAATGTAATATTGTAATTTCTAATCTAAAATATAAAATCCCGTAAAATCCATAAAGGATTGCCACAAAAAGTTCTAGGTATTAATTAAAAAAATATTAGCAAATTCAATAATACCCATGTACACGATATTGGCAGGCATTGCCTTCGGCAAAATGCCATAAAAAAATCAGATTCGATTTTGAAATGTTTTTGATTTTGTAATGCTCGTTATTCTTCCCTCAACAATGTAATGCTCGAATCTGTAACATTACAAGTTGCGCACTGTATTACTCGGTTCTCGCCCCTCACTGAACTAATGCTCGACTCTGTAACGTTACATTACAGGCGAATGCTGAAAGTGAGGGTGAACTTTTAAACATTGAACCATGTGGTGCGGTTTAGGCCTTTACCTGCTGACAATAAAATTTAACTCAAAGTTTAACGAACTCCTCATAATTGATGTTAAATTCAACTATTAATTGGTGATTTTGGACTGAGTTTCCTCATATGTAATAATTGTTATTTATTACAAAGGTAATAATTTATTATTAAGTATATTCTAACAATTTATTTTAGGATAAGTATGTTCATTTAGTATCAGTTTGCTTACGTCTATTTTTAGTATTTAGGTTATGTATAAATTAGTACTTTTATAGCCAAGGCAATCACTGGGAGGGCATTTATTTCATGTTTCCATGAAGTGAAATGTATAAATTATTGTACCAACTCATACCTATGTGACAGCGGAAAAGCAGAAAGGTTTTCAAAAGAAATAAAATCTGGTTTACTGCGAATGTAAAAAGTTCAAACATAGGGTCTTAACTACGCATTTTTTAAGAGAGAAGGAAACTACAGAACGCCACCTGCTACGATCCTTACATACTTCTTTTGCATTACTCACGTTCATACATCAAGTCATACACACACGGGTCGCGGATAAATTTGAAAGAAAGTTACCGCGGCCCCGGCACAAGCAACTGAAGGAACACGGGTGGGTTTTAGTCAGTAAAAGTCTGACACGCCTCCCCGCTTCACCCAGAGCGGGAGAAGTCCTACACACACGCCGGTTATGAGTACTGCGCACCTGGCCTCTTTGAAGAACATCACCTATATGGTCTATGTATGTCTTTCTAGGACCTTCCCTCCCGTCATTGCCGTTCAAGTCTGCCTTGTAAATACTTTACATTCGTGTCTGCCTTATATTTTGACTTATTTATTAAAAAATATTTATAAATAACCTTTTTTTAACAGGAGCTTTTTTCATATTCTTCTCAGCAAATCTTTTCATTTGATACCCATATTAGGGAAGAACACAAAAAAAAACTAGTCCGCAATCTTGGGCCGTCCGCCATATTGGATTAAGAATGACGTCTCTTAGCTAACCATGCATTGTCATCCAAACTAAACGTTTAAGCAAAATTTTATCTTAATCGGTGGAGGATAATTGCTTTAAAATTCAGTGCAAGATTTGATCCGAACACACTTACATACATATGTAAATTGCAAGTTAAATAGAAGCTTGTAAACTATCTCTGAGCAGTTTAACAACTGATTAACAGGTTCTAAATTCAAAAATCTGTATAATAACTAAATATCCGCTAATCACTCGCTAAACGACGTCGAGAGGCTCTAGACAAGTGATATTCTATTAACAAAAGCGATATGCTATTAACAAAAGCGATATTCTATTAACAAGGCTAGTGATATTCTATTGACTAAAGCGATATTCTATTAAAAAGGATTGTGATATTCTATTAACGAATAGCAATATTCTATTAACAAGGCTAGTGGTATTCTATTAACGAAAGCGATATTCTATTAACAAGGCTAGTGATATTCTATTAAGAATAGCGATAGGAAAAACTACAAAATTTCTAAAATGTGCGTGATTGACAAGGAAGCGCTAACGAAATGTCACGTGACATTTTCTGTTATCGAAAGCGTGCCGGTAGCGATTGCCAAAAAACCTAAACCAACTCCCAGTTTCTTTTTTCTTCAGATTTTTTTTCGTACCTAATATTACCATGAAAATAATTTATAGCCGTAGGGCTTCTCATAACAATTCCAACAATACCAAACACGGCTGGGATACATTGTTTAATTACGGAGTTCCGGTGCCTACCTTCCGGCTTCATCACCAGAGCAGTTCGATGGTACCATTTTCATTAGAACAATTTATTTAAATTTGCTTCATCACAGTCATTTAACTATTTGGGATATCTTTTACCCAAAACATACTTAAAATTGAGAAGTTTCTTTGGCCACCTGTGGTCTTCTTCATCAGTTCCATTTCACCAAATGATACTTTCTGAATGCCATGCCATGCCAATACCATGTTGATGAAAATACCAAAATCGATATATGTCATTATTTGTCAAGCCTTTTCCCTTTGGAGTTGGCTTCCAGTCTAACCGGATTCAGCTGAATACCAGTGTTTTACATGGAGTGACTGATCAGAATCTGATTCAGATTTTCTGACTACCCGTAACATGTACACATCGTAACCCGTAGAAAAAACCGTCCAAGTGCGAGTCGGACTCTCGCACGAAGGGTTCCGTACCATTATAGCAAAAAAAACAAAAGACGGGTACAAACCCAGCTTCAACAAGTGCGAGTCGGACTCGCGCACGAAGGGTTCCGTACCATTATAGCAATAAACGGCATAAAATTCACGTTTTTTGTATGGGAGCCCCCCTTAAATATTTATTTTATTCTGTTTTTAGTATTTGTTGTTATAGCGGCAACAGAAATACATCATCTGTGAAAATTTCAACTCTCTAGCTATCACGGTTCATGAGAGACAGCCTGGCGACAGACAGACAGACAGACAGATGGACCGCGGAGTCTTAGTAATAAGGTACGGACCCCTAAAAATCGAAATATGTATGCCTATAAAATTTGAGGAGTTCCCCTCGATTTCCATGGGATCCCTTCGAGAGTATACCCTTTCAAACAAAACAAGATTTTTTTATATCGGTTCATAATTGAGAGAGTAATCGATGAAAAGTACACAAAAAAACAAGTCAAACATATAGTCGAACATAGAACCTCCTCCTTTTTACAAGCTTTGAATTAGCTTGCAATGTATGTATGTAAGTGTGTTCGGGTCAAATCTTGCAACTGAATTTTAAAGCAGTTATCTTCCACCGATTAAGATGAAATTTTGCATGCACCTTTAGTTTGGATGACAATGCATGGTTAGCTAAGTGACGTCATTCTAAATCCAATATGGCGGACGGCCCAAGATGGCGTACTACTTATTTTTTGTGCACTGCCATGATACGGGTATCAAATGAAAGGGTTTGCTGAGATGTATACGAAAAACGCTTGATTTAAAAAAAAAAAACTAATGAATAAATTTTGGAAAGTCAGTTAAAAAGGCAAAATTGTATGGGATTGTCAAGCGATATCGAAAAATCACGTGATCAAAAAATCACATTACATTTTGACATTTTGACTATCGCCTTCGCTGACATCAAATGACACTTGTCTACAGCCTCTGATGTTGTGACACATTCGTACCACTTTGACAGTTACTTTACTTGATTAATATTTCTTTACATATATATCTGAAATTCAAGTTACAAAATAAAAATATGTAGGTACTAATTGTATTTAAGGTTGCCCTAGACGATCATTCTTCCATACAAACGTAGTCTGGCGATTACTCCACTGTTTGACGGTGTACGTTCAAAATAAAAATGATATCAATTTGTCTCATCATTATCTAGCCGTGTATGGAAACAAAAAGTAAAAAATAATATATATTTGAAAGTTATGAGCGTCGAAAGTTTCATATTTTAATACAAATATTAACGCATCTTTGGGCGCAAATAAATATCATAAGATGAAGGAAAACGTTCACGATACAGGGATAGATTTGTAGTTCAAAAATGCAAATAATTTTATTTTGAACAGATACACTTGGTCGTTTTTTCATGATATCTATAGTCCCAAAGATGTTGTCGGATGTGATAGCCTCTGCCAGAGGCTTTGCCCGCGTGTTTGTAGAAAACTTGCCATCAGGTCAGGCCCGGTCAGGTATAAGCGTGAAAATTTTATAAATAAATAGACTGACAAAGTTACTTTTTCATTTATAATAATAGTATTGGGTATCCGTTAGCCAGCTGGCAAAAGCCTTCTCCAACCTTCTCCATTATTGTCTCTTTTTTGCTTTTTACACTTGTCTCCCATGTTGTTCCAGCGACTATTCTGATGTCATTACCATCATTCCTGTGATTATTTTTCTTGCCGTTTCTTGGATAAGGGTTTTATAATATCCATGGAGTTTCTTACACGTTCTTCTCCATAGAGGTCTACCTTGTACCTACGCTTTAGAATATGCAATAAGCTTCATCAAATCAAATCAACATATTTTATTTCAACTAAACTTAGTTACTTTTGAATTGTCAAACAAAAGATGAATTTCACATTTGCAACCGTAAGTAGGTTTCTTCTAGAATGTGCAAGGAACTCCACGGACACTCTTTTCCATCAGTTTTAATAACAAGTTTTTGGTTACATCGTTCTTGTTGGAAAATTACATATATGTGGCCACGATCAGTGGTGTCTTATCCCATACAAAGAAACCGTGCCAACGTTCTGTCTTATAGATGGTGGAACGGAACCGAACGCGATCGATTCACAAAAAATAATTGGTATAATCAGATGGAAAACGCTAGTTACGTCCGCACGATATGCACACGATAAGCTAGTATTATATTATCTGTGAAACGATGTAAAAAAAAAGTTAATTCAAAAGATCAAAAACCCGATTTTGATCTTTTGAATTAATTTTTTTTATTTATAACTTTTTCGTTAATTTTTCTTTCGAATTAGGTACATTTAAACATATAAGTGTTATATATTTTGAAATGTCCTCTTAAAGCCCTTTATTTTGATACCCGACACGATGGAGTGGAAGGAAAAAAAAAAAATTACACCCATAATATGGCGCCCAAAAGCCGCCATTTTTATATTTTCCAATTTCAATGTAGCCAGTGACACTCGCAGCTTAGATGAAGAACCTATAGATTAAGTCATGGCGTGGCCGCACATGAAACAACAATAGTTATTCCTGGTGTTGCCGTGTTGGCAAATTTCCCCAAACAATGGTAAAATTATATATATTAAATGTTTGATTACGATTTTTGAATAAACCCTCTTGTTAAATCTATTTTAGTTAATATATGTTTAGTCTCTTTTTTCACGATGACATTTTTATAGTTTTTTGACACAACGTCTAGTTTGTCGCGGACTAAAAAAAACGTCTCAATTAGGACGTTTTCGAGTCCTCGCAATGCGAACGTTGTAACATATATCTGCCTCTCTTTTTTGTCTAATATGATTGTCATTATTTTTATGCCTTTAACAACGTCGGGGCTCTGAGGTCCCGGACCTTTGAAAGGCGTGCCGAAGCCAACTCGCAGGGGCCTTGTTAGACATTTATCATGATATGTAACACCAATCGACGATTATCCCTTTATGCACTACGTAAGTGCACCGAAAGACAAACCCCGGTTGGTGCAGCACTATTGTTAAAAATGGAGACAAATATATTGGGTTATGGTTTTGTGAGGTTTAGTGGATCGATTGCCTGAAACTATAGAATGACTATTGGCCCCTGCCTGACCACTGTTGAACTAAACGGCTATAATATGGCAGGGGGTGACTTGCACACTCAATTAATGGGCCCCCATAAACGGTGGATAGCGCTTGAGTGACGTAGCGTTAAGGGGGCAACATATACGGAGTTGCTTGAGGAGTAGAGAGGTGTACCACGGCTATCAGGACTTATTGTCATTACTGTTAAACAAGTGATAATTACGAGTGGACATTCATCGACTGGCATGATGCAGTTGATGAAATAAATACGACTCTTGAAACATTAAATAAAAATTTGCTTTATTCATCATCAACTTAAAACAACACGGCCTCTGCCGACCCAGGTGGCTCTAAGATAATATACATATAGTATGCGTACATACATTATTTTGAAGAATAAATCCCAGAAACTTAGCAATTAGGTCGCTGCCGCGTTGATGGCTGTGGAAAATATTCCTGCTGTGGACACTGATTTACTGAATCCGAAATCTGTAACAGTAAAAATGAAATAAACATTACATAAACAAGTTCACAGCAGATTTAAATTGTGTGTGTAGTAAAACGAACCATGGTTTGGTCAGGTTTGCTTATTGAGGATGTATCAACAGTACATCTTCGTGGTAATTGGCTTGATTTTGGTCGGGCTTAATCTGTAACAATTTATAATATATTCAATCCAAACACTAAGGAAATAATGCAATTAGTTATTACCTACGTAGGAAATTCGATCCCGTGCTTGTTTTCTAATCTCGGGATTTCGGAATTGCCTACAGACCTGCCGCCTGCCGCTGCTGGGATTGCCTTTTTAATATTTTTGTTGACAGTACAATGAAATTTACATTAAATGACCAGTTAGAAAGTGAGAAATTAAAATTCAACAAAATTCACCTAAATTTTCTAAAAGTTTGTATCGATGCCGAGCAGGTGGCAATAGTTGTGATTCATTGTTTATATTTATTTCAATCATCTAGTACACCTCATCCGTAACAAGACTATATTTGTCACTACTCTGTGTTTAACAACTTGAGGTTCTGTCTACCCCATTTGGGATACGGACATGATTGTCTTTCTCTTTTAATAAAAACACACCCAAAAGAAGAGGAGGTGAGAATCATACCTAAGTAAATACATCAATACTTCATCATCATCATCATCATTTCAGCCGAAAGACGTCCACTGCTGGACATAGGCCTCCCTCAGGCGTCGCTACATTGACCGATCCCGTGCGTCTCGCATCCAGCGCCTTCCCGCAACCTTAACCAGGTCATCAGTCCACCTAGTGGGAGGCCTTCCAACGTATCGTCTTCCGGTTCGCGGTCGCCATTCCAGAACTTTTCGGCCCCATCGGCCATCCGTTCTGCGAGCAATGTGCCCTGCCCACTGCCACTTAAGTTTGGCAATTCTTCGGGCTATGTCGGTAACTTTGGTTCTCCTGCGGATATCATCATTTCTGACGTGATCACGCAAGGAAATTCCGAGCATAGCCCTCTCCATTGCCCTTTGGGTGACTTTGAGCTTTCTGATAAGGCCCATTGTGAGCGACCACGTCTCGGTCCCATAGGTGATCACTGACAACACACACTGGTCATAGACTTTTGTCTTGAGACACTGCGGTAAATTGGACGAGAAGATACCACGCAACTTCCCGAACGCCGCCCAGCCGAGTCGGATCATCAATACTTACATGTATATATTTTTAGGCACTGAATGTTGTTTTAATTGTACCCTTTTTTATAGAGAATAGATCATCATCAAAATAAATTGAACAAGATTTACTATATTTTGTTGGTTGTCAATTTTCTCGTCCAGTAGCATCCAGCCATTTCTTTATTGTTACACTATTAGACGGAAAGCTAAAATGAAAAATACAGTTTATTAGTATATTACACTAGATATATTTATTGGGTAATAATCAACAAAGCTACAGCGTAGTAAAGAAAGTTACCTAATGAAGTTAACAGTCCTATGTATGTATGACGAAAACTAAATACGTTTAGTTGGGTAAAATTCAATTCATACAATGGCAACACTGAACCTTTCATAGTTTAAGGTTATTTTATTTTAAGTTATTGGAAACACTTATTAAATCTAATTTTCTATGCTAAAATCATTGAATCGATGCCAACAAAAGCCGGCCATGGTGATAAAGACAAAAATTAATCTTTTGTCCTTATTATTTCATTGGGGCTGTCAATTAGCGATCTCGCTCTATCCACCGAGCTCATTTTAGGACTAAATCTATACTATGTTCTTCATCTAAGTCTCGCAGGGTTAAGACGAATCGATTGACGTAAGAACCATCAAAATCGGCCAACGCGTTTGGTCTCTAGAACGCCACATAGGAACAAACATATATACATACATACATAGACTGATAAACACATTACCCTCCTTCGGCAGTCGGGTAAAAAAGGACTCATCTTTCTGGCTAACCGACTCAATGACAATCCAAACTCCTTTAAAAAAAAAAATGCTTTGTATTTGAGTTTGCTCCATAGTCCTTACGTCTGATCATGAGTTTTGATCATTTCCACATTAACCTTCTGATTTTAAGGACCCTGCACGGTACATGTGTGATGTGCCTGTTGGTTTTATTTCTTATTCTGTAAACTTTCTTAGCTCTTAGCACGATTCTCTCCATCGCGCGTGGTATGTTTATTTGTTCAGTGTCTTGAAGCTCATGCTGGACTTCCATATGATCTTCCACTTCTTCGAGTCTATGGAAAACTCTTTAAATATTCTGGGCCCAGTAGGTGGCCATTAATCATGGTTTGAGTAATTTATGCGGCCTACTCGAATGTCCTTTCTTTGGTATTGTTCGTCGAATCGTTGAGTTCCTTAAATTCTGAGTTGAGCTGCTCGGTTATTGACAAATGCGTGCACTGACTGGACAGGTCCACTCCGTCTGGCTGGTACTTTCCTCAAAAGACCATTTTAGACATATGGTATACATGGTCTTCACATGATCTAACCAAGATTTATATTTTGTCTGGACTTTAAAAGAGACTGTGACCTCTGAGTTTGTTTCGGCCTTTCTACTCAGAGTAGTCAGATAGGAAACGCCGACCTCATCTAGTTTTAAAAATAAGATCGAAATGTAAAAGTGTTTGTACAAACCAACTTACAGAAATAAAATAATTTATTATAGTTGTAGCGTCAGTGGCGTTCGTTAGGGACTCTAAAGTGCAGGTTTAGGGCACTTGGGGTATTCGTTCCGATAGCTAGCACTCTATAAAATATCTAGTCTAGCTAACTAATCATTACACCAAGATGGGAAACCTGTTGAGACAACTTAATTGTTCCAAGATTAAAGAAAACTCGTTCACAACAGCGTGCTGGTGCCTACACTTATGTATGGAAGTGAAGGGTGAGTATGGCAAAAAAGACATGCAAGTAGGATTAATGTAGTAGAAATGCGCTCCTTGCGAATTATGTGTTGGGTAACTTTAAATGATAGATTGAGGAATGAGGTAATAAGACAACGTACCACAGTCGTACAAACCACAGTTTAAAAGAAGATGTAGTGACTAACATTGAAAAGAGTATGTTAAGATGGTTTGGCCATGTTGAGAGGATGAATGAAATGCGACTAACGAAATGTATTTACAAGGCAGACGTGAATGGAAACGCCGGGAGGGGACGCCTTAAAAATACATACATAGATCTTATAGGTGATGTTCTTCAAAAAGGCCAGGTGCGCAGTACTCATAATCGGCGTGTGTGTATGACTAGATGTATGAATGTGAGTGAAGCAAAAGAAGTATGTAAGGATCGTAGCAGGTGGCGTTCTGTAGTTTCTGCCTACCCCCATGGGAAAAAGGCGTGAGTTTATGTAAAGGATCCTAAAATTTTCTTTAATACATACATGTACACTCAGAACTCAGTATGTATACTCAGAACTTTTTATAAACATAAAATCTGTCTGTTTATTGCTGCTATGCCCCATCCCTCTTGTATTTATCATCTCTCTCCTGGGCATCTTGATTAAGAAATATCTGTGTAATAAACAAAAAAATAACGTACATTGCTTCCTTGAAAATTATTTAACGTAACAAATTGATCCAACACTCAAGAATAACGTTTTAAGTTGATGATTACAGTACTGGGACATACCCCAGATTTCTGAATTAAGAATTTAAAGTTTGTGAGTTCAAACTCTACTTAAGCCTGAAAACCTATCAAAATTTGGTATTAAAGTTGACAGGTTCTTAATTCAAAATACTCAATTTAAAAACGGTATCTACCTAATACTTGCTCAATTACACAATAAAAAGGAAACAAATTCAAAAAAAAGTTTCAGCAAACGTCTACTTGGCTATGGGTCTACGCGCTTCAGCGGGGCGGGGGGGATTAAAGGGGGCGGCGCCAAACCCAGCCCTCGAGAGTCTCGCGAATTGGCACCAGCGTGCTCGAGAACGCCTCCGAAACAGTCGCGTTCCGACCTTCGACGGAGCCGGTCGCGTGTTAGTGGAAACAAACTCGTATCGTGTGTAGTGAGTGTTTGTGTCATGTTGGGAATCGCTGGAACCCCGTGCTAGGTCATGTCACGAAGGAAGCAGAGCAACCCCAAACCGCTGAAACGTAAGTTGAGACTAGTTTTTAAATTTGGAACGTAAAAAAAATTGTCGCTGAAGTTTTCGTTGTTTTTGAGTTTTGAAATTGGAATATGTTTTGGCGGGTTCTTATTAGAATCTTTTTGTTTACTTTTTTTGAAAAAAGATTGGAATTTATTTGAAATGACTGATTTCATTGTTTGTTGTTTGCAAAATCGGACTTTGGGTACTGTAAGTTGATTGGCGAACTTTTGAAAGATCGTTGCGCGTATCTTTTTCAGGAATAACGTTTATTTGTAATACTTAATTTTTGTATGCTCTAGTATTAAAACATTTCTTTAATAAAGTTACATTATGTTTAATTTAAATAAAGGGTGATCAGGCACCTTGTTTAGAACTGTTGTTCTTATAATTAAGGTAACTAATTACAAACATTGCTAATAGGAAATAAATTAGAAGGAAGCAGTGTAACAAGATTAGTTTATGATATCAACACGAATCTGTGTTCACATCCTTCTATTTCCATTCAGTAGATATAAATTTTCAAAAACTTGTTTTTTCGTAATAATCTGTTCTAATAAGCTTGTATTATTATTATCTGTGATACCTTTCAAACCCGAGGAAGGAAATCTATACAAATAAATAAATGTAAAAGGTCTGAAAAACATATTATTCAAATTAAAAAAAGAATACCTAGCTATAAACTAATGGTTTTATCCTCATTTCCATATAGGAATTGAAATAACTCATATCGTATTAGATAAACAGAATATAGTACACCTAAACCTGTTTTTAGGTACCTGATATGTTATAGGTACTAAAATACATATAGTTACAAATAAATAAATTTGCGACGGACTTACAAAACACACCAACTTATTTTGTTTAGTTAAAATTACTCTCATACTTTTACCTGGTTCTTACTTTTCTAAGTTTCTTCTTCTTACTTAGTATCTTAGTTAATAACTAGACAAAACTAACATGAAAAGTAATAAAATCAAAATATAAGACTCACATTTTTTATATATTTGAGAGAAGCGATACTCTTCCATCTTTCACAGGGAGGAACATCGTGCAAGTCTCTGAACCAACACAATTTACTTTTGCAACAATAATGTAGATAGTTTATTGAAGAAGTCGAAACTTTCAAAATAATAGAGAACAAATTTATCGACGGATAAATATGGGAATTTTATTCCCAGTTTTGTATTCCAACTACATCGCTATGTTGCGAATGGAAAGAAGAATCAATTAATGAATAATTAATTTTGATATATAAAAATGCCGTTTAATGGCCTTATTGAAATGTATATTTAAATTTATTTTAATACTTATCTAGCTTTCAATGAAAAATTGTAATAGTCTACACAAAACATCGCCCATTCTTATAACGCTATCTTTTATAATTTTTCTATCCACAAAACCCAGCAATTATAAATAATGACTAATCCGCCAGTTTAACCGTAACATACATAATTATTTTTTGTTCTACGTTCGAACCAAAGAGCATTGGAGTTCGTTAAACTGTTATCTGTTGTATTCATATTCTTTGATTGTTTACTTATCTCTGTCCACAGATAACTTTAAGTTATAACTTTAATTGCTGTGGCAATGTTCTGATAAATAACTTACTAAGTTATCGAGGGGTGGGAGTGTAGGGAAGGGGGTGCGATGAGGTGTAAGTGTTATGGATGTATGTGTGAATGTATGACGGGGATTACAGTTTGTAGGTGTTCCTTAATCAATCAATCTGACTTTTAGTACTTTTCTCAAGTATGTTGACTGTCTATCTGACCACCACAACCCAGTAACTGGGTAAGACTCCTTTGGCAAGACTGGTAAATTTTATTACGTCATAAAATTTTGAAAAAGAAGCGTGCTGATCTTCTAACATTAATTAAATGGTAACATTATTTAAATCTCGTTTTTTTATTCTTAAAATATCTTGTTCTGCATATAATGAAGTTATAAAATCTATTATTTTATGTCTTGTATTCAATATTACTAATTGATCCATTCAAGAAGTAATAAAAAATCTTTTTAGAAACCATAAAGAGACAACGTATGCATTTTTATAGTTTTAAGAGTAGTTTCGACTGATTTAAATTTTCTTTATTGAATGTCATTTTAAGAAGAGGAGCTCGTGGCTAAATAATAACAGCCGCAAGGGTGGATCTTCAAGGTTAAGTAACGCTTGACGAGGTCGGTCCGTGGATGGGTGACCATTTTAACATACCGAGTTTCCTCCGTGCCTCGGAAAGCACGTTAAGCCGTTGGTCCCGGCTGTCATTTGAAGATCTTTGACAGTAGTTACGGGTAGTCAGAAGCTTGAGATCTGACACCAGTCTAGCCAAGGGGTACCGTGTTACCCAGTTACTGGGTTGTGGAGGTCAGATAGGCAGTCGCTCCATGTAAAACACTGGTACTCAGGTGAATCCGGTTAGACTGGAAGCCGACCCCAATGTAGTTGGGAAAAGGCTAGCAAGATTGAGTGATTGAATTTCATTTTAAGATAAACTAGAGGACGCCTCGCGGTTTCACCTGCGTAGTTCCCGTTCCCGTGGGAATACAGGGATAAAAAGTAGCCTATGTCACCCGGCGATAAAGTAGCTTCCCAACGGTGAAAGAATTTTTGAAATCGGTCCAGTAGTTTTGGAGCCTATTCGGTACAAACAAACAAACAAAAAAATCTTTCCTCTTTATGATATTGGTATAGATGAGAATAATGAAAATGTTAACGTACAAAGTAATACTTATAACTTCTGTTATATTAATTTTGTTATTACTCTCTTAGTTATTTTTATGAATATTACAGAGAGTTCTTGTCATTGGTATGTTTATGAGCTGATAACTTTAAAATGAGACGGGTTTAATGGAAAGTTTTATTTATTTCCAATCAATAATAGATAATACTTATTAAGAACAAGTATTAAAATAGTGAGGTGAAGCATGCGATGAGGAGATAGCAGCCTTGAAAAGCTAGTCATTGCTGGCAATACCGAAGGAAAGAGAGCACGAGGCCGGTCGCCAACACGATGGTCTGACCAAGTGAAGGAAGCTACGTCATCAAGCAAATTCCAGCAGCTGGTGATGGCAACTTTGGACCGGAGTCGATGGAGGCAGATTGCCCGCTTAAAGTGACCACGATCATCAGAAGAAGGTTAAAATAGTATTAAACGAAATTCTGTTATTTCTTCTGCCAGAATGATATATATAACTGGAATTACACGACCCCAATTCTACCTAGCCCGTTTCATAATCGGTCTACCAGACGTACGGCGAAGCGCCATCTGTACATGGTGGACATCCCACCAATACACACAAAACGTTTTGGGGACACTTTTATTATGCGTACAGCTAAGGAGTGGAATACCCTGCCGGAGTCTGTGTTTCCCGATAGCTACAATCTAGGGGTCTTTAGTCAAGAGTGAATAGGTTTTTTCTAGGCATGCGTGCTTCATCGTCGACCACATCATCGCTTACCATCAGGTGAGATAGTGGTCAAGCGCGAGCCTAAAGATAAAAAAATTAAAATTACTGTCTTAAACCAAAATTTTTACACATTTGTTTAAGTTGAAAAAAATGTGACCTTGTCATATTTATACTACATACATATACTCATGCGTGTTTCTCAAGGGGGTAGGCAGAAACTACAGAACGCCACCTGCTACGATCCTTACATACTTCTTTTGCTTCAGTTTCGTTATATTTATTGTAAACATTGGAAATTATATACGAAAAGGAGAAAGCAAGAATATTAAAGCACATAAAATTAAATAAAAAATCTTTAAAACAAAAAAATCCAAACGACTTCCAAAACAAAACACTGCAAAGTGAAAACAAAATTCTCTTCCAAAGTCGGTGTATTTGGCAATTTTCCTTTTTTGACACCGACTTCGGAAAATAAAGTTATTTTTCACTTTGCAGTGTTTTGTTTTGGAAGTTCAGTCGGTTTGATTGTTTTGTTAAAAAGCCTTTTTTAAATTTTGTGTTGTTTAATTGTCTTGCGTTCTCCTTTTCGTATATAATTTCTAATATTTACTATAAATATAATGGTTTGTTTATTTAACTCTTTTAGTTTTGGTAGGTACCTCAAATTACCATGAAAATTATTTACTGACAAAGTACATCTCATGATGATTCCAATAAGCCCAAACACGACTAGGATACATTGTTTTATTTAGGAGTTACAGCCCCTACCTTCCGGCTTCATCATCAGATCAGTTCGATGGTACCATTTTCATCTTTGAGTAACGAGGGAACATAAATAAAAAAATAAAAAGTAAAAATAACAATAGTTTAAACATAATTTTCTTAAAGACAAAACCGGTCAACCTAGAAAACGCTGATAATAGACAATCACTAAAAAAAAAACAAACAAAAACCAAGGACATAATGAAGAAACCATTTTATAACGAGTACAAGTAGAAAGTAAGTAATGAATGTTCACTGATACTGTATCTTAGGTGACCTGTTATCATTCGCAAATGTCAACGCAGATTTGATCATTATTTGTTATTTTTATAAGTTTTACCGACAGTTATTGTAAATTAGCTTTTGTCCGTGACTTCTTCTGCGTATAACCCGGTTCATTAAAGAAATGAATCTACAAGTAAAATATCAAAATTTAAAAGATATGCCCGACGCGCTATTGAACACGCTATTAAGACACGATATCTTGCGAAAACACCCCGATTCAAACAGTAAAACGCCCATAACTTTTGAACGGCTGAACCGATTTTATTCAAACATAGCTAAGAACACTTTCGACAAAATCACCTTCCAAACAAAAAAAAACTAAATCTAAATCGGTTCATCCGTTTAGGAGCTATGATGCCAAAGACAGACACACGGATACACAGCAACACACGTCAAATTTATAACACCCCTCTTTTTCCGGCGGGGGTTAAAAATGGCGGTGATTATCATGTTCTCTCGCTTGCACACTATAGATGGCACTAGTGTCGTTTCTTTAACGAATATTTATTAGTGCTTCCTATAGCCAATTTTTTTTGACGTTCTTTCAGAAAGCGCCTTCCGCAAAAGAAAGTTACCGCTTTAGTGCCGTAAAACGGTAACTTTCTAAAGCATACTCCTTAGTAACGGCTAGGTTAAAAGGTTTGAAAAAAATATATATTTATTATTGATTCATGTACATTATTTGTTGAACATGGTTTTTTCGTGTAACTAATAGTTATGCTTGAAAAAAATAAATATCAACATGATATTTTTTGGCTACTTTTGGATACTCCTTCAAAACGACTTGGATGTTTAAAAATATTTTTACACAGAAAAATGTATGGCTAAAATTTCTTTATATCTGAAATAGCATATGTAAATCAAAGAATATTTTGCAAACAAAACTGTTAGTCCAAAAGGTGGTTCAATATTGTTATTCTGGTTTCGAGCGAGCGCACGGCCAGTACTGCGTTAACATTAGGGAATATATTCGCCATAATCCTTTATTACCATTTACACTGCATATTACGCAATAAAATTGTAGGTACATGGGCCGACTTACTTGAGAAATTATTAGTTCATAATACAAACTTTCAACCCCCTTTCCACAAGGGGGATTGAGATTGTTTTCCGGAGTAAAAACTATCCTATGTCCTTCCCAGTGTCTCCAACTATTATCCATACCAAATTTCATCAAAATCGGTTCAGCGGTTTAGCGTGAAATGGTAACAGACAGACAGAGTTACTTTTGTATTTATAATATTATAGTATGGATGGGTTGTAATCTTTATCACATCACTGGTTCATAGTGTTGTACTTTGAAGGTGACTTTTCATTGCACGTGTGAGTATTATAGTGATGTAACGTTGTTTTATTTTTATATCACTCGTGTTTTTGGACAGAACTCAAATCCAATATTAAGCATCTTCATTGAAATCTCCAGTTACTAATTAATACCGAAACATTTTAATGCATAACGAATAATTTTCTTCATAAATAGATACACTGTTCCATTGTGGTCGTTTGAATCCCGTGGAGGATCGATCTGGTGCACAAAACAGTATCGATTTGAAAAGATAAAATAAAAATATGAAAAAAACCCGGCTAAGTGCGATTCGGACTCGCACACGAAGGCTTCCGTACCATTATTGCAAAAAACGGCAAAAAACACGTTTGTTGTATGGTAGCCCACTTAAATATTTATTTTATTCTGTTTAAAGTAGTTGTTGTTATAGCGGCAACAGAAATACATCATCTGTGAAAATTTCTACTGGGTAGCTATCTCAGTTCATGAGATACAGCCCGGTGACAGACAGACAGACGGACAGTAGAGTCTTAGTAACACGGTCCCGTTTTTTACCCTTTGGGTACGAAACCCTAAAATTCTCAAATAAACCGACTTCCAAAGCGAAACAGATATCACTCTATCTAACGATATGCTAAAACATTACATCACAGAGCTCATACACAAAACTGCCCAAATGACAGATAAAATATAATTAGAATGTGTTATCTGTGGGGGCAAATGTCAAAGTATACTTTCAAACGATTACGTACTTTACTATCAGTTTTATAAAAGGTGTATTGTGATTGTGGTGATCCGGGTTTGTTGAAAACAAATAAAATAAACTGGCTTAATTATTATGGAATTATATGAATAATAAGAAGGATATGGAAAGAGTTTGGAAAAGGCTTTTGCCTAGAAATGAGCCAGTGTAGATAAGTATAAACAAGTAAAATTTCAAAATTTAAATACCCCCGACACATTTATCTTGCGAAAACACCCTGATTCAAACAGTAAAATGCCCATAACTTTTGAACGGCTGAACCGATTTTATTCAAATATAGCTAAGAACACTCTCAATTAAGTCACCTTTTAAACAAAAAAACTAAATCAAAATCGGTTCACCCGTTTGGACGCTATGATGCCACAGACAGACACATATATACACAGCAACACACGTCAAACTTATAACACCCCTCTTTTTGTGTCGAAAACATTAACCGTGACGTCATATCCCAAAGAGAATAGTTAGAGGTCTATGAAAGATTCCTATAGGTGGTGTTCTGTCATTTCTGCCTTCCCATATTGTCCTAAGGTGTAAACCCTGTCGCACTGCTACTTCTCTTCTCCTTCGCCCTCCACGGTACACTTCCAGCCGCTATGATGGCTTTTTCTCTGCTACTGCAGTGCGTCTCTGGAAATCTCTCCGACACTCCCTACGCGACAGCCCTTCTCTGGAGGTCTTCAAGAGGAAGATTAAGGAACATATCCTTGCGCAATAACATAATATTAGTATGTAATAAAAATATGTTTTTATGTAAGTATATTTTATTTAATACGTTTAAGTTATTTTAAAATTGCACACTGGACCCTGCCCTCTACAATGTCATATTTCTCTGTCACTCTAGGGTTTGCCGTAAGAGAAATCAACATTGAGTTAAGCTCGCCTTTGTACATGCACTTTATTATCACACTGTATGTAATGTTGTTTTTGGTGTAGGTACAATAAATAATTAAGAATGGTAGAAGAAGAAAAGTCAACAAACATTTCACCACTTAGTTTGATAGTTCCCGTGCAATAGGGGACGAAATTATTTAGCTTAAAAAAAATGGAGACCCCAGGAGGCGACACCTGAAATAAATAAAGAACAAAAAGTTTTATTTATCCCAGAACTGATGAACTGGTGCATACTAACCTTTGAATTATGAAATCAGACTTTATAACTGATTTTTTTTTTCTACAAAAAGAACAACACTGACTGACACGGAAATCGATTTCCTTTATATTTGCAAACAAACTGAAACTGGAGTCAAATGATGCTTTAAAATTGGTGAATTACCAAATTCAAATATGTAGGTATTCATAAAGTAAAATTCAAGAAACTGACATGAGGTTTATACTTATTTAAGATAGAGAAGTCAGAATAATTTTGAAATTAAAATGCAAAAATCAAGACACCCAAATAGGAAAAACTTATCCACCAGTAATTTACGATATATATAGCAGCCAATAAAACTGTCTTATTAAATAACTCTCGAAGGTTCATATGAGTATATTTACAACCTATAAAGAAAATCAAATCAAATAAGAATTATATATGTACACTAGCACTCCGCCCGCGACTTCGTTCGCATGATTTCGTATTTTATTCAACTAAATTATGTGCAGTTAGTGAAGGCGAACAAAAATAAGCTATTGTTTAAACAAAATAATAAATGCGATAATAATTTAAGGAATCGTAGATATCTACGGTTCAAGTTATGATTTAGAGGACATAGAACCTCCTTCTTTTTGGAAAGTCGGTTAAAAATCTTATACCTTGGGCAAAATAATAAAGGTAACGTTAATTTTTCGATAATAGAATTCATTCCAAAAAATATCTCTCGTTTGCTTTCCTACATCAAAAAAAGAAGCCTTGTGCAATAAAATTCTAGTAGGGAGTAGTTTTGAAAAACTTGTAATGACAACCTTTACTTTAAAAACAATAAAAAATATAAAAATCAGCTATTAGTATTTATGCCAAGTTTCAAATATATAAGCCTAACAAATTGCCACCTTTAACCTCCATTAGGGGTAGAATTTCCGGAAATCAATAAACTCGTTACTTTTTTTATTAATCAAGAGCGTAAACCACCTATTTCAGATATTTTACCTTCCAAACCTAATAAATTTCATATAAAGTTTCAACCCCTATTTTATCCCCATAGGAGTAGAATTTCCAAAAACTAATAAATACATAATTGTTTTTTATCTACCTAGAGATTAAATCTAAAATTTCACGTGTCCGGCTTTCAAACTATAGAAATTACATACAAAATTTTAACCCCTTATTTATCCCCGTCAGGGGTGGCATTTCCGGAAATAATTAAACTCATTGTTTTTTTTTTTAATCAGCAGCATAAACCTACAATTTTAAATGTTGTACCTTCCAAACCGAAGAAATTTCGTATAAAGTTTCAACCCCTATTTTATCCCCATAGGGGTAGAATTTCCAAAAACGAATATATACATAATTTGAAAGAAAGAAAGAAAGAAAAATATTTATTTGTGATCCGCACAGGAGACACGAGATAAGCAACACAAACAATAATAAAAAATTAAAATAAATAACCCCGTGCGGGACCAAAAAGGCTCCTATCTCAGCATGTGCAACGATATTAAAAAGAAAATAACGCTGTGCTGATATTCTGATAGGGCCCACTGTTGATGGAAACGGAACATACAATATTTAAAGCAATAAAATAGAATAAGATAAATAATAACAAAATAGTATAAACACAGAAGGTGAGTCACAGTATGTATGTGTATAACGTAGACAAATATATGAATAAAACACAATAAATATACGACCAAAATCCTGACGGCTCAATGATCATTTGTCGAAACCGTAGACAAACGACAGAGCGCGCCAATCTCTAACTGTGGTCAGCGTCGGCTGTCAAAATAAAAAACGAAATAATGGTGAAAAGATTACTATTATGTAAGACATTTCTGTAAATAAACAAAGTGAAAAGGTTGCTAGTATTCGATAAAACAGAGTTGTGTAAATATTACTGTGTGTGGTGTAGTGTTCGCCAGAGTGTTTAAAATTTGTTTTATCTACCTAGAGATTAAATCTAAAATTTCACTTTCAAACTATGGAAATTACATACAAACTTTCAACCCCCTTTTTAACCCCTTAGGGGTCAAATTTCCAGAAACCAATAAGTATATTCATTCTTTTTATGAACCAAAAGCGTGAATCTAAAATTTCACGTGCCCAACTTACAAACTGTAGAAATTACATGCAAACTTTCAACCCTCTTTTTACCCCATTAGGGGTGGAATTTTCGAAAACCAATGAATACATTCTATCTTTTTATCAACTAAGAACATATATGTAAAATTTCAAGTGTCCAATTTACAAACTGTAAAAATTTCATACAAACTTTCAACCCCCTTTTTACCCCCTTAGGGGTCGAATTTCCAAAAACTAATAAATACATTACTTCTTTTTATCAACCAAGAGCGTAAATCTAAAATTTCACGTGTCCGTCTTACAAACCGTAGAAATTACATACAAACTTTCAACCCCCTTTTTACCCCCATAGGGTTGGAATTTTCAAAAACCAATAAATACATTAATTGCTTTTATCAACCAAGAGCGTAATGTAAAACTTCATGTGCCCAATTTACAAACTGTAAAAACTTCATACAAACTTTCAACTCCCTTTTTACCCCCTTAAGGGTCGATTTTCAAAAAACTAATAACTACATTAATTCTTTTTATCAAGCAAGAGCGTAAATCTAAAATTTCATGTGCCCAACTTACAAACTGTAGAAATTACATACAAACTGTCAACCCCCTTTTTACCCCCCCTTAGGGGACAAATTACCAAAAACAATAAATATATTAATTCTTTTTATGAACCAAAAGCGTGAATCTAAAATTTCACGTGCCCAACTTACAAACTGTAGAAATTACATACAAACTTTCAACCCTCTTTTTACCCCATTAGGGGTGGCATTTTCAAAAACCAATGAAAACATTATTTCTTTTTATCAACTAAGAACGTATATGTAAAATTTCAAGTGTCCAATTTACAAACTGTAAAAACTTCATACAAACTTTCAATTCCCTTTTTACCCCCTTAAGGGTCGATTTTCAAAAAACTAATGAATACATTAATTCTTTTTATCAAGCAAAAGCGTAAATCTAAAATTTCATGTGCCCAACTTACAAACTGTAGAAATTACATACAAACTGTCAACCCCCTTTTTACCCCCCCTTAGGGGACAAATTACCAAAAACAATAAATATATTAATTTTTTTTATGAACCAAAAGCGTGAATCTAAAATTTCACGTGCCCAACTTACAAACTGTAGAAATTACATACAAACTTTCAACCCTCTTTTTACCCCATTAAGGGTGGAATTTTCAAAAACCAATGAAAACATTATTTCTTTTTATCAACTAAGAACGTATATGTAAAATTTCAAGTGTCCAATTTACAAACTGTAAAAATTTCATACAAACTTTCAACCCCCTTTTTACCCCCTTGGGGGCGGAATTTCCAAAAACTAATAAATATATTACTTCTGTTATCAACCAAGAGCGTAAATCTAAATTTCACGTGTCCGTCTTACAAACTGTAGAAATTACATACAAACTTTCAACCCCCTTTTTACCCCCATAGGGTTGGAATTTTCAAAAACCAATAAATACATTAATTGCTTTTATCAACCAAGAGCGTAATGTAAAACTTCATGTGCCCAATTTACAAACTGTAAAAACTTCATACAAACTTTCAACTCCCTTTTTACCCCCTTAAGGGTCGATTTTCAAAAAACTAATAACTACATTAATTCTTTTTATCAAGCAAGAGCGTAAATCTAAAATTTCATGTGCCCAACTTACAAACTGTAGAAATTACATACAAACTGTCAACCCCCTTTTTACCCCCCCTTAGGGGACAAATTACCAAAAACAATAAATATATTAATTTTTTTTATGAACCAAAAGCGTGAATCTAAAATTTCACGTGCCCAACTTACAAACTGTAGAAATTACATACAAACTTTCAACCCTCTTTTTACCCCATTAGGGGTGGCATTTTCAAAAACCAATGAAAACATTATTTCTTTTTATCAACTAAGAACGTATATGTAAAATTTCAAGTGTCCAATTTACAAACTGTAAAAACTTCATACAAACTTTCAATTCCCTTTTTACCCCCTTAAGGGTCGATTTTCAAAAAACTAATGAATACATTAATTCTTTTTATCAAGCAAAAGCGTAAATCTAAAATTTCATGTGCCCAACTTACAAACTGTAGAAATTACATACAAACTGTCAACCCCCTTTTTACCCCCCCTTAGGGGACAAATTACCAAAAACAATAAATATATTAATTTTTTTTATGAACCAAAAGCGTGAATCTAAAATTTCACGTGCCCAACTTACAAACTGTAGAAATTACATACAAACTTTCAACCCTCTTTTTACCCCATTAAGGGTGGAATTTTCAAAAACCAATGAAAACATTATTTCTTTTTATCAACTAAGAACGTATATGTAAAATTTCAAGTGTCCAATTTACAAACTGTAAAAATTTCATACAAACTTTCAACCCCCTTTTTACCCCCTTGGGGGCGGAATTTCCAAAAACTAATAAATATATTACTTCTGTTATCAACCAAGAGCGTAAATCTAAATTTCACGTGTCCGTCTTACAAACTGTAGAAATTACATACAAACTTTCAACCCCCTTTTTACCCCTTAAGGGTTGGAATTTTCAAAAACCAATAAATACATTAATTACTTTTATCAACCAAGAGCGTAATGTAAAACTTCATGTGCCCAATTTGCAAACTTCATACAAACTTTCAACCCCCTTTTTACCCCCTTAGGGGTCGAATATCCAAAAACTAATAAATACATTAATTCTTTTTATCAAGCAAGAGCGTAAATCTAAAATTTCATGTGCCTAACTTACAAACTGTAGAAATTACATACAAACTTTCAACCCCCTTTTTACCCCCTTAGGGGACGATTACCAAAAACCAATAAATATATTAATTTTTTTATGAACCTGAAGCGTAAATCTAAAATTTCACGTGTCCAACTTACAAACTGAAGAAATTACATACAAACTTTCAACCCTCTTTTTACCCCCTTAGGGGTGTAATTTCCATAAACCAACAAATACATTAATTCTTTTTATGAAACAAAAGCGTAAATCTAAAATATCACGTGTCCAACTTACAAACTGTAAAAATTTCATACAAACTTTCTACCCCCTTTTTACCCCCTTACTGGTCGAATTTCCAAAAACCAATATATGAATTAATTTTTTTATCAACCTAGAGCGTAATTCTAAAATTTCAAATGTTCATCTTACAAATTGTAGAAATTACATCCAAACTTTCAACCCCCTTTTTACCCCCTTAGGGTTGGAATTTAGATAAACCAATAAAGACATTAATTATTTTTATCAACCAAGAGCGTAATGTAAAATTTCATGTGTCCAATTTGCAAACTTCATACAAACTTTCAACCCCCTTTTTACCCCTTTAGGGGTCGAATATCCAAAAACAAATAAATACATTAATTCTTTTTATCAACCAAGAGCGTAAATCTAAAATTTCACGTGCCCAACTTACAAACTGTAGAAATTACATACAAACTTTCAACCCCCTTTTTACCCCCTTTGGGGTGGAATTTCCAAAAATCCTTTCTTAGTGCTCACTTACGCGACATGAGGAACCTTTCTGCCAAATTTCATTCTTCTAGGCCTAGCGGTTTAGGCTGTGCGTTGATCGATCAGTCAATCAGTCAGTCAGTCAGTCAGTCAGTCAGTTTCTTCTTTTATATATATAGATAAAATACTACTAGAGAAGTTACCGGCTTTGCACGGTTGTACTAATGAAGCAAATGTATTTTTTTCTTGCATACAAACAGACCTTATCCCGACAATTACAAACACAGCAAAAAATAATTAGCCAAATATATGCAGCCGTTCTGAAGTGTAAGCGCGGACTTTAGAACGGCTATACTCAGAACATTTGGCAATAGATCTTTTTTATTTATAAGAATCAGTGCAATGACATATAGTTACAAACACAGCAAAAAATAATTATACAAATATATGCAGCCGTTCTGAAGTAACCGTTCTGTAGTAGTGAAGGTTATACTCAGAACGTTCGGCAATAGATTTATAAGATTCAGTGCAATGACATAATAGTAACAAACACAGCAAAAAATTCTGAAGACATACATAATGTCGCATTACAGGAGCCTTTCCGAGTGGCGTTAATCTTAATCGCATCGCGATTCCAAAAGCCCGGCGCACCCTGGACAGCTAGCACTCGATAACGCAGAGTCTAGCTGACTAATCCTTTCACCACGATGGTAAACTCCAACGACTCTCCTCTCAAAAAAGTGCAATTACTTCAGAAGGGTTATACTCAGAACTCTGCAATAGATTTATAAGATTCAGTGCAATGACATATAGTTACAAACACAGCAAAAAAATATATAGCCAAATATATGCAGCCGTTCATTGGAACGGCTACTCAGAACGTTGGGCAATAGATTTTTGTATTTATAAGATACAGTATATTAGATCATAGCATGCAAAATATTTAGTCGATAGCAGCTGAGATAGCAAGATTAGTAGGACCTATTAATTAATATAAAAAAATGTGAAAGTTAACAGACTTTGATTGATGTTTTAAATCAATCGCGATTCAACGTCTGAATACGGATTTGGATGAGCTTGACACATGGGTAGAACGACACATTTGGTTTCCGCGGTATAACAAAACATATCACGCGAAACCACAGGCAGAAACTATAGTTTACAATAAATATAAATGCCCAACCATTTCGCCAACACACTCAACAAATATTCAGAATATCATCTAAATATATACCTCTCTAAAAATAGCCCTACGTCACAAACTAGACCTAACATTCTACAAGAGTGGCCCAAAGCATATCAGCGCCATTAAACTGGAGTGGCACGATGGCAAACCACTTTAAGATATCGTGCTCTATACTATCACTATTACACATACCAATTACATCTTGTTATCTGCCCAGCCCCTTGGTATGTGGGATTGAAACATGAATATGTGGTGCGTGGTGCACTTTAGCGAAACTGTTTATTTGTGAAGACGATGTTTTGTAAATTGTTGGTTGATTTTGTAAGTGTTGGTGGTATCTCATTTTGTGATTAAGTTGGCCTTTTTCGTATTGATTATGTGTACGTCTGTGGGAGGAAGGATGTCTTCAAAGGCCTCATTATAGGCCTTTAGCAGTTCACAGGAGTTAATTCCCTCCATCGCTTGCCATCTAACTCCTCTCCTTTTATTTAAAGTCCTGTGAAGGTTGTCGCTTCACCTACCTTACGGTCATCGGTTCTATGACTAGCATAGTCAGTCCATTATCAATTAAATTTACATATTCTGTGGTCTATGTCGACTACTTTCTTGTAGTATGCGACAAGTATGCTTGCCCTTCAATTGGTCTTTTATTTTAAACCTGTAGAGTTAAAACAAAATCTGATGACTCGTATCTTCTAAGGAGACCCATGCCCACATGCAAGCGAAACTGAACGACCTGCGCCAGGAGGCGACGAAAACTGGGCTCAAAATTAACATCCGGAATACCCAGGAGATGCGTACAGGTGTGAGGAATTCTTCACCGATGTTAATCGGCACAGGGGTTGTGGAACGCGTACACAAATTCACGTACCTCGGGAGTGTCATGTCAGAGACTGGAGGAATACTCAAGGAAAAAGGAAGCGAGGCCGTCCCCGTCAAACCTGGCGACGCACCGTATTGGCTGAAGCGACGAGTATCGGAATGGCGTGGAGGTGAAGCGCGAAGCCCAAGACCGGTATCGATGGAGGACTACTGTGGAAGCTCTCTGCCCCAGCTAGGGGCCATAGGATCTTATGTAATTATAATTATGTTCTTAACATCAAATTCTAAATTCAAAAACTTCTCACTTAATCCAAGACACGCAGCAAGCAAGAACCTCGCTTCTCACATTACAGGAGCCCTGCACTACACAATTACAATCCAATATACCATTTACTTACACAAACCCCTATTATCCGAACATCTTCCCATCCTTAAAAAACAATGAACCAGGAACAAGACAGCGGCGCTGCGTAATTCTGTCACAACTTTGTGGCCCTGGTTTTGCCGTCATTTGCGTATAAGTCCGTTCGGTTGACGCACAATACGCCTTTGGTCTTGCCGCGCGGCATAATTCGAGTCAGGTGGACGGCTAATACCCCTGTATGTTCACAAACAATCGTACATACATGTTAACATATGTGTGTATGTAAACTTATGATTTTCGCGGGTATCTTGAAACGGATCTTTGGTCATAGTAAAGTATTGGGAGACGTTTTCAGGTTATATGCGTATACGGTTCGATTTTTTCTTGGGAATTGGACAACCTTTATACAGTATTTCAATATAATTATATTCGTAAAAGGGTATTAGGATTGAGCGTTGATTACCAGGTAGAAATCTTACATGTTCATTTCATAGGTGGCTGGAAACAAACACATTAAATTCTTGGGAAGGTTGAGTCATGGACAGTAGATGGTTACGAGTATTTTCTTATTTTCCATAGAATTTCTGAAGTTTTGCATATATTATCAATTTCCAGGTTCGCTATTGTAGTTTTATTAAACTGAACATTTGTGGTTAAGATAATTGGACACATGTGGTGAACTAACTCACTATTACAATGTTTTTTTTCAACATATTTTTTCCTCCTTCTCATTCAAAGCAGCATTTTACACTAGCTTTTGTATTCCTGTAAATAGTACAATACGGACAAATGCTCGGTTTCCTAAAGCATTTCTATGTAATGTAACGTTCTTGCGAAAGTTCGACGCTGTGTTCGACGTAATGCTCACGGCGAGTGAGCATTTACCTGTAACATTTCTTTGTACCTAGCGTTCATTATTGACCTCACTCCACGTCACCCGCGCTCGTGCCTTTGCTCGATAAAATGTTACACCAAACCGCTAGTTGGTTTTTGAAATCAGGTTGTAACAAAACATCGAGCATCATGTTCGAAGTGTGGTTCGAGTAAATTTAAAAACAGCGAATGCTCGATGTTCTGTTACAAGTAAATGCTCTAGTCTATACTCACCTTAAGATACAGTGTCATTCAAAGAATACTGATTCTTTATTTCTGCGTACATTTGTTAGATAAACTACGACGAATAAACTTGAGTCAAACTGATTCACAGTGCGTCATGTCCCAACGATTATGATCCAGGTCATACTTGTTACTGACTTTACTGACCAGCCTCTCTAGTCTTGTAGTCTCAAGCGCTACTGCTGAAGTTACTGGGTTCGATTCCCTGGTCGGACATGTCATTGGTTTTTTTCATCTGGCATTTCTCAGTAGTAGTTTGGATTTGGACCTCGGTGATGTCATTAGACTTACAAATAACTGGCTATGTGGGCACTATAAGTGCATCTCGGTATAACCCTTCGTGGAATATACCTTTGTGTGTTGCTGTTGTGTTGTGTCTTTTTGGACAATCACCCACCGTACTATTCCCAAAACACTGCAACTCCTGCAAGCCAGAATCAACAGTGGCGACCACCAGAAAAGCGCCGAGGCAATGAAGCTCGACGAAGTCCCGGAAAATGAATTTAACTGTGTTGGAATATACAAATTTCCACTTCCCTCCATATCAAGCAGGAGACAGAATAAACAAGGCCAATATGCACAAAGGGTCGTTTACAACTGGGATAAACCCAGTTGCCTAGCACCACGGAAAAAAACTATCATAATATTATAATGGTCCTAACCATAGATATAAATCTAACTAGAAGACGCGATTGTATGTACTTACTACTTACGAGAAAATTTACGTTCAATGATCGTAATCTGAACTTTTCATTTAGCATTATCGGCACCGGAAATCCACCGAAATCTAGAAAAGTGCCTTTTTATGTCATATTGAGCTGTAAAGCATATATAGAAAAAGTTGGCCGTGGCATTGGAAATGTTTTCTATCATTGGTAAGTAAATTTGTTTTTAAATTGTTTGTGCAAAAGTAGCACCCTTTGTTTTCATACAGATGGAGGGACTTGCGTTATCTAGTTAGATTTGTCTGTGGTCCTAACGTTGTGAGCTGTTATATTTGATTCCAATAATAGGGAAGGCAAAAACGCTTGCACGCACGGAAATTTGTTCTAGTTTCTACAAGGTCCGTATAGTAAATAACTCTGGATGCAGCATGTACATTATCCAACATAATACTGCGTTCATTCTGTCAAAGAATACACTCCCATAAGAAATGATGTGTAGGTTATACATATTATTATTATACGCAGTCAGATGTAGAAAAGTTGTGTTGTGTTATGTCTGTGTCGCCATAGGCGTAATTTTATGTGTCATATTTGTTTTTAGCACCGCTACCGGTTCGCTTCTCGGGTGGTGAAGTCCCACCTATGACACACGTACAGACTATCATGTGACTGTAACGGTAATTACACAAAGTAAATAATAAACTTAGTTTTCCTTGAGAGGATTTTGTTTTTGAGAGCGAGAAAAATAGCTGTGTCATACCGTGCAAAATTGTTGAGGAAAAGTGTTGGTTGATGTTGTGAAAAGTTTATAAGTTCATTGTACGAGTGTATAACATTGGCTTCCTTATGACTAGCTCAAAAAAACCGGTAAAGTGCGAGTCGGACTCGCGCACGAAGGGTTCCGTACCATTATCGCAAAAAACGGTAAAAAAAATCACGTTTGTTGTATGGGAGTCCCAAAATTTTTAATATTTTATACTGTGTTAAGTATTTGTTGTTATGACAGAAATACATCATCTGTGGAAATTTCAACTGTCTAGCTATCACGGTTAACGAGATACAGCCTGGTGACAGACAGACAGACAGACAAACGGACAGTGGAGTCTTAGTAATAGGGTTCCGTTTTTACCCTTTGAGTACGGAACCCTAAAAACCATACTGGGATACCCAGGAACTGGGTAACACGGCACACGGACCGATGTAAATGAGTTCTATACATCTGGTCAGATACGCACTATGGAAGTAACCTTGCTCTAACAGCTTATGTTAGGGCCCTAAGGTGTCAGTCAGCTAAGATGGTTTCTGACTACCCGTAACGAGTATCAAATATTTTTCAATGACAGCTGGGACCGTACGAAGCACAAAGGGATCTCGGTATGTGCAGGATGGTCACCCATCCACAGTTTGACCTCAGCAGGCGTTGCTTAACCTTGAATATCGACCTGAGTGGCTGCTATTATTTAAGTGCGTTAGGAAATAAATACCAAATATAAATAAGGAAAACGTTCCTTACAAACATTACAATAGAATGAGCAAGGTGTTTCAATTTCTGCATGCAAAGGCCTATTTTCGGACACGGACTGGAAACACCACAAATCAAATCAAATCATATTTATTCGTAAATGTAGGTTTCAATACAATAGGATGTTATAATAAGGTGGTCAGTTCGCTACATTTTACTCGAGAGCATACAAATATTACCAAACTTAGTGGTGTCGAAACAACAGACGCACATTTAAAATGAAAGCATTCAATTACTTACATACTAACACACAATTCCTTACGTACTAACACACAATTCCTTACGTACTAACACACAATTACCAATGTCAAAATAATAATAATAATCTAATTGTAATATGCTAAATGTCAGTAGTGTCCTCCATAAACTCACTCAACTGTGGGCAATTTCAGAATACACCTAAATAATATATTTTCTAAAGAATAAGTTTTTTTTACATAGATCGAAGTAGTACCTATATACAGTGTATAAAAAAAAACACTTAATTAACTAAGACTACAAATATGTACACTTAAACCAAAAACTACCTAAACCTAAAAATATACTAAACTAAAATATGGCGTCGAAAAACTTCTCCACATCGTTGTCCACTGGTAATGCCCAGAATACTGGCAGCATATATTTTCTTATACCGTAGGTCAGTAAATAAGGGACTTATATACCGACACACCGAAAGTGAAGCTATCTAATATTTTACTTGGAGGTAAAATAAGAATGAGACTTCTAGGCAAACGTGCTTCACCGTCAACATCGCTTACCATAAGATGAGATACTGGTCAAACGCGCGTAAATCAAAAAAAAAAAAAAAACTGACACATCACCTTCAGTTTTGTCGTTAAGGTTGCACTAGTCGATCATTCTTCCATACAAACGTAGTGTGGCGATTACTCCACTGATGTTTGACGATGTACGTTCAAAATAAAAAATGATATCAATTTCTCTCATCATTATCTAGCCCTGTATCGAAACAAAAAAGTAAAAAAAAAAATAAGTTATGAGCGTCGAAAGTTGCATATTTCAACACTAATTTTAACGCATCTTTGGGCGAAAATAAACACCATAAGAAGAAGGAAAATTGCAAAACAGCCACCATACAGGGATAGATTAGTAGTTCAACAAAAAAGAGTTTAGAGATTTAGTCGCTTTTTTATGATATCCATACTCCCAAAGATCATTATAAAATTTCGCGCGCTCGTTTTCCTCCTAAATCATCATCCATTTCGCTACAAATTTGCAAAAGTGCTAATTCGTACGCGAACTTGCTTCTTACTGCTAACTTCAGCATCTATCTCTTTCGCACGCGTTGTCGGATGAGTTATGCATTTAAACACCGCGCACAGAATTGTTCGTGCCGTCGACTGGGGCAACCTTAAATAGATTTCTTCAAGAAACTCATAACATCATGCCTGTCTACCAAGGGCACGGTAGACAGTCAAAAAAAACATTCTTACTCTCCCAAAACTCAAATGGCTAGTTTTTGTAGAAAAAGTCAAATTATCCACAACTGATTTAATATGTTGTATAGAAATTAAAGAATCGATTATAAATACTAACCGTGAAAATTTGAAATTCTTCTGCCTAAAAAAAAACCAGCCAAGTGCGAGTCGGACTCGCGCACAAAGGGTTCCATATTTGGTAAATTGCGGTTTACGATTTATGACGTATTAAAAAAAACTCCTAACTAGAACTTGTTCAAACCAATTTTCGGTGGAAATTTACATGGTAATGTACATCATATATTTTTTTTAGTTTTATCATTCTCTTATTTTAGAAGTTACAGGGGCGGGGGGGGGCACATTTTACCACTTTGGAAGTGTCTCTCGGGCTAACTATTCAGTTTAGAAAAAAATTAAGACCTATCCATATACCCCCACGTATGGGTTGATGAAAAAAATCTTGAGTTTCAGTTCTAAGTATGGGGAACCTCCAAAATTTATTGTTGTTTTTTCTATTTTTGTGTGTAAATCTTTACTCGGTTCACCGAATAAATCTACTTACCAAGTTTCAACAGCATAGTTCTTATAGTTTCGGAAAAAAGTGGCTGTGACATACGGACGGACATACAGACAGACATGACGAATCAATAAGGGTTCCGTTTTTTGCCATTTGGCTACGGGACCCTAAAAATGCCGCTGCTGCTTTGTTAGAGTGTGACTGCACTTTCCAGTGGTATTGAGAATTTGCAAGAACACCCAAATAACATTTTGCCCAAATTATCCGGACTGGGAATGAAATCCAGTACCTTACGGTCTCTTCTATTAGCGCACCAGTAGGCCAGTGAGGCAAGTCTCCAAGAATAATATTAATTAAGGACCTAGTACATACGCTTTAGTGCACTAAAACGGTAAATTTCTAAAGCATACTCCTCAGTAACAGCTAGGTTAAAAGGTTTGAAAAAAAAATATATTTATTATTGATTCATGTACATAATTTTGAACACAAGGTTTTTTCGTGTAACTAATAGTTTTGCTTTAAAAAAATTATTAACAACACGATATTTATTCGCAACTTTGGGAAACTCCTCCAAAACGACTTGGATGTTTAAAAATATTTTTATACAGAAAAATTGATGGCTGGAATTTCTTCATACCTAACATAGCATATGTAAATCAAATAATATTTTGCAAACAAAACTGTTCAAAAGGAGGTTCAATTTTGAATTTTTGGCATCGAGCGGGCACGCGGCCAGTACTGCGTTACATTGGGGCGTATATATCGCCTTGAGAATTGCGTAATATTTTTATCAATGAGTAGCAATAGCTGGTATATTGTTAGAACACATCAGATATGACTGATAAGGTTATCAGCGTGTTACGCGTTATTGAAGTGTTCTTAAAATTATTGCAACTATCGATATTATATCGGTATTTCATAATGAGTGACTACGGTTTATTATTTAGGGGTACTTATGTCATTTCATTATGTACTTTACACACCAAATTTATTTTTAGGGTTCCGTAACCATAGAGTAAAAACGGGGCTCTATTACTCTACGATCCTGTCTGTCACCAGTCTGTCTGTCCGTCTGTCACCAGTCTGTATCTCATGAGCCGTGATAGCTAGACAGTTGAAATTTTCACAGATGATGTATTTCTGTTGCCGCTATAACAATAAATACAAAAACAGAATAAAATAAATATTTAAGTGGGGCTCCCATACAACAAACATGATTTCTTTGCCGTTTTTTGCGATAGTGGTACGGAACCCTTCGTGCGTGAGTCCGACTCGCACTTGGCCAGTTTTTATTTATTCTAATACTAGCTGTTGCCCGCGACTTCGTCTGCATAGCATCAGTACTTCAAATAGCCTATATTTTTATATCACGCAATAATATTGTAAGTGCGTGGGACGCCCTACTTGAGAAATTATTAGTTCACCATACAAACTTCCACCCCCATTTCTACCCTCTTAATGATAATTTCCCATTCACAGATGATGTATTTCTGTTGCCGCTTTAACAATAAATACTAAAAACAGAATAAAACATATATTTAAGTGGGGCTCCCATACAACAAACGTGTTCTTTTTGCCGTTTTCTGCGATAATGGTACGGAACCCTTCGTGCATGAGTCCGACTCACACTTGGCCAGTTTTTGTATGTGGCACAGTTCGGACCGTTATGAGACCGTTATAAATCCCATTTTTGTCAATCACAGGATAGGATAGACCCCTTTTCCGCACTTAGTCTTTGGGCGCACGGTAGGCGCAGTGGTTGAGCGATTAACTGCTGTACTTCGTGTCGCGGGTTCGATGCCCGCACGGAACAAATATTCGTATGACCTACAGATAATTGTTCCGGCTCTGGGTGTAAGTGTATGAGAGTTTATATGTTTGTAAACGCACCCACGATACAGGAAGAAATTCCTAGTGTGGGGCAAGATTTAAAAAAAAAAAAGAAGTCTTGCATTTGGTCCGTTGTGCGTGCAGGCCATAGAAATGTATACCTAAGGTGCAGGCCTTTTCTCTGTGAGAGGGAATGGGCCGTAATCCACCACGCGGGCCCAGCGCTTGTTGGTGGATGTCACATGTCTTCGAATTTTTGATTCTAAGACATGCCGGTTTCCTCACGATGTTTTCCTTCACCGTTTTGAGAGCAGTGGTGATGAAATAATTTACACAAAGTAAAGCGCCTGCCTGGGTTCGAACCCACGACCGTTACCACTGGGCCACCACTGCTCTAGTCAATAACAGGAAATTATATCGTAAAATATTTAAATAATTAATAAGTTACAGTAGCAGAAAAGCTTATATCAGGTGTCAATATCTCAAACATAAAATATAGCAATAAAGGCACAGACTATAAAAATGGTAATATGATCTATGGCTATATCTTCGTTTTGTATGTAAATATATTCAAAATTACCGTCATAGATATTAAATATGGTATTTAAAGTGAATTATTGACATAATTTTGTATATTATATTAATTTGAACTAGGCATTTTTTATTTATAATGTGTTAATTTCTATAAATCATTTTTGGTATAATATTTAAATTAAGTGATTGTTTATTAACTAATAGTTTGTTATTTTTTATTTTTGTACTTTCTGTAATTGTAAAGAGTATGTTAAGATGGTTTGGCCCTGTTGAGAGGATGAATGAAAGGTATTTATTAACAAGGCCGACGTGAATGGAAACGCCCTAGAAAGACATACCTACATAGACCATATAGGTGATGATCTTCAGAAAGGCCAGGTGCGCAGTACTCATAACCGGCGTGTGTGTATGACTAGATGTATGAATGTGAGTGAAGCAAAAGAAGTATATAAGGATCGTAGCAGTTTCGCAGGCGTTCTGTAGTTTCTGCGGTATGGGAAAAAGGCGTGAGTTTATGTATGTATGTATTTTCTGTTTTTTGATAATCAACAGCGATACAAAATCGGTGTATTAAAGCCATTGTTTTTTCAATATATTGTGAAAGATTTTTGAAAATTTGTCTTTGTCTTATAGATATTTGCAATATATGTCTCAAAAATATGAAATAAATATTTGTTTGGCCCCAATAATAGGGCTCTATTCAAGAATGCTTGCTTTCCTCATTACTTGCCAAAATAAGCTGAGTACGAGTATTTATTTTTTAGGGTTTTGTACCCAAAAGGGTAAAAACAGAACCCTATTACTAAGACTCCACGATCCGTCTGTCTGTCTGTCTGTCACCAGGCTGTATCTCATAAACCGTGATAGCTAAACAGTTGAAATTTTCACAGATGATGTATTTCCGCTATAACAACAAATGCTAAAAACAGAATAAAATAAATATTTAAGTGGGGCTCCCATACAACAAACGTGGTTTATTAGTGATAATTTGCGATAATGGTACGGAACCCTTCATGCGCGAGTCCGTCTCGCACTTGGCCAGTTTTTGGTCAGTAAAATTCTTATTACTAATAAATTATTATCTTAAAACCTACTTCTAAAACTGCCCAAGCAAAAAAGCATTCAAAAACTCCAAACATTAACAAATTGTCTCCAAAACCCGTAATCGCTCGGGGTCTTTATGTCCATATGTTAGCGGTTAGGGAGTCAACCCCCTGTGATTTTTCTTCGCACCCTTAGTTCCCATGGAGCGCGCGTGGCCCGTTTTGACTTCTGAGGGTTGATGGCCATTATAAACGGATGGGTATAAGTGACCGTGGAGGGTTATATTTCAATTAGGGTTGCAAGGGTAGGAGATGTGTTTGAAAAATGTTACTTTTGGTAGCATTTTTTTTTCCTTCGAATCATTTGAATTCATATGTCGTACAAGCTGTCTATCTTTCTTCTAGCTACTAACTAGGCTTATTCCACCTTTGTGCCTATTGGTCTTGTTTGTTCTGTCTCCTGCTTGATATGGAAGGAAGTGGACATTTGGTTTTTTTTTACTACTCCTCCATTATTCTTTTCTGATTAATTTCGTTGCGGGATCCAAGACATTTAAATTCATTCTCCGGGACTTCGTCGAGCTTCATTGCCTCGGCGCTTTTCTGGTGGTCACCACTGTTGATTCTGGCTTTCAGGAGTTGCAGTGGTTTGGGAATAGTGCGGTGGGTTTGTCCCAAAAAAAAGCTGTCTATCTGCGACTTTGATCGCAATATTGCACACTCGAATAGAATAAAATAGAACACTCTTTATTATATGTACACCGTATAACACACTAGTTATTTTAAACCGAGCGTAGCTTGTTTCAGCTTGGACAAAAATGCTTTCGTATGTCTGGATGTCCTGATGTCCGGCTGTTCTACTCTACAGGTCGCATTTCGCAACCGATTCTCGTGAAATTTTGTGAGCAGGCTCATTAATTATATGGATATTTTTAACGATTCTGTTAGTTCAAAAAGACAGACTCGCGAGGTCTTTAACTCACAGAGCTAATAGTTTTATTATTGATAGCTGGCTCGCGTTTGATCACTACCTATCTCAGTCAGCTGATGGTAAGCAATGAAGCTTCCACTCTTCATAGACCCACATCCTGAGGACTATAGGGTTTCGAAAATTCTCGTCTCGTCCGGAAAGTTGTGCAATATCTTCTCGTCCAACTTACTACAGTGTCTCAAGACGACATTCTAAGACCAGTGTATGTTGCCAGTGATGACCTATGGCACTGGAACGTGGACGCTCACAATGAGCCTCATCAAAAGGCTTAGAGTCACCCAAAGAGAGGGTAATGCTTGGAGTTTCCTTGCGCGATCGAATCAGAAATGTAGACGGATGTCAGACGCAAGAGAATCAAGGTCACCGACATAGCCCGAAGAATAGTCAAACTTAAGTGCCAGTGGACAAGGCTCATTGCTCGCAGAACGGATGGCTGATGGGGCTGAAAAGTTCTGGAGTGGCGACCGCGAACCGGAAGACGCTGCGTTGGAAAGCATCCCACTAGGTGGACAGATGACCTGGTGAGAGTGGCGGTAGTCCGTTGTATGCGAGACGCACGCGACCGGTCAATGTGGCGATGCTTGGGGGAGGCCTATGTCCAGCAGTGGACGGATATCTTTCGGCTGATATGATGATGATGACATTTAACGATAGTGTAGTATATTCTATCAATTAATTTTCGGAATCGGCAGTACTTCCTGAGGTTACACATTAATAGTACATTATGGTACAAGTGTGTAATGTTGGTGATTACCGCTGAGGCGCCATTGAGACCTGAGCCGTTAGGTGAGGGTCTTAAGAGAGCCGAGGACGGTAATCATCAATACTCACGTGTATCATACGACGTTTTTCAACACACTTGTGAAGAAAATAATACAAAAATAATAATTTCCAACAGTGAAAACGAGTTGTGAAATTTTTTTCGCAATGGCGGGCAAAATTAATCAGTTTTTCTATGCGCGCGCATCTAAAAATGGAGATCAGTCATAGACTAAAAAGGACGAGTTTTTTGGGTTTTCGCGGATAGCATATTAGCCACGTACAAAATGGGGAATATCAAGTTTTCTTTATTACAGACAAAAACAAAAGTTATATTTGAGTGAAACTTTTATTTATTAAACACCTACAAGTATCTATTTAAATACGAAGTTGCATGAAATGTGTTGCATTTGTACTATTGAGCACGATCTTTTTTGTACTAAAACGTTTTTAAGGACAAAGCAACTCAACCAATAAATTAAAAAAAAAAAACTATAACTCACTTGTGAATAATAGCAATGAAAAAGTCACAGTTTGATAACAGGTGTCATTATGTGCCTAATTGCGGTGAAATTAGAGCCACTTTATGAGCAAGTGTGTTGAAAAAAATAATACAATTTTAGCTCTTAATATTAATTAAAAAAACTTTTTGCAAAAAAATACTACCGACTTCCAAATACAAAACTACAAAGTGAAAAATAACTTAGTTTTTTGAAGTCGGTGTCTTTCGTAGGTACCATTTTTTTGCGTTATGGACACCGACTTCAAAAAACTAAGTTATTTTTCACTTTGTAGTTTTGTATTTGGAAGTCGGTAGTATTTTTTTGCAAAAAGTTTTTTTATTTTTCACTTTTCAGTTGTACGTACCTAATAGGCAAGTTAGTAAGGGAACTATTTCGACAGAATAGATTTCATGAAACTTGAACATAACCGGTGAAATGAGAGATCTGCTTACCCCTTAAGAGCGAACTGGCGTGATGTTATGTTATGAAATGTTATAAACAACAAACAGACATGCGATTGCAGCAATCCCGAGAGATTTGCCGTTATTTATTGAAGAGTTCTGTTGTATATCTCCGAAGTTCTTCATCAGATCATCACAAAATTAAAATGGGACCAATTTCGGAACATACTTTTTCAAACAAAAAAAGAATTTTCAAAATCGGTCTACAATTGACGAAGATATCGGTGAACATACACAAAAAAAAAAAAAAAAAAACAAACATGAAGTCGAACATAGAACCTCCTCCTTTTTGGGAAGTCGGTTAAAAATATATGTAGATCTCTTCACATTTCAGTAGTTCAATTCTATTTGTCATTGATACACTGTCCAATGAGCTATCTATGTCATCTCTACAATGGACACGACAACTTTACTCAACTCTCGATATCGAATCGATGTACAATATGCTATGATGTCGGTCGTCGGACAGATCCATTGGTTACTCTAACAAAAGTTTAGTTTTCATACATCATGTCTGCATGCATGATCTCTAAATAGTTTAAAACAAACTCGCTTACTGCCTTTGTCTGTTTTTACACTTACTTATAAACCACGCAACTATTTTGCTCCGTGCCTCGCAACGACAATACACTGCAATTCATGACTTTGGTATCATCCAATGACTGCTCCCACTCTGGGTGAAGCGGAAGACCGTGTCAGACTTTTACTGACTAAAACCCACCCGTGTTCCTTCAGTTGCTTGAGCCAGGGCCGCGGTGACTCTCTTTCAAATTTATCCGCGACCCATTTTTAGAGTTCCTTTGACAGGGTTTCCTTTAACTCTGGGTTTAGTAAAGACATACACATAGACCGATAGTGGCAATGCCCGTATTTTAAATAGTAGCAAAAATACCGATCACAAGACAATTATCAGGGGGGTGACCATAAGCACTTAGATTAAGATTATTTTGAGTGAGAGTAAGTGACAGATGTATACGCGTCATATAAATCTGTCCCGTACACACACTCAAAATAAGAGCTTATGGTCACCCTCCTAGTAATTGAACAAGTAAAATTTCAAAATTTAAAAAAACCCCCGACACATTTATCTTGCGAAAACATCCCGATTCAAACAGTAAAACGCCCATAACTTTTGAACGGCTGAACCGGATTTATTCAAACATAGCTAAGAACACTCTCGACACAATCACCTTTCAAAAAAAAAACACAATCGGTTCATCCGTTGAGGCACTATGATGCCACAGACAGACACACAGATACACAGATACACAGACACACAGATACACGGCAACACACGTCAAACTTATAACACCCCTCTTTTTTCGTCGGGGGTTAAAAGCCAGCTAACATTTGAGTATTCATTTGTTTTAAATTATGTTAAGAGGTAAGTAGGTACAAGGCGGACATATTGTTTCAAACATGGATGTCTGATAATGTGATAAGCCAGGAATTAACCTCAACATGTACCTCTGAGTTCCGTATGACCTCATAAGGAAAACGCAACTCGGTTTTAAAGGCAATAAAGTTATTTTTCATAATAATTCACTATTCTAATCATTAGTTTATTGAAATAATTACCTCGTATTTTCCATGGTGTAAAATTTAACGGATGGTCTTGTGCTTAACCTTTGTTTTACAAGGATAGTTCATAGATTTATAGATTACTAGAGGACGCCTCGCGGTTTCACGCGCGTAGTTCCCGTTCCCGTGGGAACACAGGGATAAAAAGTAGCCTATGTCACCCGGGGATAGAGTAGCTTCCCAACGGTGAAAGAATTTTTGAAATCAGTCCAGTAGTTTTGGAGCCTATTCGGTACAAACAAACAAAAAAATCTTACCTCTTTATAATATTGGTATAGACTAGCGGACGCCTCGCGGTTTCACCTGCGTAGTTCCCGTTCCCTTGGTAATACAGGGATATAAAGTAGCCTATGTCACCCGGGGATAGTGTAGCTTCCCAACGGTGAAAGAATTTTTGAAATCGGTCCAGTAGTTTTTAAGTTTATTCGTTACATACAAAAATATGAACATACAAAAATACATATCTTCCCTCTTTATAATATTAGTATAGAAGTATAGATATAGCTTTAGCGTTTTTGTAGGGAAAAATTTTTATATAACCAGCTTTCTTGCCACGGCTTCGCTTATTTTATGAAATTAAAAGTACCATAGTTACAGTATAGTTCTAACAATGAAAGAGTTTTTGTAATCGTATCAGAACTTCTAGAGATAACCCTTTACAAAAATAATAAACACTAAATTTTACCTTTACATTATTGAGTGCACAATCTATAATAATTGCCTCGTTGTTGGTCCTGTTGTTGGTCGCACCTCGATTTTCCTGTTGGTCAGTGTTGGTTCGATCAGGGGATCGATGAATTATAAATTGTTTTTTTAGTCAGCAGTATAAAGTTAAAAGTAATCCTAAATTACTTTTAAGATCTTTCACATAACATATCTACTTAATAAGAAGTTTATGAAAAATAAAATAATATAAAATGACAGGAAATATTTTCATTAAAAATTCACAACGTTTTTTTGTCTCGCATTTGACCACAAGGTATGTCACCTGATGGTATGCGATGATGTGGTCGACGTTACAGCATGCTTCCCTAGAAGTAACGTATTCATTCTTGTCTTAAGGTTCCCCTAGTTGACTGCACGAACTATTTTGTATGCGAGGTTAAAATGCATGCTATCGCATGCGACAATACGTGCGAAAGAGATAGATGCTGTGATGAGCAATAAGAAGCTAATTCGCGTACGAATTAGCATTTTTGCAAATTTGTATCGAAATGGATGATGATTTAGGACGAAAACGAGCGCGCGAAATTTTATAAACAGACCATTGGAAGTATGGATATCATGAAAAATCTACTAAATGTATATTTTCAAAATAAAATTATTTGCATTGTTGAATTACTAATCTATCCCTGTATGGAGGCCGTTTTGCAATTTTCCTTCTTATGGTATTTATTTCCGCCCAAATATGCGTTAAAATTAGTGTTGAAATATGGAACTTTCGACGCTCATAACTTTCAATTTTTTTTTTACTGTTTTGTTTCCATACATGGCTAGATAATGATGAGACAAATTGAAATATTTTTTATTTTGAACGTACATCGTGAAACAGTGGAGTAATCGCCAGACTACCTTTGTATGGAAGAATAATCGACTAGTGTAACCTTAAATACCCCCAGGTTGTATCTATCAGGAAACACAGACTTCGGCAGGGAATGCCACTCCATAGCCTTAACTATTTCATTTTTTTTCTGTGTCAATTTTATATTTTTAGTTTTAATATATTCATTAATTATAATAATATAGGTATGATGGTTCGAAGATTAGGATAATACATTGTCATTCATTAGCTTTGACAATGATAATAAAATTAATTAATTTTATCACTGAGTCCGTATTTTGATTAAAAGATGACATGTTTGTAAATTATTATACGTTTAACACTCCTAGATCAACTAAATTAATTAATAGTACGTGTCCAACTAATTTATGTGTTTTAAAATGATTTGCAATTCAAATGAATACCTAGCAGTACATATCTCGACTTCGCGACTCCTGCGCATACTTAATCATCCAATCGTAGGCGACCTTGCTTAGTTATCGATCTGGCTACCTACCTTCTATGCAAGAGTTAAAAGATTGTTTGAATATAAACTGGTCTAGTAACATATTCTTTTTTCCTCGAGAATCCTCCATTTCTTGTGGACTGTTCTGATAACCTTTCATTGCTTGAAGAAAAAACCGGCCAAGCGCGAATCGGACTCGCGCACTGAGGGTTCCGTACCATTATCGCAAAAAACGCCAAAGAAATTCCGGTTGTTGTTTGGTAGCACAACTTAAATACTAATTTATTCTGTTTTTAGGGTTCCGTACCCAAAGGGTAAAAACGGGACCCTATAACTAAGACTCCGCGATCCGTCTGTCTGTCTGTCCGTCTGTCACCAGGCTGTATCTCATGAACCGTGATAGCCAGATAGTTGAAATTCACAGATGATATGTTCCTGTTGCCGCTATAACAACACATACTAAAAACCGAATAAAAAAACAACATACAACAATCATGATATTGCGGTTTTTCGATAATAGTACGGAACCCTTCTTGAGCAAGTCCCACTTGCACTTGGTCAGTTTTTAATATTTGTTGTTATAGCGGCAACAGAAATACATCATCTGTGAAAATTTCAACTGCCTAGTTATCACGGTTCATGAAAACAGCCTGGTGTTAGATAGACAGACAGACAGACAGACGGACTACGGAGTCTTAGTAATAGGGTCCCGTTTTTACCCTTTGGGTACGGAACCCTAAAAAGGCGAAAAGGCGTTATTAAAAAGGAAAGTTGTTTTAAAACCACTTGCAGTTCCAAGAAACAAGCTCAAAATTTGCGATAAAAATTGTTTTAATATGGCAGTACGAATTTATAACAAATTACCTGGGGAACTCAGAGAACACACAAAAGATTTTAATTACAAACTTTATAACTGGCTCTGTGATAAATGTTTTTACTCCATCAGTGAATTTTTTAAATGACGTTGCTATTTTGACATTTGTTTTTTTCACACATGGATCTGACATAAATTATTATTATTTTTCATCACACTTGGACGTAGAAAGTATCTAAACATACAGGTTAACTTGGCCGTAAAGCCCCATATAAAACCCTCGGGCTTTCTTTTTGTCATGAAACCCTAGGGCGGTAAGTAATATTTTTTTAATTTATGGCACAGCACACAGGTCATACAAGTTCAACCAAGGAGTTTTCACGCAATTGAAAAATTGTCTTAAAATGTTATCTAAACAGGAATTTCTTTGCAATCTCGCTACATGTTACTTAAATACTCAACTAATGTTCTTAATAATCGATTTTAATAGTTATAGTATGAAAACGTCGAAATTATTTAATTCTTTTAAACTTCGTCATGGCTGTATACCTACGTAAGTATTTGCCCTTAAAGTTTCTGAACGAACTGTATAATCTGTGGTGTGGGCAAAAATTCGCAAACCGCTTAAACAAAAGTTCAAGTATTTCGTAATAACAGCTGTGCTGACTTGTGTATTAAAGCTATAATTCATAATTATTACTCGCAAATGTGATGGAAAACATTGTATGTATCACGGGCGGTACGGGAATTAAGAACCTCGACTCAGAAAGCCCTCAGTCTTCGACTTCGGGCTTCTACTAGAGTCTCGATCGTAATTCCTTACTTACCGCCCTTAATAAACAATGTACTATTACTTTCTTTTTTTGACGTTTGATTGAAATATTGTATAGATTTGACATACATTATTGCTTTTAGATTAATTTTATTTATTATTTGTATTCATCATTTATTATTGTATTAATTCAAGATTTTCAAGCCGTAGTATGTGGCAAACATGTTTGAGCCATTTCTTTTATTGTAATCCTGCATTCACTTATTATTATTTGTTGTACGTATACACATGTTTCTGCAAATAAAAATATATCTGAATCTGAAAGGATTTAGTTTTTCGAGATACCAGCTTTAATCTTTGGCTTTCAGTGAAACTGATGCAGCAGAATATTCTTTAACACGCTTATACAGCTCCTAGTTACCCCAGGAGGACCTTCTTACCTATAAGTCTGGTATTAGACAGATGACTGTTTTTGACTATCATTTTGATTATCTTGTTTTATTAATAATAATAATAAAATTGTTTATTGACTCAAAATAATGGTGTAACATACTTATTGGAAGCCCTGGCTCCTGGTAGCAAACTGTTTTAAAGGAGCCAGTGTCTTCACCCATTTGTGGTACATTTCATAATATATAAGCTGTACAATAAATTAATAAAAATAAAAAAAACATGGTAAAACAAAAGAAATAAAAGATGCGCATGCTCTTTTGGTCTGCAATAACTTTGCATATGTGTGTGGGTGTGTGTGTGTGTTGATGGTGTGTGTGTAGGTGGGTTTTGGTGTGTGGGCGACTGTTTTTGACTATCATTTTAATTATATTGATTTACATAAGACACCTATATATCAATCTCTATTCATCGGACTGTAATAAACTCTTCTTGCATTCCACGAACGTATGTATTCATAGGCCGCTTGTTTAAGCGTCTTCAGTTAACACTTCATTTCTATTGTACCTAAGTATCCGACTAAATTTCCTTAGTAAAAAGTCTTAATTCGAGGTTTGGCTCGCGCCTATTTCCTCCTCCAATATTAGACCTATTGAAAAGATATTCCATAAACTGGAAAAATATTGGTACAAGTGTGTAATGTTGGTGATTACCGCTGAGGCGCCATTGAGACCCGAGCCGTTAGGTGAGGGTCTTAAGAGAGCCGAGGACGGTAATCATCAATACACACGTGTATCATACGACGTTTATCAACATACTTGTGAAAAATATAATTCTAAAAAATCATTTTCATCGGTGAAAACGAGTTGTTGAAATTTTTTTCGTAATGGTGGGAATAATTAGTCAGTTTTCCTATGCGCGCGCATTTAAAAAAGGCGATCGGCCATAGACTAAAAGAATGAGGTTTCTTTTTTTTGGTTTTTCGTGGATAGCGTTTTAGCCACGTACAAAATAGGGAATGTTAAGTTTTCTTTATTACAGAGGAAAACAAAACTTATATTTGAGTGAAAGTTGAAATTATCTATTTTAATACGAAATTTCATGAAATGAATGAGCAAGCAACAGGTACATTAATTTATTTGTACTATTGAGCACAATCTTTTTTGTATCGAAACTTTTTTAAGAACAAAGCAACTCAAACAATAAATTAAAAAAAAAACTCTATAACTCACTTGTGAATAATAGCAATGAAAAAGTCACAGTTTGATTATAGGTGTCATTATATGCCCAATTGCGGTGAAATTAGAGCCACTTTATGAGCAAGTGTGTTGAAAAAGATATTATATACTATACCCCTGTGTTTTCTTTTTACCCGACTGCCGAAGAAGGGTAATGTGTTTATCAGTCTATGTATGTACAGATGTATGTTTGTTCCTATGTGGCGTTCTAGAGTGCAAACGCGTTGGCCGATTTTGCCGATTCTTACGTCAAAAGATTCGTCTTAACCATGTGATTGTCACTGGCTACATTAAATTGAAAAATAAAAATATGGCGGATTTTGGGCGCCATATTGTGGGGCACCAATTTTTTTTTTCTTCCTAACCCATCTTGTGGGGTATAAAAATAAAGGGTTTTAAGAGGTGATTTCAAAAATATATAACACTTATATGTTTAATTGTATCTAATTCTAAAAAAATATAACTAAAAAGTTAATTAACAAAAAAAAAAACAAAACCCCGTCTGCTTGAAAAGCGAACTAAAAAAATGTAAACAAGAAGAAAATCATGCAGTGCAGTCGGAGGATACATCTGGTTTTGGTCAGCCATGTATCATCCGACGGCAGCATGATTTTCTTCTTGTCTACATCTTTTTAGTTCGCTTCTTAAGCAGTCGGGTTTTTGTTATTTTTATTATTTAACTTTTTTTCAATTATAGTTGTCAAATTCGTAGCCGATAGCCAATTTCAACATAGGATGTGTGCGTGAACGCTGTAGCGAATATAGAAAAATGTAATCTATTTATCCGGAAGGCTATCCCTGCTAAACCGCCTATCTATAATCAGAGGGAATCTATAATTAATTGTATCTATCAATTAATCACAAAGTAGATCGCAGAGAAAATCTATACTTTGATTAATTTAATTATAATCATACCACCGAAGTATAATATATCTGTCGATCAAGTTGATATGTATCAAGTACACAAGAACAGACTATATTTTCTATGAAATTTCGGCTGATGTAGGGATCAGCAAAATCTATTTCCATTTCCTAATTAAAATAACATAATTATTACGGATAAGAAATTTTATTCCACTGAATTTCAGTAGATATCTTGATAAAAATTAAGCGTGCTAGTGATAACTGTTATCGATGTCGGATTAAAATCGCTTGGCTAGTCGATAGTGATCTATCGATAAGGACATGTCGATAAACGAACACTAATGAAGTCTAGATAGGCTACTAGCTGAGTACACCTGCAGGGGAGAATGGAATTTGGTACTAAGTACTAAACATGATCATAGAGTTAGGATAACGTTCAAAGTTTGTTCGAAATTGAATAGGTTTAACCTAGGAAGATAAAAGAATACATTCATCCAAAAAAAACTACGGTGCAGAATCATCAATAGTACATTATTGCAAAGGCCGGGCAATAGGCAATTGCGACCAGTATGAGTTTACACTAATACGAGACAGGCAATTGACATTTCCGCCGAGGCATATATAGTGCCTTTCTCAAAAGAATGCAGGGAAATAAAACATACTTTTTATATTATACATTTAATTTAATTAATATTTAAAGTTACTACAACATTGCTGGAGTGTTGTTATGTTCCAAATTCAAAAAACGCTCCTGCAATGGTTTTGATCAACACTGCTGAAGCGTTGTAATGTCCCAAATTTAAAAAAAAACGCTCCAGCAATGGATTTGACTTTCTTTGTCCGTAAAATCCGGTACTTCGCGTGTTCTTTTTAGTTTGTATTGCAAGTGGATTTAATAAATAAATCCATACTTAATATTATAAAGAGGTAAAGTTTGTGCGTTTGTGAGGTTGTAGGGGGTAATATCTGGATCTACTGAACTGATTTAGATGAAATTTCGCATAGAGATAGTTTGAGTCCCTGGGAAGGACTTACGATAGTTTGTATTCCCTCGTTAATATAAAACACTTTTTACGTAAAATATAAACGAAAACATAGGTTAATCATTAGCTGTATTATCCTTACAGGGATGTTTACATTTTTGTCATTTCATCATCCTGTTAGTATGTTTGGTGACCATTTCCTTCTTTGGTTTTGAGGTAAATTCCGCACGGTACACGTTTGTGTTAGTGCATGCAAGCACCCGTTTTTTTTAAATAATATTATATAACCCAGTACTCACGCAGTTCGCTGTGGTCAATTTAAATGGTCTACAAAAAACTTATACAAAACTTGTCTACTAACACTTTACATTCAATATTAATCAAAAAATATTTATTAAAATCGAATCCTGTTTACACCTCTTTCCAATCACAAACTCAAACCATTTACAGCCACTTTTTTTTTTTTTTAATTTGTTCTTTCAAAAAGATGATCTCCATCAAGAAGAACTTGCAAGTAATCTACTCTATTAACACTCTTGAAATCCTATTGGTCCTAGGCAAAAATACTGGCCTATTTTGGGTTTCTGTATTGAGTATTTGGAATTAAGAACGTGTCAAACCTTACTTTGATGCCAAATTGTACAGTATATCAGGCTAAAGTAGAGACAACTACTCAACTTCAAATACTTAATTCATAAATCGGGGGTTAGTACCCACTAGTACTCACAGTTCCATTCTACACACGATCAAAGTCAAAATCAAATCGTTTATTTTAATTAAAGTAAAGTATGAATGTCAAAAATGTAAAATTAAAAAACGATTAATTTTTTTTTTTTTGACCTTCAAACTTGACTTTGACTAAGAACACTCCCGTTTGCTTCGCTGCATAATATAAAAAAAAAAATGATTCTACTCTCTATTCGCAAAGGTGTTGTTATGGAGAGTAACGGATAAGAAACTCCACGATGAACGGACAAGATCCAGTATGCCTTCCACGTGTACCCCTAGTAAACACACAACATCCATGTAATTTGATCTATATCTCGTCTCGTAATCGCATGAGCCCGGTTTATCGATAGCTGCTTGATCGATCATTTCCAGATATACATTTAGATAAGGAATTTAATCGATAAAGGGAGATTTATAATTTTTACCTTCATTGGCTAGGCTTAGAAATTCCGGGGTACGGTGATTTAGCTTGGTTTTTGTTTTATAATATTTTGTTCAAAGGGATGGGGAATTTTTATTTTATTTAAGACGGCTGTGATTTGATAGTGGAGGAGCATAGTTACCTATACGATTGTATATGCTTTATTTTTTGTTTTATTAAGATGGAGAGAAATCTTTATTCCTTCCCATTTGGATATACAATGATGTGAACGTAGATACAATCCTTTGTAAAAAAATGGTTGATAATTCATTTGTCTTAGGTATTTAATAGATAATAATCTGTTATGTTTACCTAATCTCGTTTTAAACTATTCCTCCAGTATTTTAACATCTATAAAAAATACTTATTTTTCAACTGTGGTCGCTTTTCGTGATTTATTTGTAGTTATTTTTTTTTGTTTTGTGTTAGGCATCCATGAACAATGATGATGAAAAAACTAAAAGCCTTCCACTGCATACAATTTTGTGATCGAAATGTTTATTCGAAGGCCAGGCAGGAAGGAAATTACTGCAGAACCTAAAATCTGTTGATTATTATTTAATTTTATGCAGGATCAAAATTAACTACACATAATTTCAATTAAAATAGGAAAACCAGAGTTTGTACTAGTTACCGAACATGATTGCATTCCATAACAATCATACCAACATGATAAACAAGTTATATCCGTTTTAAAATCATTGCATACAACAAAGTAACCCAACTAAAAAAAACGAAATCTCTACAATCTTTTTAATCCGATCTCAATCTACCTTTTTTGAAAACAACGCCATCTCGTGTCGCTTGTCAAAAACAAAACAAGAGTGACCACATCTTCATCCCACGGCTACAGGACACATGTTTGGTACATAAATCGCTTTCGAATGATAACATCTAACTGTTTATCAATCTGAGGGTCAATAAATTTAGGTTATCTAGGTTTGCGATCGGACCTGATGAAGTAAAGTTAGGTTAAATTGAGCTTGCATGATGTGTGCCTGGTTTGAAATGTGATTAGAAGTTTTTTTTATTAGCATGGAATGGAAAAGAATGGTAATAAGACAACGTTGTGGTCTAAAAGAAGATGTAGTGACTAAAATTGAAAAGAGTATGTTAAGATGGTTTGGCCATGTTGAGAGGATGAATGAAAGGCGACTATCGAAATGTATTTACAAGGCAGACGTGAATGGAAACGCCGGGAGGGGACGCCCAGAAAGACATACATAGACCCTATAGGTGATGTTCTTCAAAAAGGCCAGGGCGCACCTGGCCTTATTACTCATAACCGACGAGTGTGTATGACTAGATGCATGAATGTGAGTGAAGCAAAAGAAGTATGTAAGGATCGTAGCAGGTGGCGTTCTGTAGTTTCTGCCCCATGGGAAAAAGGCGTGAGTTTATGTTATGTTTATGGAATGTAGATAGGTGACAAAATAAAGGCTTGTCAGGATACAGACAAAGATGAAGATAGCGAAGATTTGCAAATATTAGTCTAAATGTATTGAGGATACTGTATCAATACAACTGTGTCCTTTTCCCAACTATATTGGGATCGGCTTCCAGTCTAACCGGATTCAGCTGAGTACCAGTGTTTTACATGGAGCGACTGCCTATCTGACCGCCACAACCCAGTAACTGGGTAACATGTTACCCCTTGGCAAGACTGGTGTCAGATCTCAAGCTTCTGACTACTCGTAACGACTGTCAAATATCTTCAAATGACAGCCGGGACCAACGGCTTAACGTGCTTTCCGAGGCACGGAGGAAACTCGTATGCTGAAATGGTCACCCATCCACGGACCGACCTCGTCAAGCGTTGCTTAACCTCGATGATCAACCAGTGCGGCTGTTATTATTAAGCCACGAGCTCCTCCTGTATATATTGAGGGTTCTGTACCATTCTTACAAAAATATTTTAGAGATATAGCCTTGTGACAGACTTGACAAATAAACATTAAGAAGTATTTTAAAATGTCTGTTTGTCTACTCAATTTCTGTAACAAAAAATATCGATAAATCAATGTGACAAATTGTCAATCACGTTTTAGCTGCCTAAATTGATTTACTTACTTTTAATTTGTGACGCGTCGATAATATCTTATCAAAAACTGGATGCTGTTATTATACCTACCTACTCTATTTTAAATTCGGAATCTATGAATTTGACATCAATCAAATAGCAGTACGTAGTCTGAATTTGTGCCCGCTAGATGGCGTTAGGCTCGCCCCATAAAACATTACTCGTGAAATATTGGTGGACTCTGTTATGTTTATGATTTGAAAAGCCTTTACAATTGACTACAAAGTAGCTATTCTTAAGATTTTTTGTTCTATAAAACAAACCAAACACGTTGTAACACGAGCCCTTACAAATATGTGGGGGCAGAGATTATGATCTGTTAGTGCGAGGATAAATGTCTGTATGGTGTGGTTATGAGAATATTAGTGGGCTGTAGTGATTCTTATAAACACCTAGGTTTGATGTCCGAGCAAGGGATTAGCTATATAAAAATGTAGATAGCATATTGAACCCTATCTCCACAGCGAAATGTATCTCATTTCTATCCAGATACAAAAGACGATCGCATTTAAAAATTCGAAAAGCGAATGCGCACCTTTTTTTTCTGGATTTCCCATGGCTCTAAGAAGTTTTTGTCTGAAATGTTCAGGTTTTTTAACGGACCCATAATCAAAGGCGTGACACACGAATCGTTATAGACTAAATGACATACTATAGAAAGAAAAAAAGAAGAAAGAAAAAGTGTTTATTCGCCACAAAACGACATTTTTTTTTTTTTCATCATACTACTTTTTCACTTTAATTGATAAAGCAAACAATACGCTTCCAATATTATTTGATAATCTCACTGACGGACTAAATAGAATTGTCACTTTTCTACCTACGAAACATCCCTATTGTGGAAACTTGTTGTGGGCCTCTAAGTTTGTGCTAAATAAATCTATTCTCTTTTTTCTGTATCCCGTTGTTTGTCATTTGAAGCCAATGATATTCAAATAAACAGATAGGTTATGAGCGCGCGCATTGTGAAGACTTGAATAGGTCACAATTGTGAACTTTAGTCTTTAGTTTACGTCGCGCATGGCGAAGAGCGATAGGCTTTGTTGAAACAAAAACAAAATTAAAAAAATGCGATCGTGTGTATTTAGAAATTGTACCAATTATGATACCAAAGTACATAAAACAGAAGGCATCTCATACCATATGTAAGTACGCAATTCGATTCAATTTACTAATTTATTTCATTTTTTGTTCCTAATATTCTGATATTTGGAGGTTAGAAAAAGATAACAACATTGGTGGTCAGAATAATGTTTGTTTACATTCACATGCAAGTGACAAACACTAGCTGTCTCTTTTTTTCTTGTTGGCTTTATCAAGCCATCCCTTTCGACTTGTAGTGAAATGTCAGATGAATGTAAAGTGTGTGTGCGGAACACTTTATTCAATTGTTTTGTGAGTGTATAACGTATCTGTTTATTTGAATATCATTGTTTGAAGCATAGCATATTCAACATGTAATGTGCCCGCTGCTAAAACACAGGCCTTACCTCTGTGAAAGGAGTAATTTGAAGCTTTAAGCTTTCATTAGAACAACATCATCATAATTTCAGCCAAAAGACGTCTCCTGCTGGACATTAGACCTCCCCCAGGCGTCTCCACATTGACCGATCCCGTACGTCTCGCATCCTGCGGATTGATTTCATTAGAAAATCAAAGGATACATATTCCTACTGAATCCAAACAACACAGAACAAGTAAATAACACAAATATAACACAATGATTAGATATCAACACATGTAATGTGTGTTAACGATTGCTGTAGCGACCATCGTGATAACAACTGATAACAATGCCTATCAGTCGATCGCTTTGCTACCGATGTCACGATTACACTTTACAATTTAACGATAATCAATAAAAAATAGCAGTACATATATATGTTGTGTTATCAAATTGGTATTAAAATAAAAAAGGAAAAAAAAAGTGGGTAATTTTGATCAATGCCATCAGATAGTCTGATAAAGGCATTATATGCGTTCAAATTAATGCCGTTGCACATAAACAGGGACATTCCACCTTCCAATAAATTTAACTTGAATTAGAAACGTAAACAACTAGCGAATTGAGTATCGGTACCTATTCCTCTGTCTACATCTTTAAAGAACACAGGCGTGATGTTATTTTAAAAGACCACAGCAGATTAGTGGTCCTATCTCACGATACCAGTTCCGTTAATTTAAAAGTCAAAGTGACGTAGATGATCAAGATCAAAATTCAAGCTAAATATACTATACTGCAAATCTCATCTATCACTTGGCACTGCTGATTTTTGTGCCATAATACCTACTTCTATAGAATTTGCCATAATCCGAAGTCAAAAGAATGGGCTAACATTGTGGTATAATATTTTTGTTAATCTAAACCACATCTAAATTACATCTGCCTACCCCTAAATACATATTAGCGTGATGTAATAACCAATGTATGTACCAAGATACTTGTACAAGTGTAAGTATTTGCCATTTGCAATACTCCAAAGTCAAAGATTAGTGCCCCTATCTCACGATACGAGTCCCGTTAATTTAAAAGTCAAAGTGACGTAGATGATCAGGATCAGATTTCAGCGTGGGCTAATATTCGTGCTGTATCTGTGAGTAATGGCCGCTGGGATGCTGCGAAGATAAATACATTCTCACGTCGGGTTCTGCGCACGATTACCTATCTCTGATTATGTGCTGGTGCATCTTAGGTGGGTAATAATTAGGTGAATTCATTTATTGTGTGGAAGGATTAAGTGTTATGTTATTGCTGTAGAATTTATCAGATATTTTTAATTTAAATAATACCATTTACCATAACAGTGCACGTACCTATGTGTTCCAAATAAATCTATTTGAATTTGTGTTGGAACGAGGTCTTGCTAAGGAGTACCGTGTTACCCAGTTACTGGGTTGTGGAGGTCAGATAGGCAGAAGCTCCCAGTAAAATTCTCGTACTCATACGCATTTGGTTCGACTCGAAGCCGGTCCGAACGTAGTTGTGGAATGGTTGGCAGATTAGATTGCTGAGACGAGGTTAACCCTTTGAGTGCCTAAAACTTGGATACACGCGAGACACAATGGCTTTAATATTGTTTCGGTAGTTACGGCACATTATAGTAGCTATTAGCCACTAGTTACCATCATCATAGATTCGGTCGAAAATCGTTCACAACCTGGACATAGGCCTCCCCCAAGCGTCGCTACATCGACATGCCACTAGGATAGGATGGGATAGATGGACCCCTTTTCCGCACTTAGACTCGCATTTGGTCCGTTGTGCGTGCAGGCCTCTGTGAGGGCTCTTTGTGAGAGGGAATAGGCCGTAATCCACCACGCGGGCCCGATGCATGTTGGTGGATGTCACATGTCTTCGAATTTTTGGTTCTAAGACATGCCGGTTGCCTCACGATGTTTTTCTTCACCGTTTTGAGAGCAGTGGTGATTAAATAATGTACACAAAGTAAAGCGCCTGTCTGGGTTCGAACCCACGACCTACAACTTGTAAGTCGTGGCCGTTGGCACAGGGCAAACACTGCTCATGGTCTTGACGTGCCACTGTAAAGATTCCAATTCAATAAATAAATTACTGAATGATGCTTGTCATCATAATATACAGAGATTTCAATCTGAAAGAAAGATAATTGTCATTAATAGCCAAAATTAAGAATAATTTTGCTAATCAGATTTCATCAGACATAATAATAAAGAATTTCTGCAAATTAATGTAGTTTCCAATCTCATACATTATCAATTGTAAATACCGGCTCGCGTAATTATATATATATATATATTTATCTCATTTCAAAATAATCTGTAAGAATCCGATGGATGCGAGACGCACGGGACCGGTCAATGTGGGAGGCCTATGTCCAACAGTGGACGTCTTTCGGCTGAAATTATGGTGATGATGAAATAATCTGAAATGTTCAGTTAGTTGTATAGAGTGGACTATGAATGATGTTGTTTTGATAATAATGGGGACATAAACTTTATGATACCCTGGTGTGGGACTTACGGAATATGACGCAGAAGACTGAAACAAATGGGGTCTCATTATTGGAACAGTCAACCCCTCGTAGAGGGAAAAGGCGAGCCCGAAGAAGAAGAAATGTACCTAATGATAATTATGCCGGTGGTTGAATTGGAATCAGACCATGAACCGAAGAAGCTCTCTACTCAACCTGCCTAGCCTTTTTCCAACTATATTGGGGTCGACTGCCAGTCTAACCGGATTCAGCTGAGCACCAGTGTTTTAGATGGAGCGACTGCCTATCTGACCTCCACAACCCAGTAACTGGGTTACACGGTACTCCTTGCCTAGACTGGTGTCAGATCTCAAGCTTCTGACTACTCGTAACGACTGTCAAAGATCTTCAAATGACAGCCGGGACCAACGACTTAACGTGCTTTCCGAGGCACGGAGGAAACTCGGTATGTTGAAATGGTCACCCATCCACGGACCGACCTCGTCAAGCGTTGCTTAACCTTGAAGATCGACCCGTGCGGCTGTTATTATTTAGCCACGGGCTCCTCGAAGAAGCTACGTCTACTATCAGCTTTGATTAATGGAAAGCAAAATAATACCTAATTCATCACGGCTTACACCGAGCTATACCGAAACCGCAACGGCCCTCACAGGATGCGCAAACGCACAATCATCAGGAAAACGAGAGAAAAGGTCGCACAAACCACTTTCCGATAATCTACGATACGTCCATGCGGCCATCACGCATCACCTGTCTCTCTTACTCCTACCACAATCATACTCTATCTCTCTCCAGCTTATCGGCTAGCTACGAAATTAAAAAAATAAAATAATGAGTATCGTTATCAGTGTGCTGTTATCAGCCAGCATCCGTCAGCGTATCGGAGATGATAAAAGTCACATCTGTTGTGTCAACGGTCCATGATTTGTGTTCTATTTGTGATAACGGCTTGTTTTGCACGCGTGGTTGTAATCTCTGATGTTGTAAGGTAGTGAAAATAATGCTATTTATTTGTAAAACAAAGTTGTAAATATGTGCATACTCAAACACCAAACAATAGTAAACTATACAAAATTATACTAAACCTAACTACTTACACGATATACAAAAGAAATGTATACTTAGACATCGAAGTAATCCTTCACATCGCTTCAGCATTGCTACGTTGAATGGCAATACTGATTCTTTGCGCAAAGAACCAGCCAGCCCTCTGGTCACGCACAGTGCCGATCAGTCGGCTAGAGATCTCCTTAAAAAGGAGAGGTGCACTCGGGCCCCACGACCCAAGCGTTTCGACCGAAACGACTCAAAACTGAATTTGCCAATTAGGATACAGTATTTGCGTCGCTTGAATGAAAATTATGTTTCTGTTTAGTCGTTAAATTATCGCAGACATCGGTTTGCTACATGACGTTCTGAGCATATTTTAATTTCTACACATTTCCTTATTAAAATCCTTGTCATTAAGTAGTCGGGGATAAGTAAAAAAATCTAGTCCCAACTTTAAAGTAACAATTTAAAATAGAGAAAAATATATAAGTAATTTTACGCACTGAAATCAATCAGATGATTATTACATCAATAAAGAGCTTTTGAAAACTAGTAATATATTCCGCCCTAGAAGCTTTTATTTTTATTTGCCTAAGTTAGACAAGAATCAAGACATCTAAATATAATACCTTCTAAAATCATCACAGTACTCCTGACAAGCATTGACAATTTTGATGACAGTTCCGATATATTCTGCTATACTGGCCTGATAGACTTTTTCTGCATTTTATCCAAGAATTTTATGCATTCAATGTTTCAGGCCAGATGATTTGTTTATTTTCTTCTTTTTTATGGTATGCATCATACCTAGTGCAAATAAACACTAATATTTAAAAGGCTAGTAAGCTAGTAGTAGCCTTACCATATTAACAAAAACTATACCTATAGCTAGGATTAAATTTTATCTATGTTTGCAATATTTGTAAGTATGTGAGAACCATGTTATAGGAACATGGTACTCACATTCTTAAACTTAACACATACTTAATGAGAGCTTTTGAAAACTAGTAATACATATTCCGCCCTAGAAGCTTTTATTTTCATAAGTTTGTTAAGAATCAAAACAGCTTACAAATACCTTCTAAAATCAACAGTACTCCTGACAAGCATTGACAATTTTGATGACAGGACAGATATATTCTGCCATTCTGGCCTGACGGACTTTTTCTGCATTTCAACCAAGAATTTTATGCATTCAACGTTTCAGACCTGATGATTTGTTTATCTTCTTCTTTTTTATGGTATACATCATACATAGTGCAAATAAACACTGTTGTTTATTATCAAAAGGCTAGTAAGCTAGTAGTAGCTTTACCATATTAACAAAAACTGTATCTATAGCTAGCTTGTCTACAACCATACATTTTAACAATAATTTATCATTATCAACAAAAAAAATGTTTTCATCACCACACAAAAATTTCAAGTTTGTGAATATAATCGACCCTTAACTGTAGCTTCTTAATCTTGGTTTTGATAACCGTTGAACTGAGATAAACCAGTCGTCTGATAAAATCAGAGATACCGGCACGTTACCGTGTTGTGACCATTCTGGCTACATGTATGGAGTCACGTGGGTTGTAGCAGGGTTGGTAGTGTTGGTAGGAGCTCATGCAGTTACCCTTATATTGCCGATAAAAGAATACCAAGCAGTTAGAGCCCCCTGTAATGCGAATGTTTTGGTCTTTGTCGGTTTATGAATTCGCAGACTCATATCTGCCGGGCAGCTCGTCTGCTTTAATTGTAATTCTTAGTTTGATGATAGCTTATTTACACTGGGTCTTCTGTCCACTTCGGCAGACCAGACGACTTAATTTCGCCGAATGCGGTTCGGTCTAAGCGTTGCTTACACAGAGACGACTGTCGCCTTGAGCTTGCCGACTGAGCAAGCGTCCGTGTCACTTGATGCCGAGCTCGACTTCAACCAACTGAGTCTTTACGAGATAAGGATCCCTGGATCGTTGAACGAATTATGAAGTATACCCGCTGAAGTCGTCCTGTCGACCCAGATGTGCCTTCATTCCTACAGTCTGTCCAATACTTTACAATACAACCCTTTCGTGTCGAATAACGTAGTAGATACTCTGGTGATGTTTAATTACTTCCTGATAAATTTAGATATACTCTCGACAGCAGCGTTATTCTTTAATCATATTTCCGAAATTCGCTTCAAAACTTTAAGTCCAGGTGAATTCTATAATGTATCACAATATCACACGCAGAGTGAGGTTCGAAGTGAAGTTTACAGAATATCAGCTTATTTGAGTGTTTCTAGCAGTGTTCATGTGACAGAACATATTGCTCCATTGATATGTTGTTTATAAATATTATCATATGTTCTTCATCATATATTTCACCCAAAATTCTCACTATTCCTGTGTCCACATTCCAGTGTTCAAACGAATTCGAACACTGGATGTTCGTATTTGTCTCTATTGATAACCGGTTTGTATTGACTTGTGACCTAATCATGTTGTGAGGATTTTGATTCCGATTTCGTTGAAGTATAATTAAAGTAGATAAAGCTACAGAATATTTTTGCCTTTGTTGTATTTTATTTAATATAGTGTATACGTGCAAAATATAGCGTACGCCAAACGTAGTTGATATATGAGGTAACATGATAGATACACATGACAAGCTAACTGAATTCGTTGATCTGATATATTCATGACTACCTATAGTATTATTTTATTTTTTTCTTCTCTTTTTGTTTAAGAAATTGACTCGTACACTGTTTCGTTGTTGTTGAATTAGGTAATTTCCCTATGTTTGCACTATTTCTAAGTATGTGAGAACCATGTTCCTAATAATCAAATAAATTAATTTACCTGTTAGTGTTCGTAATACTTTATATCTATTCGTAGTCTGGGTGCATCTTACTCACGTATATAACCATTATATAAATTAATGTATGTATATAAATATTGTAAAACATTATTTTTAAAGAGTAGGTGTGGAGTTTCTTGTCTGTTCTTCTCCATAACTTTACCGAATGGACGGTTGAATCAATTATTATTGCTTGTAAATTTATTTTTTTGTCGTTCAAAAGTGCCGCTAAATGGACTAATTGAAATAAAGAATCACCTTTCAGGACGGCATTTGGAGTGTGAATCTCATAGAGAAAGTAATTCGTGTAAAATTTCAACTTTCAAAACATGTGTAGTCCTTGTTAATCACGAAGAAGTTAAATTCGATCATTCTATCAAATAATACAGTATCAATCTTTCGTTTTTTGTTTATTCAGAAATTCCATATCATCCATATCACCTTAGAACTTTGGTGGGCAGGCAGGTTTTATCGGGGGTCATTTATTCCTTTAGATTCCCGAAATTTAAAACCGAGTTTTACCGACATTATCGTGATATTGTGTTGGTCAGATCCAAAATTAGAACAATGATAATGTTAAGTATATGATTATGAATTAAACAAACTAAAGATGGACTTTAGATTCATTTGTTTCCTTATGATAGTATGTAAACAATCATTTTTAGCCCCCGACGGAAAAAGAGGGGTGTTATAAGTTTGAGGTGTGTTGCTGTGTATCTGTGTGTCTGTGTTTCTGTATGTGGCATAATAGCGCCTCAACGGATGAACCGATTTTGATGTTTTTTTTGTTTGAAAGGAGATTGTATCTAGAGTGTTCTTAGCTATGTTTGAATAAAATCGGTTCAGCCGTTCAAAAGTTATGCGTGTTTTACTGTTTAGATCGTGATGTTTTCGCAAGATAAATGTGTCGGGGGTTTTTAAAATTTTGAAATTTTATTTGTTACTTTAATAATTATTTATATTTTTATGCACCGCCATGTTGTCTCTCCACCACCCTTGGTTGACTGGTAGAGAATACCTAAGGCATTAAGTCCGCCCATGTACCTGTATATTGCGTGAAGTTATAATAAATAAATAAATAATCAGCCTATACTAGGGGTCTACCAGGGGGCAATATTTTGAGGATAAGCCAAAAGCTTCAACTTACAAAATTTCACAGGATTTTTAAGAACCATAGTATTTGCCTATTAGGCTCCTACGGTGTTTTTATTGTCCAATTCTTTTCTAATTCATCCTCTTTTTTATCAGATGGCGGCTGCCCATCGCTGGATGTTGGGCAAAACAGTGTGGGCAGAAAAACATCCAAAACTGGTAATGATTTCACAATCTTAGCAAACATCCATTTGGACCAATAATTCGCTACCATTTCAAGCTTACTTACATTACTAAGTTCGTGTGTATGTGTATTTGTACGTGTCTTATCTCGGAAACGGTATCAGCCGAGACAAAGCAACGTATGATGTGGTTATGCATTTGCTTAACATGACGGTTATCGCTTTGTTATCGTTAAAAATTTGTTACTTAGTAATTAGAATCCGGGTGGCAATACTGGTCGGGCTGTGTGCTAGTTCTAGGAGTACCTACCTATATTATATGTACTCCTTAGGCCAACTTGCACGAAAAAAAATAACTCAGAGTTAGTTGTAGTAGACCAGGGTCGATAATTTTTAAAACCAAGAAAAATAATAGTAGGATGAAACCCATTAGAAAAGGAGGGGAATATTATAAAAATGAAAGGCAAAATAATTTACGGGCGATCTGAGGATCTGATCGGGAAGGGGATGGGGGTGAGTTTTTAAGGGTAAAAAACGGTTTTTCTCGATTTCCGGAAAAACTAAAAGTCCTATCGAAAAAAGTCAAATGGCAAAGTTGTAGGTAATAAAAAGATCTAAAACTTTTGTATTTACACTTTTTTCACATAACCTCAAAATTTATGTGAAAAATTCAAAAAACCAAGTTTTTAGTTTTTTATTTTTATCTTTTACAAATTTTTTTTTTAACGAAATTTGGTGAAATCTTACCTTTTTATGTCCCAAATACCCTGTAATTTATTTGATTAAAAATATTTATTTTTTCACCTTATTTTGAATTAATATCGAAAAAACACCCTAATTTTCAATCGAAAACTCACCCGTCAAAATATCGGCTTTTTTCAAAAAGTTGGTTGTTTTCTGTTCGTTGAAATCTCTACTTTCCGATTTTGAAAAAAAAATATATGTTACTATAGTAAATCTTCTCTGAAAATGCAAAAAATCGAAAAAAACTCGAATTTGAATTTTTTTTTTAAGGTTGCCCTAGTCGACAGCACGAACTATTTTGGGCGCGGGGTTAAAATGCATGCTATCTCATCCGACAACACGTGCGAAAGAGATAGATGCTATTATGAGCAGTAAAGAAGCTGGTTCGCGTACGAATTAGCACTTTTGCAAATTTGTAGCGAAATGGATGATGATTTAGGAAGAAAACGAGCGCACGAATTTTTTTAAACAGACCTGTGGGAGTATGGATATCATGAAAAAACGACTAAATGTATATTTTCAAAATAAAACTATTTGCATTGTTGAACTACTAATCTATCCATGTATGGTGACTGTTTTGCAATTTTTCTTCTTCTTATGTTATTTATTTCCGCCCAAAGATGCGTTAAAATTAGTGTTCAAATATGGAACTTTGGACGCTCATAACATTCAAAATTTGACTTTTATGTTTCCATACAGGGCTAGAATGATGAGACAAATCGATATAATATATATGATGAGAGTAATCGCCAGACTGCATTTAATTGGAAGAATGATCGACAAGTGCAACCTTAAGGTCCACTTGCACGAAAAAAATTACTCTGAATTAGTTGCTAATACTGTGGATAAATTGACAGTTTGACATACAATATTGTCAATTTAACTCTTGCGTTAAGTCGTGCAAGAGGGCAGTTATACATTTAAAAACATAACACTATCGCCAGCATCTTTGAAGGGATTGACAGAGTACATTCGTATCACAGTTGGGCAGTTATGTTATAAGTTGCATTCATGGGTCAGTGTTTTGGCATTGCCCAGTTGGGCACAAATTCAGATCCATTGGTAATTTCCTGATGATGATCTTATTGACTCTTACTCCCGTTTTCTGAATTGAGAATTGGTGAGAACTGGTGAACCTCTACCTTAATACTAGAGAACAACAAGTTTTCATGCTAAAGTAGAGTTTGACTATAATCAAGAGTTCTCAAATTTAAATTTCAATCTAGAAACGGCGGGCTCAAATTCAGCAGTCGCGTTTGCAATCACCAGACCAGAGAGGCTGACTCTCGAGTTAGTCCACTTTTTAATCTAGATATATAGACACATAGGTGTTATATGTCATGGTGGCCCAGCGGCTAAGACCTCGCCTCTTGTGCTTGTGGTCGTGGGTTCGAATCCGGGCAAGTATTCATGTGACTTTTTCAATTCATATGTACTTTCTAAGTTTATCTTGGACATCGCTGACAACTGTGAAGGAATAAGATTTCTCGTTCCAGTGCGAGTAATAATACCAATAAATAAATAAATAAATATATGACCAAGAGTATATAACAAACACACGCTACAGATTTATTACAAATAATATCTTATCAGCCGGACAACGAGCTCCATTAAGAGAACTATCTGCCGTTATCAGCAGCTTATCTGCCTGATGAGAGACACGAAATCATCGTTACATGACGTCTGTTAAATTTATATTTAATTATTGTGTTTATCGTGTGATCGCATCGATTCTGTGGAAAATCCCACAGGATTTAGATGACATCACAAACGCACAAAACGTTCTGGGAATACTTTTATTGTGTCTACAACTAAGGAGTGGAATTCCCTGCCGGAGTATTCCTGATGCCTACGACCGGGGGTCTTTAAGTCAAGAGTGAATAGTGCTTCACCGTCGACCATATTATCGCCTACCATGAGATGATATAATGGTAATACGCTATCCTATCTAGATTAGGGAAAATCTAAAATTAAAATATACTGCGGAAAAGGATTCCATACTTGATGAATTAAGCAGTTCAACCAATATTCAGGTCCCAACAGCTCCATTTGATCCAAAGGTTGATGCAAGCAAGTAGGTTTTAGCTTTTTGCCTGTTACTGCCTTGTATTATGTAACTGGCCACTTTCAAATTAATGTGGTACTTGGAATTCTAAATTCAAAGTATATTATTCCTTTTTTCAAAATCAGTCATTTATTTTTTACTTTGGGTTTTGTTTTCTTTGTAATATCGCCAAATCACGTAATATTTGGGTATGTATATGGTTGTCTCTTAGAGTAATTATTTGAAAATTATGGACAGAAAGGGGGCGAAAACTGTGTGTTTGTATTTTGTGATGCTAATAAAGATAATTGGAGGAAGAAGACTGCTGCACTGTCTATATACACGGTTACATCGAGTTGATGAAATATTCGTTTTAATGATTTTAATACAAAAGCCTTTTTTATTTTATCTTTACAAATTGATACGGTTTCATGTAGTGGATCGCTGTCTCTGGTACCTCTTTTTTAACATTTTTCAACATCGAATATCGAAACGAAAGTTGTTTTTGCACTTTTTAGTGTTGCTTTGGAATTCAGTTTATTTTTTTGTTATCTTTTTATTAGGTATTTTTTATTTATCTTTGCAAATCGTTACTGTTTCATGTACTGGATCGACCCTCCACGGGATTTAACGACCAAAATTTAACGTTGTATGTGCATAATCAATTATCATGCTGTTCGTTAGTGTTGTTAAAATTCAAAAACGCTTGAATTTATTTATTTTTTTGTTTTTCTCTACAGGTTAAAAATCAAAATATTTGGCATAACCAAAACAAAAGTTCACCGTGTCAGCTAGTCTTAGATAATTATGACTTACTCTGTTACTCCGAAATCTGGCAGTTACCCAGCATTCCATATTTAATCAGTTTTAATTTGAATTCGTACAAACATTGAGATAAACAATGTTGCAATCGGACGCTGTGATAAGGTCCCTTATCAGACGACCGATGTTGTTAATACGTACTTCGATGAGTAACTGTATGAAACTGTATCTTTGTTAAAGTGATTGTCACTTAATATTGACCAGTTAGAGATAAAACTGTGAAATGTAAAAATGATACGCCAAAATAAGTTTGATTCATCTAAACAAATTTTGTAAAAGGAAAAATTTGTTAATTCGTTCTTATTCTCTTTAGGGTTCCGTACCTCGAAAGGAAAAAAACGGAACCCTTATAGGATCACTTTGTTGTCCGTCCGTCCGTCTGTCTGTCAAGACCCTTTTTCTCGAAAACGCGTGGAGGTATCAAGCAGAAATTTATATCAAATCAAGTCTACTGTCCCTTAAAGCTGTGAAAAATCAAGCTTATCTTAGCTGTATACAGCCGTTTAAGCCGCATATTGCCGCATATTTTCGACACTCGCAAGAGAATCAAAACCTACAGGTTACTTCCCGTGAACTCAGAATCTTGAAATTTGGTACGAAGCAAAGTCTTATAGCACAGATAAAGGCAAAATTGCGAAAACCGTAATTTTTTTGTTACATCATATTTTTTTTAAATAATTTTAAACTTACTACCCCTTCCTCATGAACGCGTAGAGGTACTAAATAAAAAATTCATGTCAAATACTCGGGTCTATAATACCTTTAAGCTGAGGTTTGTACGGAACCCTCGGTGCGCGATTCCGACTCGCATTTGGCCGGTTTTTTCGTGTCGGTTAACTCAAACTATAGTCTCAACCATTCAGATGTTGTCCAACCAGTATGTAGCTACTCGGAAAACTCTTTCATTCGCTACGTCCAAATCCTGAAAGATGCAGGTCGGGCATGAAGGGCAGACAAGGAGGTGGGACATATCTTGCGAAGGGGTCCAACACTGGCACGGTGTTTTGGATGGTTCTATGATTCTCCATTCTGCCAGGTTGTTATTACAGCGGCCAACTTGTGTCCGCAATTGGTTTAGGGATTTCCAGATTGGCCACTGCAGTTCGTGTCCAGGTGGCAGTTTCTTAGTTTGTAGCTTGTGATTTTTGAAAGTTATTTATCGATTGCGAAAATTATTTTACTGATAGATAAAACTGCACTATCGGCGTGTTCCATTAATGTTCCCACTGCTGGGACACAGGCCAGCCCAGGCCGGCCCATTCCCTCTCTCTGTGAGAGAGGGAATGGGCTTTAATCCACCACGCTGGCCCAGTGCGGGTTGGTGGATGTCACATGACTTTGAATTTTTGATCTAAGACATGGCCGGTTTCCTCTCGATGTTTTCCTTCACCCTTTTTAGAGCAGTGGTGATGAAATAATTTACACAAAGTAAAGTGCCTCGGTTCAAAGTTCAAACCGACGACCTACGCCACGTAATTCGGGGGCGTTACCACTGGGCCACCATTGCTCGTGTTCCATAGGCTCCTTTTCATCCTGAAGTAATGTTTCTATAGCATAAGCCATAGGAGATAAGCACTGTGTATAAAAGCAAATAAGTACACAATATGATGATTTTTTATTT